>CM018051.1:14643968-15133968 GCA_008638375.1 Nyssa sinensis | reverse complement strand
TAGCAGAGTAGCCCAGAAAAATACATTTCAAGGCCTTTGGATCAAGTTTACCTCGACATGGACCATGAATATGAACAAAACAGATGCATCCAAATACACAAGGGGGAATAAGGAATATAGAAGAGGAAACTCCCAACACTTCACTAGGAGATTTGAAGGATAAAACTCGAGAAGGCATCTGATTGATGAGATAGGTTGCCGTAAGAAGTGCATCCCCCCAATAAGTTTTGGGAACATGCATAGTGAACAAGAGTGCTCAAGCCATTTCTAACAAATGACGATTCCTATGCTTAGCTACCCCATTTTACTGTGGAGTACTAACACATGTAGTTTAGTGAATAATGCCATGCAAATCCAAATAAAAATTAAATGGACCATCAATATATTCACCACCATTGTCAGACCTAAGCACTTTAACCTTAGCATCAAATTGAGTTGAAATCATGCTATGAAAGTTTTTAAAACAATTGAAAACCTCGCTTTTGTCATGAAGCAAATAAACCCAAGTAACACAAGAATAATCATCAATAAAGGTAACAAACCATCAATAACCATACTGAGTAAGAATACGAGAAGGACCCCACACATCATAATGAACAATAACAAAAGGTGAAGTGCTTTTATTCAGACTAGGAGGAAAAGAAACACAACTATGTTTTGCTAGTTCGCCCACTTCACACTGAAATTGAGACACATTTGACTTAGAAAATAAAACATGAAACAACTTTTGCAATAAAGAAAAAGAAGGATGTCCAAGGCACTAATGCTATTGCATTACTTGATCTACAGAAGAACCAATACTGAAACTAGTCGATTGCAAAGCTTGTCTCTTCTCTACAAGAGGATCCAAGAGGTAGAGACCACTCCTCTCGCTACCACTGGCAATCGTTTTCCTCGTGTCCAAGTCATGAAAAATACAATGAGTAGGAAAGAAAGTCACACGACAATTCAAGGACTTAGTGACACTACTAACAGATAAAAGATTAGTGAAAAAATTAGGAACATGTAAGACAATGATGAAGAAACTGAAATGGAACCTTTACCAGAAATAAAGGATAAAGATCCATCTACTATCCTAACTTTGTCTCTACCTGAACAAGTATTATAAGAGGAGAACAAATTGGACAAACCAGTCATAAGATCAAATGCCCTTGAATCAATGATCCAAGGACTACTAGCCAGAAAAGAGGAATTATATGCCTTGGAATGGGAACCTAAGTGAGCAAATATGAAGGATGCGATGGTATTAGAGGAGGGCTCCAGTTGAGACAAAAGATGTCTGAGGGACTCAATCTCTGCCCGGGAAAGAACGAGAGTGTCTGTAATTGAAACTAAAGCTGAAGAAGTCACTAGAGAATCAATAGAGGTGAGATGAGCATGGGACTTGGATGCTCCTCCAAGGTGACCCCCCCTTTACCCCATATAGGACTTGGACTTGGATGCTTTCAACAACTTTCTTTAGTGTGTCTCAGCTTGCCACAATAATCACACACAACCAATAACTCGACCACTATCACGGCCTCTGCTGATCCCTTTGCCTTCTCTTTGAGAGGCAAAGGTAAGGACAAATCGCCCTTGAGTCAATGACTGAAGCATAGCACTTCGCCTACTGTCCTCTCTCCATGGACATAGGCAAACACCTGATTAAGAGCAGGTAGAGGGTCACGTCCCAATATCTTAGCTCGAATTGGATCATACTCCATGCTTAGACCAGCTAAGAACTCAAATATGCGCTCTTTTTCTCCAACATCTTCTTAAGCTTATGAGCATCACCAGGACAATCAGCCTAAAATACATCCAATTCCTACCACAGTCATGGATTTAAATCGCGGTCGCGGTTGCGGTGTAACGGTATTGAGAGTATCGAGTCATTCGTAACAGGAATCGGAAACTGCAATCGTGAATTTTTTTCAAACACTAGCAAATCTCATAAAACTCATTGATATACATATCTTGATTACAATCATCAGATTTTAATCTTTTTTACTATTAATTTTTAATTTTATAACAACTAAAAAAAAAAAATTTTTTATATAAATAACAATTAAGAAGATATTTTATTAATTTATATGGATATTTTAAAGTTAAACTAATAAGAAATATCATTTAATTTGAATGGCATTACAAAGAATAATATAAATAATAACAAAAAATAATTATAAGCATGAAAATCAATTTAGTTGATTAGTTGTAGAATAAAAAATAAATAAAAATTTTGAGGCCAAGAGGCCTTTTCGAGTTCGTATTGACCTGAATGTTTTGGTAACTCATTTCAATTTTTTTTGGATTATTTTGTTAAGTATCTCTCTCATATATAAATGTTATAAAAATAAAAATCATAAGAATTCTGTAGAAAAAAATTAAAAAAAAAACAAAAATAAAAAAATTGAAAAAAAAAACATAAAATAGATGTAACAGCCCCGTAACGATTCTGTAACAGTCTATAACGCCCATAACGGCCGATACGTAACGGTATCGGCTGATACGGTTATGAATTTTAGTAACACCGATATATCGATAAGCACGGATCAAAATTTCGTTTCGTAGTGATGTTTCAGTCACCTAGAAAACAGAAATGTTTCGAAGACGTTTCAGAAATATAGTGGAAACGATGAAAAAAAGTAAAATGAATAGAAACACTTTGAAACATAAAATAAAATATATGAATGTGTGAAGATAAATATTATAATTAATTGAAAATATTTTAGGATACATGTCCATCCACACAAGAAGATACTAGGATGAAATTAAAAAAAAAAACGTAAAGTAAATTAGTTATTAATACTAAATAACTCTTGACTTATTAAAAACTAGTATAAAATATTTAGAGCTAATTTGTTTATGTAATATGAATTTGTTATATATTTGCTATAAAATATGTAAAATTATTATAAACCATAAAATAATAAATATATATTGTGTAATATCTACGGATTAGACAATTTGACACAAGTTACATATAATATAATAAATAAAAATATAGTAATTTAAATCTAGTATAATTAGTAACTAAGTATTAAAATAAATTATTTATCTACAGTTTATTTTCATTACTTTTACCTTTTATTTTTTATTACTTTTTAGGAAAAATAGAAATACCTTCTTATAATTTTGGGTTTTAATCTTTCAATCTCCTCCATTTAAAAAACAAATTGATATTATTTTTTACCAACTTCTAGAAGTGTTGTTGATACCAAAAAAATGTTTCCACTATTTCGGTATGTTTCTATAGAAACAAATTTGTTTCCATGGAAACATGTGAATTTTGGTATTCCACTAGTGTTTCGTTTCGGTTCACTAGGAAGCAGAAACGTTTCGGCCGTTTCGATGGAAACGAAACGAAATTTTAATCCCTGTCGATCAGTATCAGTATCGAAGAGTCAAAAACTGATACATAACGGCAGATACGTAACGTAACGGCCGTTATTTAACACCATGACCACAGTCCTCGTAGAATGTTATAATAAGTAGCCAGAGTCATATCACTTTGTTTGTGCTCATGTATCTTGTGCTTTAAATCATAAATCTAAGTAACATTACCCATTTTTGAGTACATCTGGGCAACAGCATCCCAGATCTCTTTTGCAGTCCTCAAAAACAAAAATCCATTACTAATCTCATATTGCATGGAGCGAAGCAGCCAAGACATAAACAGTAGAATTTTCTACATCCCATTTGGAAAATAATGAATCTATACTCTACGGTTCCACAGCAGTGCCATCAAGATATCCCATTTTAGCCTTACTCTTATTAAACAATAGAGCAGAACAAGACCATGAAAGGTAATTAGTACCATCAAGCTTAGTCATCGTGATTTGTAGCGTAGGGTTTTCATTCTGGGTATTAACCTGACCCAAAACACCACTACCAGAGCTAACAGAAGCATGGGTAATGTCAGACATACAGTCACAGCAGTGCAAATGATCCAAGAAATGGTGAAAAATACAAAAACAATATTCCCTTGCTTTGGTGCTCAATTAATCATCGCAAAAGATAACAAACAGTCCTGAAAAACACCCGAAGCCTCAAAAACAACCAAGACAATACCAATAGAGACGAATAACAATCAAACAAATCGAAACCAACAAATAGAAGGCCACCACGAACTGTACAGTGAACTTCCATCACTTCCAGTCCAGCAAAATCAAGTATTTGCGTCAAAAAAACAACTCAAATCATCATGAGCTGAAAGGAGCCTGGTTCTACAGCCCTAGACGCACCCCAACAAACCATTAGAAGCAGCTAAAACATCAAAAAAAGCCAGAAAATCCAGATCGCAAAATCGGGTCCCTTTTTTCAAAAAAAAAAAAAACATTCAAAAAATCAAAAGTCCATTCAGATGGCTGCAAAAAGAATCCCAAAAAAAATACCAGAGGCCTCCCCATAACCAGCCGATCCAAACTCTAGGATTTGTTGCCCCTGGATGCTGACGTCTGCATCCTTATGATGACATCAGCTGCCCTGTTTAACCCTTGTTTGCTCTCCAACTTCTTCTACTGTGTTTTGATCGAAGTTCAAGGCTCTGATACCAAGTTGAAATAAGTTGTTTGTATATTTTAGGGTTTGATAGAAGAAGAGAAGAGAAAAGAAGAAGAAAGAAGAAAAGAGATTCAGGAAATTAAAGAAGGGTGGAAGATATTCCACATTCCTACACCCTCTATTTATATTAAAATGAGCAGAAATTACAAGAATGCCCAAATTTTTAATATTTCTAACACGATGCATGAAAGAATCCTAGAGTCCCACATTAAGATTCTCCCAGCTGTGCCTCTTGCTGCCAAACTCCGCCATTCCACCCACCTGCTCCCCCAAACACTCATGAGATCTCTGTTTACCTCTGCCATTTTGGTTTCATGAAGACACACTATTGTTGCTCTCCACCCTCTTAGCAAGCCCTTCACTGCCACACTTTTATCTGGGTCATTAAGACCCCTCACATTCCATGATATTAGTCACAGATTCATTGGGCTGTGATTCTCAACATCTTCCCATTCCCTCCTCTATTCTCTTCGTCCCATCTTCTCCCCTCATAATTAACTGAAGAAACCAGATTTTTCAGCTCCCACTTCAGCTTCTTTGCCAACTGCCTTCCTTCCTTCCCTCTTAAGCTTCTTTGCCAACCGCCTTGCCTTCTGTATTTCCCAATTTTTTGGAATAGCCTCATCAGCCTCTGGAGGTGCTCTAGACATTATGGCATTTTTACAATTGGCACTCAGACACTCCATGCTTTTGCAACCTAGATTTATGGCATGTGTTATTTTCAGGAAGTGTCATCTGAGATAAAAGGATACAGAAGAAAATAAAAGGTTCAAGATGACATTATATGAAGGTGTTAAACATAGAATTACAGCCTTGGATGTAAACTGACAAACACAATAGAGGCACACCCTTATGACGATATCATCATGAAGTATAAAATACATGCTTGACAAAGTTTTATTGTCAGAACAAGATACTAACATAGTTTTATTGTCAGAACAAGATAAAACCATCATATAAGAAAGAAGCACACAACGACAAATGGAAATATAGAAATGTGAAAGCTACAAATAGTGGCAGAACAAAGCAGTAAGCGCAAAAATCATACCACCTGCATAGAACAGATAAAAAAAAAAACATACCTCTGTTCCTGTTATACCCATAGCAAGTCCAATGTCAGCATCTCTAAGGGCAGTGGCATCATTCATCCCATCACCTGTCACCGCAACAACTTCCCCAGACATCTCTCTCAACTTGGTCACCAAGATATGCTTGTCCCGAGGTGAAGATCGAGCCAATACCTGCATACGGTGTTAGTTCTTCCACTACATTTTTAAAAAGCCACCAGTTAAAAAATTAAACTATTAATACAAATGATGGAGGGACCTGAATTTTTGGAATCAACTCCTTCATCTCCTCTTGACTTTTACAACGAAAGTCTGGTCCTTCTATTACCAAACCATCATCAGTCAAGATGCCACATTCTTTAGCTATGGCAGTAGCTGTATTAATATTGTCACCAGTAACCATACGCACAGTGATCCCAGCTGCCAAACAAGTCCGGACTGCATTCTTGACACCAGGGCGCACTGGATCTTTTATTCCAATAACTGCTAACAGTGTATAACCATCTTCAGGAATTTTGTCTTCTTCAGAAGTGTCAGTTACGTCTTTGAAAGCAAGGCACAAAGTTCTCAGAGCTTCAGTAGAAAATGTATCTATAATATTCATTACAATCTTTCGCTGTACCTCAGAGAGTGGGACAGCTTCTCCATTGCATTTAATAATCTTATCACACATAAGTAAAATGATTTCTGGTGCCCCTTTGGTCAATGCTCGCAATCCACTTGCAGGAAGATCTACAAGCACGGACATTTTTTTCTTAACTGAATTGAAAGGCTCAACCTTCACTTTTTGAGACTCCAGGTGATGGTGACTAAAATCAATCCCCAAGAGTTTGCCAAATTCTAGCAATGCTGAGTCTGTTGGAGAACCCAAAAATATTGTCCTTCCATCTTTCCCTTCTACAACCTGAGAAGCAGAATTTAAAGAAATTGACTGCATAAGGATTTGCAGAATTCCCTCTGAAACAGCCGATCTCAGAGCATCTTGGCTTTCTATTACTTCATCACATATCCAAACTTTATCTACTGTCATCTGGTTGGTTGTTAATGTCCCTGTTTTATCTGTACAAATACAATTAACAGAACCCATAATCTCACATGCAAAAAGATGCCTCACAAGAGCCCTCTCATTCATTAATTTCCTCGATGCAAAGGCAAGGCTCAATGTTACAGACACTGGTAGCCCTTCTGGAACTGCAGCCACAAATACAGTTACTGAGATAGCAATGTAGTTGAACAGAGTCAATAAATCACTATAAGACCATTCAAGTAACTCATTCTGAAGTGCCTTCTCCACCAGAAACCTTGCTGCCAGCACCACAAACATAAGCACACAAAAGACCAGAACAATCTTCCCAATAATTGCAGCAATACCGTTCAACTTCACTTGCAGCGGCGTCTCATTGTCTCCCCACTCACTCAAAGATTCCATCAACCTACCCCATGAAGTTCTCATACCAACTGATGTCACGAGCATCTTCCCAAGCCCATCTTGCACTTTGGCCCCTGATAGAAGAAATGGATTCCTACTGCATATTTTCACTGGATCACTCTCACCTGTCAAGCATGACTCATCAATCAACAAACTGTGACCTGATATAAAGATCCCATCAGCTGGAACCTGATTCCCTGGGTATAGGTGAACAACATCTCCAACCACCAAATCATAGATAGAAACCTCTCGTTTACATCCATCTCGGCTGACCACAACAGAAATCTTCTTCTTCTCCTTGGCCAAATCCCTGAATTGCAAGAACTGTTCATAGTCAGTGGTTGCTGTAACCATGACAACCAAGAAAATGCAGAGTATGATTCCAAACCCCTCATATATACCGTTTGGCCACCCTTCGATGACAACCCCAAGAACCATAGAGGCTACAGCACAAAGCATGAGGATAATTAGAGTTGTGTCCTGCAAAGCCTCCAATAAAAACACCAAGAAACTTTTGCCTGGGTTCTCATTGTATTGATTAGTGCCATAGATCTTCTGCCTGATAGAGATTGGCGGTCTTTCAACAGCACTGATACCCTTGTCAAGCGACATAGAGAGACATCGTGCAATCCCTTCAATTCCGCTAAATCTTTGCAAGACCGCAGAATCTTTTCGGTAAACCATGGATTCAAGTTCATCAGCATCAATTTCAAAACCAGCTTGGCTTACCTCTTCAGGAAGATCAGAAGCTACTTCATTTCCTGCATGCAAGTCTTACAACTGTTGACATAAATCTCAAATAAGATAAGTCACGGATAATTTGGATTTAACTTCAAATATTGATGGAGATTTTACCAGAAAAAAAAAAAAAACCCACCTGCTTCTATAAAAGAAAAGGCAGCTTTTTGAACAGCCAAAGCAACTTCTAATTGTCCCTGGAAAAACCAAATTAAAAATATACAATTAAGAAAAGTGAACAGAAGAAATGAGGAAGATTAATAATCTGGTAGAGTTTGAATGAGTCACTCAAATATTCTCACAAGTTCCGCTTTTGCAGTACATTTCCACTACTTAGTCCCTAAGGCTTCGTTTGTTCAGAAGGAAACAAATGCTAGAAAGTTAAAGTACTAAAAAATAACAGAAAAGAAAGGAAAGTGAAAAGAAAATCATTTTTTCCCATATTCATTTGGTTATGAAAGAAAAGATAAGAAAGTTAAAAGAAAAATTATATTTTTTGTTTGAAAAGTACAAAAGTGAGAAGAATTTTTTGTTAATTGTCTAAATTACTCCTATTTATAAATGCTTTAACTTCGTAATACTTTTATAAATTACATGTCACAAACTCATAATAATTATAATAACGATCCATCTTAATAAAAAAGAGTCTAATTTTTTATTTTTTTATTGTTATAAGAACTATCCAATTGTCTTTCTTTATATTTGGTTAAAGTATTTTACAAAAACATGAATTCTTCTTGTTAATCTATTGGATAATAAAATAATAAAGATGCAAACTACATTAGGGAGCTAACTATACAAATCCTAAAAGTCCTCTAACACTTAAAAAGTGATGTTATAGATTTATATTATCCAAAAAAATTAAAGTTTCCTATTACTACTTAAATATATAAAAAATTAATTACATATAACAATCTATATATATATATATATATATAGATACACACACACATGTAATATATATATATTAATTAAATATTACAAAATACATACGTAATTATATATATTAACTATCTACATATCCGGAATATACATTAACTAAGTGTGTGTGTGTGTGTATATATATATATATATATATATTATATTAACTATTTATATAATCGTAATATATATTAACTAGTTATAGGCGGTACATGCAATATTTATATATATTTATTTATTATATAACATATGAGATCAACTATAAAAAAAAAAAAGAGTTATAGTATGAAAGAATTTATATCACTAGTGGAAGAAAAGAGAAGTTGCATAGAAAAAATAATAGTGGATTAAATGGGAATACAGATTATATAAATATTTTCACGAGAAACATAATTTTCCTATGTTTTTTGCGGGAACCAGAAGTCGCCTTTTCAGGAAAAACAATCAATTACATGGATGCAGTTTTTACGGAGATTTTTCTCTTTCTTGCTAACGAAACCCTTAACAAATTTTTTTTTTTCTCTTTCCTTTGCTTTCTATGGCTTTCCACCTAATCCAATAGAGCCTAATCTACAGTGGTGATGGATCTAAGTAATAAATTGCAGTGAATTGACCAGGTAAACTTTCTAGCTAATCAACTGAAAGGCAATTGAAGAGTCACTAGAACACAATAATAAAATTGGGCCAACAACACTAGTGCAGATCTTAAAAAATGTATTCACAGAAACTTTCTAGCTAATCAACTAAAAGGCAGACGAAGAGTCACTTGAACACGATAATAAAATTGGGCCAACACTAGTGCAGATCTTAAAAAATGCATTCTCAAGAATGGAACACTGAATTGCTCAATCCAAGGCTAGAGATGAAAATACATACGTATACATATATATATGTATCTAGTAAGAGAGAGACATGAAGCAGGCCCTATAAAGAATTATATAAATTGTATTTTAGGGATTTCTCGATTACAAAAATTTATAACTGGACCAAATTATCTCATTTGGCATTAGCTGAGTTCTGAATTTTCCTTCTATATATGTACGCAGTAGGGATTAAATATTTTATGATCCATGTCCACATCACTATAATGATTCCTTGCAACAAAGTTCATGATAAAATTATGCACATATCTACATTTTGACATGAGCAACCACAAAATCTAATCATGATCAAAGGTGTGTGACTCAGAGGAATTCTACTCTCATCTAGATAAAACTAGTGTTGTTAATATTTTGCAGTACAAGCCTTGTGAGTCAGAGGAATTCTACTCTACTCTAGATTAAACTAGTGCAGTTAATATTTTGCAGTATGGGCCTACAAGGTTTGTATCATACGATACATTTCATGCCATTTCAATACATATTTTTCTGGTGTGTGGCAGGCACTATTGTGTCATGTGAGACAATGCTCCTATCTTAAAATACAATGCATATTCCATGATAATGCTATTTTTATTTTTTTTATAAGATTCTATGAAAAAGCTCATATGGTGCAATAGGGAGCTGAGTTCGGACCAGTCAGCCCAACACCCCAAAAAACAAAAATTTTATCTCTTTCTTCTCTACAATAACAAGGACCAGTGCTTCACAAGGACTTTTATTCTTCTATTAAGACCTTTTAGGCTTGAAAATTTTTCAAAATTTCTTTCCTTACTCTCCATCGAGTTGGAAACTTCGAGCTTTACCTCACGTCTTTTGCAAAGATATATATATGTTAAATCACCAGGTGCTCTAAAAGCTTAAGCTATTAGAAAATGGGCCAACAATGTATATCAAGCTCTCAACACTCCCCCTCACGTGCAACCCCGAATTCGCATGTGAAAAGACAAAAAAAACAATTCGCACGTGAAAAGACAATACAAAGGAGAAGAGAGTGCAAATGCAAACGGAAAATAAAAGCAAATAGAGAGACTTGAACCCAAGACCTCTAACAATCAAGGCTCTGATACCATGTTAGATCATCAATTGCTCCAAAAGCTTAAGCTGTTAGAGAATGGGTCAACAACAATATATATCAAGCTCTCAACAATATATATATATATATATATATATATATATATCCCTTAACAAAATTATAATTGTAATTTTGTTTGTTTTATGTGCTTCCATAAAAGATTAGATATCGTTTGTGGAAATTTGAAGATTCTTAGAGGTTTGGTTGTTAAAGGTAAGTTTTGTTTGCTATAATCTATTTTTGTAAGAGATTGATTTATAATGTCAACCCATTCTCTGATAACTTAAGCTTTCATTGCTTAATATGATATACAAGCCTTGGTTAGGGGAGGTTTTGGGTTCAAGTCTACCCATTTGTACTTTTTCCTTGTTTGTTTGTTTGTGCAAAATTGCATTCTATTATGTCCCGTTTGTTTTTCTTTTCTTTTTTTTTGGGTGCAAATTTGCACTCTTTTATCCTAAGAAGCACGGTCACAAACAAGGGACACGAATTCGACACAACACAGATACATGGACACAACATTTCTCAAAATAGCAGGACATGTATTCATCAAGGACACGTTGAATACATATAATATTTTCATTTTTTTAATATTACCTTATAATAAAAACATAACATTTTTTAATCAAAATTGGAATAAGAACACAAATCACAACAATATTATTAAGATATTAAAACAACAAAGCCATTAAATAAAAATTCAAAAACTTTTTCATTTAACTATCAGCATCCATGACCCAAGTTCCAAAACAAATTTATTAGCTATTACATAGAACACATATATGTATTCAAAAAAAAGTAGATGAGAAGAGGAAAAAAAGAGGGAAATTAAAAAAACAAAAACATGTCCAAAAAGTATCTGGGACTTGTCTAAAATTCAAAAAAATATATAGAAAAATTTGGAAACTCTTATGAAGTGTCTGGGAAAGTGTCCATGCCTGACATTGACATGTGAGCCATAATAGAGCGTCCGTGCTTCATAGTTTTTATGTTTTGTTTGTCTGTTTGACTCTCTACGTGAGATCTTGATATACATTGTTAATTCATTCTCTAATAACTTGCATTTTTTGGAGTAGTTGGTGGCTCACATGGATATACATTGTTGGTCCATTCTCTAATTACTTAAGCTTTTAGAGAAATTGATTGTTTAACAACAATGTTCACATTTCTTTGAAATTGTGGTTGAAAGGCATAAAAGAGGGATGGAACAATCATTAAATTAATCATGGCAGTAAAGTTGATGAAAATGGTGACAACCAAAAATTTAAAGCATAAGCATAGTGGCAATACATTGTGAAAATTAATGAAAGCATATATTTTGCCTCTTTCAGCCTTTATTTTTTTTTTGGTAAGAAAATAAAATATTATTAAAAAATCAAGCGAGGGACAGCCAAATACAAGTAACATATACAAAAGTGACATTCTAGACTCCTTTTAGACAATTCATAACCGAAAGAAAATTTATAAAAGAGTGAATAGAACTCGAACACGGAAATCACCCAAACATCCAAAATGAAAGTGTCAAACATTTTCTATTTCAGTCTACACACCAGCATTTCAACTTTCTCAAAAGTACAGTTATCTTACTCTTGCCAGATGCTCCATATAATGCACAAATGAACAAGCTGCCAAACCTGGTGAATTATCTTCCTAGGGTGAGCGTAGCATGGGACAGAGTTGTTGTAGTGGAGGTCGAAGTATTCTTTTTTTTGTAGTTTGTATTGTTGAGTTATGAGAGTCCCGTTTGTGTCCTTAGTTTTTTTTGGAGTTTTTGAGTTATTTGGGCCGGTAGCGTTTCACTTTTTCCTTCTTGTATTATGGGGTACACCCTCTTGGTGCTTCTTAATGAAATTTTACTCCTCAAAAAAAATTCTAGGGCAAGCCCAAACCAACAATAGAGCCTTTACTAAATGGGGCATGACCCAAAATGCACTAAATAAAGAAAGCACCATGCATCACAACTAGAAAGCCACCAAACAATTTATATTTTTTTTTATAGATAAAACAAGCCACCAAACAATATGGTAGAAGATGATTGATTGTCTCCTTTGCCCTCCTACACATGCAACACAATTAGGAATTCCCTTAACAGAAAGTTTATACCCAAATCGATCTCAAAGAGATCCGGAAATAAGGTTTTGAGACAGACGTCCCCACACCAGAGATCATTTAAATATCTAATGATACCTTATGTTTTGGTATAGCTAATGCCTTAATACCAATTTGTTGTGAAAAACAACCAAAAAATAGAATGGACAATTAACAAAAATAAATAAAGCAACCATACAAGTACACAAGGATTTACGTGGATCAGTCTTAAGCCTACATCCAAAAGTGAAGAAGAGGAAGAAGATTTTACCATTTGCAACAAAAGAGTGATTGCACTCACTCCCTAACTACACAAAGTCTATTTTATACATTTCCTCTCACCGTGCTCTTTCACTTAGTGTGCATGCCTGCCGAACACCTTGACTTTCAAAAATGTGGTAAAAAAATCTAGAGAAAATCAAGGAGCCGCATTCACTTACTGCTGTTAGCTCCCTTTTTTTTATCTCTTTGACTTTCAAAAGTGAAGACACTCACTGTATTGAGTGGGTTAGTGTCCCTCCGCATGGGCTGGGAAATTTCTCACCATCCCCACATGATACATAGCACAATTCAAGAACTATGTTAAGAAAATAATCATTGGATTTGTATTGCATTTACATATTGGATGAACATGGATTATGATCCTATCCAACCAATGTGGTATTGTACCAAACTATGATTGACTCACGTGTCCGTGTCGGACACTGACGCTCTCGAACACATTAGAACATGTTAGTACACATTTTGGACACTTTTTTTTCAATTTTTTCCCTACTTTTCTCCTCTTCTCCTCTACTTTTTTTGGGTCATACACACACACACACACACACACACATATACATGTTCTATGCATTAGGTAGTAAATTTGTTTTGAAACTTGAATCATGGATGTTGATAATTAAATAAAGTTCTTAAATTTTTATTTAATGGCTTTGTTATTTTCATATTTTAATAATATTTTTGTGATTTATACATTTTTATGCCAATTTTAATTGAAATAATATTAGGTTTTTATTATATATTTATATAAATAATATATATACATATATATTCAATGTATCTCTGACATATCAGTATCTTACTTTTTTTTAGAAATGTTGTGTCGATGTCATTCTGTGTCCCGTGTCCGTGTCTATATCCATGCTTCTTAGGTACCAGATAATATGCATGTTGTATCTATTACAGTTTCAGATTGGGAAACAACCTAAGTGACCTGACTTTGTGTACTAAAGATCATGAACATGTAGTCTCAAGCACAAAGTTCCCAGCAAAAACAAGAGGAAAAGGGGGTGGAAATAGGCAATGGGCAAAGAAAAGAGAATCCATAACATTTTCCGTGCTTGTTGATTATAAAAATAGAATGAATGTATAACTGTCAAAGTGCTGCCTATTAATTAAGTTTTTCATTAAGTTAATGTAATGGGTATGTTAAGATGTTAAAAGAGTACTATTTATGATATTTCATTGAATGGCGATGTTGTTATCATTCAAATTTTCATTTTATAATGCAATATAATTGAATATTAGATTTCAAGGGACTATTAATGTTATTTACTTATTTATAATTTTGTTCTTTGGAATTAAACTCAACTCAATAAAACCTTATCCAACTAGTTAGGGTTGGTTACAATTTTTTATCAGTAACAAAAACTATTACAAAACGGCACCAAGAGGATGCACCCATTTACAGTCCACATTATCCTGTCTTGACATTGTGCTCTACCTAAAGTAATCCCTTAGTTAAATCACACGCTATCTTATCTTTATTTACTATTTCAACCTAAATTAATTTTAGTCTCTCCCTTCCCTAACATAACCCTCAATGTGAACCACGTCACTCGTTCTTTAGAATTAATCATTCATAATTAATTTGTCATTGTAAAAAAAGGCATAACAAAAGATGATCGGATTACAAGAAGCATGTTAGGTGATCAAGACTAATGAAGTGTATGATGATGAAATTTCAGAAAAAAGAGAATAAGCCATTTGACATAGTTAAACCTTTCCTTTTGACATAGTTAGACCTTGCCACTTCGCTCGAGTAGCACTAGCCATGGCTTAGCATTTGGGGAATCCAATGCATGCTTGGCCATTGGCTGGTTATAATGTTAGAGAAAGAAATATTAATTGGGATACGAGTTGAAAAACAAGTGGACATATGAAGTGCAATTTTCATCACAAGTAAGACAACATTCGAAGAGGAATCGAAACTCTGATAATGCAAACCAATGTTACTTGGAACACGGATTGTCATGATATGTAGAACGGGTGCAAGAACGTAGATTGTCAATTGTTATATAATGTGGTACATCAAGGGTAGACTTCTTTAGATCACTTTGTCAAAATTATTCGAAATATGGAACATTTATTAGATCGTATTTGTAATAATATACATATATGTATACTAAGAAATGTTCTAACACATAATAAAACAAAACAAATGCTCATAAAGTTGTGTTTTGTCAATATATTATAAATATTTTTTTCAATTGTATTATTCTTGTTATTTTTTCAGGAATATGCACGGCTTTCATGAGGTGGAACTCTAAAGTGAAATTTTATTTGGTGTAGTAGTCTACACCAAGTTTACCACTAATTATAAGCTATTGGATTTCAATTTGGAGGGAGGACGGTTCACTTGGTCCAGAGGAGTTCATCAGTCGGCTATGTCTGGATTGGATAGATTTTTGGTATCTCACAACTGGGAAGATGTCTTTCCAGGTATCTCCCAAAAGTGTCTCCCGAGGCCTTGTTCTGATCATCACCCCATCATGTTGTACTGTGGGGGTTTTAGCGCAGGAAAGAGTCCCTTTAGATTTGAGAACATGTGGCTTGAATCTAATGACTTTGTGGAGTTGGTGAAAAATTGGTGGGATTCTTATATTATGATTGGGTCTCCAAGCTATTGCCTCCCAGAAAATGAAGCTCCTTAAAGTTGATCTGAAAAAGTGGAACCATGAGGTTTTTGATTCAATTCAGGTTAGGAAGCAGTCTTTGCTAACCAACCTATTGGAGCTGGATAGGGAGGATCAGCTGCGCTCTCTTTCTGCTGAAAAAAGGGTTGAGAGAGAAGGCTTGAAGGGCCAGATTAGGAAGATTCTCAAGATGAAGGAGATCCAGGCAGAAATCTAGGGCCATTTGGCTTAGAGAGGGAGACCGCAACACTAAATTCTTTCACAGAATGGCTTCTACTCACTACAGAAAGAATAACATCTCCTCCATTACTGTTGATGATCAAGTTCTCACTGAGAAAGATTCCATTAGAAAAGGTATTGTTGATTTCTTTTCTAGCCTTTACTCGGAGCCGCACAGTTGGAGACCTGGGGTGGACGATCTGTGCTTAGAAAGACTGAATGGGGATGATTCCTCTAATCTGGAGATCCCCTTTTCGGAAGATGAAGTGGTGAGAGCTTTAGAGACATGCAATGGGAATAAAGCCCCAGGTCCTGACGGATTCACTATGGCTTTTTTTCAAAAATGTTGAGGCGTTCTAAAAGCGGATATTATGGCGGTCTTTGAGGATTTCCACAAGGAGGGGGGTTTTGAGCGTAGCCTCAATGCCTCTTTCATTGCCCTCATTCCTAAAAAGGAAGGAGCTACTAGCATCAAGAATTTTCGTCCTATAAGTCTTGTGAGCAATGTTTAAAAGCTGATTGCAAAGGTCCTTTCCTTAAGGATAAAAAAGATTATGGGCAGTATCATCTCTTCCAGCCAGCACGCTTTTGTGGAGGGTCGGCAAATTCTGGATGCAGCTCGCACCGCTAATGAATGCATTGATTCTAGGAGAAAGCAGAAAAGGAAGGGGTCTTGTTTGCAAACTGGATATTGAGAAGGCTTGTGATTATGTTAGCTGGAGCTTTTTGATGAGTATGCTGGCAAAGATGGGCTTTGGGGCCAAATGGAGGAAGTGGATACAGTCATGTATATCCACAGTCTCTTTTTCGGTCCTCATCAATTGCTCCCCTATGGGTTTTTTCCGTTCTTCTAAAGGGTTGAAGCAGAGAGATCCTCTATCCCCCTGTCTCTTCGTGATAGCTATGGAGGCCTTGAGTCGCTTTTTGTTTCGTGCGGAGGAGGCTGGTTTCGTCAAAGGTTTTCAGTTGGAGGACAGCAGAGGCGGTGGTGTTGATATTTCCCATGTTTTTGTTTGCTGACGATACCATCATTTTTTGTGACCCTTCAGTCCGCCAGCTTCGTTTTGTCCGGTGCATTCTCGTTTGCTTTGAAGTTGTATCAGGTTTGCGGATCAACCTTGCAAAAAGCAGCATTACTCCGGTTGGGTCGATTCATGAGTTGGATTTGTTAGCCAGCACTTTGGGTTGCAGAGTGGGCAGCTTTCCCTCAGTTTATCTGGGTCTTCCGCTGGGTGCTCCTCCGCGTTCCGTTGGGGTATGGGATCCTGTGGTTGGAAGGTTTCTCAGCAAACTGTCAGGATGGAAAGCTCAACTCCTGTCTAAGGGAGGCAGACTCATCCTTGTCAAAAGCACCTTGGCCAATCTCCCAACCTATTTCATGTCCCTTTTCCCTATTCCGAAGACTGTGAGCAGGAGGCTTGAGAAGATTCAGAGGGACTTCTTATGGGGTCATGAAGGGGAGAGCAAAGAGATATACCTAGTTGCTTGGGATAAAATCAAGAAGTCGGTGACACACGGGGGCTTAGGGGTAAAAGACTTGGGTACTTTCAATACAGCCCTATTAAGGAAATGGTTATAGAGATTTGGGGAAAGAAATGGGGAGCTTTGGCAGGAGATCACTGCTGCTAAGTATGGGTGTGATTCTGGAGGATGGTGCTCGGGCAGTGTGGAGGGGTCAAGGGGATGTGGTCCGTAGGGTTACATTAGAGACGGATGGTCGACTTTCATGGAAAGATGCCGCTTTGTCCTCGGAAATTGTGGTAGGGTGAAATTTTGGGATGATGCCTGGACTGGGGATGAGTCGTTGAGGGCAAAATTCCCTAGATTATACAGCCTAGCTAGCAATAAAGAGACTTGGGCTAGTGAGTGTTTGGAGAAAGTTGGAAACAAGCTTATCTGGACTCCCCGATTTAGGAGAGATTTTTTTGATTGGGAACTAGAAGAGGTGGGCTCTTTCCTTCGTTACCTCAATGAATTCCGGGCTATGGAAGATAGGGAGGATAAGCGAGATTGGAGGATGGATAAGAAATCATTTTCTGTCCGATCCTTCTATAAAAGCATGTTCGATTCGGATAGCTCTCCCTTTCCTTGGAAGCTCATTTGGTATTCAAAAGTCCCCCTAAAGCTTCTTTCTTTGCTTGTGAAGCTTCTTGGAAGGCAATCTTAACGGCGGACAATCTAAAGAAAAGAGGCTTTCTTTTGGCTAGCAGATGCTACCTTTGTAAGAACGAGGAGGAAAGGGTGGATCACTTGCTCATCCACTATCATGTCTCATGGAGCTGTTGGAATATTATTTTTGCTCTGTTTGGCTTCTCATGGGTAATGCCAGGCACAGTAAAAGATCCTCTGTTGGTTTGGGAAGGATGCAATCTTCCAGAGGAGATTAAGAGAGTTTGGAGAATGGCCCCAATTTGCCTCTTGTGGAGTATCTGGACTGAAAGGAACAACCGTGTTTTTGAAGATTTGGAGCTCTCTACTCCTCTCTTTAAAGATACTTTTTTGCGTTTATTATTTTTTTGGGCCAAAGAGGCTTTTCCTGTAAATATCTCTTCTTTTGTAGATTTTTTGGATTCTCTAAAAAAGATGTTAGCTTTTGGGGTTTTTGCCATTGATGCCCTTCTTAAGCACCATTATTTATACAAATTTTACTTATCCAAAAAAATATATATATATATATATGTTACAAATATAATACGTGACAATTAATTTGTGGGTAGTTGTCAATGAATGACTATGCATAGCACAAACTAGATTAAAACCTTATTTTAAATTAAGAAATGTAAATAGGTTTCCAAATTTGCTATTCATTGCCCAAATCTCTATCAGCAAACCTATCGATCTTTGACTCCCATCTATTCTCCAAGTTCCTTTCAAACGTAATTCCACATATCTTTTCCACTCCTTCTAATACTCTCAAACAATGATTTCCCAAGACAATTTTCACTGCGATGATTTATCGCTAATAAAATTTCGATTAGAAATCTAGATCATATTGCTAGAAAGTTATTATGTATGACTAATTGTAATCTAGGCATGTAAATATAAATGCATCGTATGTACACATATTTATATATATACGCATAAAGACACACAATCATGCTGTTGCATAATTTGTATTTGGTGTTTTGATATTTTATATCAGAACGTCAATTTTTGCATTCCAAATCACAAACGATCCATGGTTGGAATCATGTGATCTAAATTGCAATTCGCTAGGGGGTGGCAAAGGTGGTAGTTCTGATGCAAACGAAAAACAAAGGCCTGTTTGGTAACATTCTCGTTTCGAGTTTTTATTTCACTTTTTTGAAAATGGGAGCAAAGAACGTGTTTGGTTTCTTTTTTTGTTTTCATTTTTCCTAGACGTTTACAAATTTTGGCTAAAAAATGGAAACAAAAAAAAAAAAGTTGTTCTATGGATTTAATGAGGTTAGGGCATCAACTCCCATTAACTACAAAATCCCCCACACAATTTTATAAATCCTAGCAAATCAGTTTGGTATGGATTGTATGGTGAATATATGATTCGGTATTGAAAAGATTATAGGTAAACATTTTAGGTTAACTTCAATGATTTGTCCATGAGTATTAGATACCCAAGTCGATGCCCAATCATGGTGTTGTTATTTGATCAATTACGCCCACAGTTATTGTAAATACACAAGTCAGTGCCTGATCATGGTATTGTTATTTGATCAAATCAGGTCCATGGTATTGTGAATATCCAAGTCAATGCTGATAAGTTTGTTTAATCTTTTTTTTTTTTGGGGTTATCTTCAAAGAATCTAGCATGGGCATATAGGCATATGATAATGATGTTGGTTTCCATATCAATTTGTTGTATAACCATGATTTGGCCACACTATTGTTTGTTACAATCAATATAAATTTCAGCCACATTTTTGTTCTCAACAAGCTACTGAGTAATTTATATATATATCTATATATATATATATATATATATATAAGTTTTCATCTGCTCTCTTTGCTTATTCTTATTCTCTTGTTCTTCATCTATCATAAGTCCATCACAGGGAGTTGCTATATATGTTTTTATTGTTTTTGGGAGAGAGACTATATATGAAAAACTGCAGGAAAAAAAATATGATCATATGTGGAAATCCCGGATGATTTAGGAAAGATTTGAAGGAGATAGTAATAGAAGATTGAGGCAGATATTTAGGCTAATTCCTTGATTTATTTCCATTTTTGGTTCTCTGTGTATAGATTAAATAGTGGCTCTAGCTTGTAAATCTAATACAATTGAATATAGAAAATCAGTCTTATTTTCTACATGGTATCAGAGCTAGGGTTACTCTGAAACCCTAGCAATCCATGGCTGCCCAAAATGGAGACAGTCATGAGTCGAGTCAGTCGACAATCCAAGAAATCAAGGAAGGAGAGCCGGAGCTTACCTCTTCCATGAGCTCGTCTGGTATGTTCGAGACTTCTCCAATCCATCTTGCCGTAGAGAAATTCAATGGGAAGAACTATCGGGAGTGGGCGCAGACCATCAAACTCATCATCGACGGCAAAGGGAAGCTAGGCCTTCTTACTGGCGAAACACGTCAACCGCCTACCACTGATGTCGCTGCCTCCCAGAAATGGCGCTCGGAAAATTCATTGATAACCTCATGTCTGATCAACTCCATGAAGCCAACCATCGGAAAAACATATATGTTTCTCCCGACGGCAAAGGACGTGTGGGATGCAGTGCGAGAGACATATTCCGACACTGAGGATGCCTCTCAAATTTTCGAACTGAAGAAGAAACTATGGCAGATGAAGCAAGAAGGTCGGGAAGTTACAGAGTATTACACCGAGATGGTGCGACTGTGGCAGGAACTCGATCTCAGTTGTGGCAAAGAATGGGAGTGCACGGGTGACAGTGTTCGTTTCAAGAAGAAGATGGACGCCGAAAGGGTTTTTGAGTTTCTGGCAGGGCTAGATCGAGAGCTCGATGATATGCGGGGAAGAATTCTGGGTCGACGACCACTGCCTTCCATCCGAGAAGTCTTCGCCGAGGTGCGACGAGAAGAACAGAGGAGGAAGGTGATGTTGACGGCGCGAGCAGAGGTGAACGGAGAACCTGCCGCCAACGGATCTGCACTGGTGAGTCGCGGGATGATACCTCGCGAGATGTCGTTCACCACTGGTTCGAACCCGAAACAGAGACAAAGCTCTGCACAGGAAGTCTCAGCCCATATAACCCGTGGGCCTTCCAGTGGATCCGGCCCAAGACAAATTAAAAGGCCATTTTGTGACCATTGCAAAAAATTGGGTCATTCAAAAGAGACTTGTGGGGCCTTACATGGAAAGCCCGCTGATTGGAAGCCTAGACAGCCCAAATCACACGGGTACCAGGCCTTCACTGAACAGCAGACAGAAACAGATGCTCAATCGACTGTTATTGGGGGTTTTAACCCCGAACAACTTGACTGCCCTTAGTACCACTTTGCACCTCACTCCCTGGATTATTGACTCTGGTGCATCCGACCATATGACTGGTGCTCATCATTTATTTTCTACATATACACCTTGTGCTGGTAACTTGAAAGTAAAAATTGCAGATGGTACTTTATCCCCAGTTGCTGGCAAGGGGAGTATCCATATCTCTGAATTTATTACTTTAAAGTCTGTCCTTCATGTTCCTAATATTTCTTGCAATCTGTTGTCTGTTAGTCAACTAACAAAACAATCTCATTGCTCAGCCATTTTTTTGTCTTCCAATTGTGTTTTTCAGGACCTATCATCGAGGAAGACGATTGGCAGTGCTAAGGAACATGAGGGGCTCTACTACTTTGATGACACTCGCATGAGTAAACAGTATCTTCCTTCTATTTGTAATTCAGCATCTAGTCCTAGGGATAGTGATCTTGTGTTATGGCACAGACGAATGGGCCATCCTAGCTTTCAATATTTAAAACATGTATTTCCGTCGCTTTGTTTGAATAAGAGTCCCTTGGATTTTCAATGTGAAGTTTGTGAACTTGCAAAACATAACCGCACCTCTTTTTCTAAATCTCCATATAAACCATCCTTGCCTTTTACCCTGATCCATAGTGATCTTTGGGGGCCTTCACGGGTTCCCAATAGGACCCACAAAAAATGGTTTATTACATTTATTGATGATCATTCTCGTCTCTGTTGGGTATTTTTATTAAACGATAAATCTAAGGTTCATTCAGTGTTCATCAACTTCTACAATATGATTTACACCCAATTTCACACAAAAATCCAAATTCTTCGTACTGACAATGGCACTGAGTACTTCAACTCCTCTTTGAGTCCCTATTTTCAAGCCAAAGGTATTATTCACCAGAGTTCTTACATTCACACCCCCCAACAAAATAGGGTTGCTGAACAAAAAAACCGACATATACTTGAGGTAGCTCGTGCCCTATTGTTTACCTTTCACATGCCACATCGTTTTTGGGGTGATGCCGTTCTGACTGCCGCATTCCTCATCAATCGTATGCCTAGTCGGGTTCTCTCCTTTGTATCGCCTCTCCAAAAATTTCAGGAGACCTTCCCTGATTCTCGACTCAGTTCATGCCTCCCACTTCGTGTTTTTGGGTCTACCGTATTTGTCCATGTTCATGCCCCCCAACGTACTAAATTGGATCCCCGAGCTCTCAAATGTGTCTTCATTGGTTACTCTCCCACTCAGAAGGGTTACAAGGGCTATGACCCCCGCTCCCAGAAGGTATATGTTAGTCTGGATGTCACCTTTTTTGAGAATACTCCCGACTACTCGCTTCAGGGGGAGTCCTTGAGAGAAGCTCAACCCTCACATACAGACTTTGATGTTGCGATCTTTGAATCTACCCCAGACATACCCTCTCATTCTTCGTCCAACACAGAAGAAATCTTGAACTCAGGGGGAGATGTGGGACAACTAATAGACAGGGAGATACTTGTCTACTCAAGGAGACCAAAATCAAAGTCTGATGAGACTCTCACATCCGATGCACCAACAGAGTCAGACCCGGTGATAGATCCAACTACTCATGTGCCAACATCCAATCCTGACCAGGTAACAAATCTTGATGACTTACCCATCGCTCTTAGAAAACAACCTCGTTCATGTACTTTCCATCCTATCTCAAAATTTGTATCTTACAAAGCTCTTTCTGCCAAGTGTCGTACTTTTACATCTAACCTTGACAGAATCCAAATTCCCAAGAATATTCAAGAAGCTTTGGAAATTCCAGAATGGAGAAAAGCAGTGATGGAAGAAATTAGGGCATTGAAAAAAAATGAAACTTGGGAGGTGATGTCTTTACCAAGAGGGAAGAAACCAGTGGGATGTAAGTGGGTTTTCACGGTGAAGTACAAGGCAGATGGTACAATAGACCGATACAAAGCCCGCCTAGTTGTAAAGGGGTTCACTCAGACATATGGCATTGATTACACTGAGACATTTGCACCAGTAGCAAAGTTGAATACTATACGGGTTCTCTTGTCCCTGGCAGCAAATCTAGACTGGCCTCTTCACCAATTTGACATCAAGAATGCCTTTCTAAATGGTGAGCTGGAGGAAGAAGTGTTCATGATGCTACCACCAGGATTTTACAAAGGGGAGGAAGCCAGAGTATATAAATTGAGGAAATCCTTGTATGGGCTTAAACAATCACCAAGGGCGTGGTTTGATAGATTTACGAAGGTGATAAAAAATCAAGGATATCAACAAGGACAGTCAGATCACACGATGTTCTTCAAACAAACCAATGATGGAAGAAAGACTATCCTGATTGTGTATGTTGACGACATCATTCTCACTAGAGACAACACAGGAGAATTGGAAAGATTAAAGAAGGTCTTAGCCACAGAGTTTGAGGTAAAAGACCTAGGTCAAATGCGGTATTTTTTGGGAATGGAAGTCGCCAGATCAAGGAAGGGAATTAGTGTCTCCCAGAGAAAGTATGTTCTTGACCTTTTGACTGAGACTGGTATGCTTGGTTGCAAGCCAAGCGATACTCCGATTGAGACAAGAAAAAAAATGGAAGATGTTGGAAAGCCTGTGGATAGGGAGAGATATCAGAGACTAGTAGGTAAATTGATCTACCTATCTCACACTAGACCTGACATTGCTTTCGCTGTAAGTGTGGTCAGTCAGCATATGCATTCACCAAAGGAAGGTCACCTAGAAGCAGTATACAAAATTCTCAGATATTTGAAAGGCTCTCCAGGACGAGGTTTGTTCTTTAAGAAAGGAGACAGTAAAAAGATAGAAATCTATACAGATGCAGATTGGGCAGGATCGGCAGAAGACAGAAGGTCTACCACCGGCTATTGCACCTATGTTTGGGGAAATCTAGTAACATGGAGGAGTAAGAAGCAGAGTGTGGTAGCCAGAAGTAGTGCTGAAGCTGAATTCAGAGCTGTTGCACAAGGGATGTGTGAAGGGCTTTGGCTACGAAAGCTGTTGGAAGAACTACATATCACAGTAGAGTTCCCTATCAAACTCTACTGTGACAACAAAGCTGCTATCAGCATTTCTCATAATCCCGTCCAGCACGACAGGACTAAACACATTAAAGTTGACAGGCATTTTATAAAGGAGAAAATTGAGAAAGGGATAGTCTGCATGACCTATATTTCTACAAGAGAACAATTAGCAGATATATTCACTAAAGGGTTACAGAGGTCCAGCTTTGAAGAGTTTATTTGCAAGTTGGATATGATCAACATCTATGATCCAACTTGAGGGGGAGTGTGGAAATCCCGGATGATTTAGGAAAGATTTGAAGGAGATAGTGATAGAAGATTGAGGCAGATATTTAGGCTAATTCCTTGATTTATTTCCATTTTTGGTTCTCTGTGTATAGATTAAATAGTGGCTCTAGCTTGTAAATCTAATATAATTGAATATAGAAAATCAGTCTTATTTTCTACATCATATTTATAGCGGGTGGGTGCTGCTATATTTAAGTGGGTGGGAGCTGCTATCTTTTCACTAAATTGCAATGTGCATATCCACAACTTTGCTGGTTTTCCTGTTTTCAGTTAAATGATACCACTCATCTTATATCATGATTGCAAAAGATTGTGATGGACTCAACTACTCCACCTCTAGATTCAGATTCGTATATGTATTTATGTACTTTTGTGTTTTTGTATGCGAATTCTTTATCTTTCTTTCTTTCTTTCTTTTTCAATGGACCAGATGCATGTCAGATTCACTCGCTGCACAGTTGCACTATTGTGCACTGCACCTGTACCAAACACGTTTTCTTGTTTTTGTTTTCATTTTTTCCAAAAGCAATGTTGTTGTACAAAATACGTTTTCTATTCTCGTTTTTCCAAGGAAAAAAAAAACAGAAACTGGTTTTCGTGCAGTAACACTTCAAAAATTCACTGAAAACTGACTTGCTGTAAGAATTCGTACGGAAAAAAAAAAAAAAAGGGTAGTGATGAGGACAGGGTTTAATGAGACATTTCTCACCTCTGCTTTTGGTTCGTTCAAAAAGAAATTATAGTAAAGGTATATTTTTTTGTGTGGACGGCGACCTTGGAGGTGATTCTTACACTAGATAATTTGGGGAGAAAGGAGAAGATTCTTCCTAAATAGTGTTGCATGTGTACGATTGTAGAAGAATCAACCTATCATTTTCTTCTTCATTGCCCAGTTGCTAGAGATGTGTGATCCATGTTTATATATGTAGTCCATGTTGAGTGTTGTATTTATGGCTAGATCGGTTAAGGAGCTTTTGGCTAGTGCCTAGTAGGGATGTGGCTTTCCCGACAACGAGACATATGCATGCATGGAGAGCAGCCCCTCTTTGTGCAATGTGGATCATTTGGTTGGAGCGGAATCAATGAACTATTGAGGATATAGAATTACCCCTCCAATTTAAATTGAAAAGCCGTATTTTAGATACTTTTCAATTTTGGGTTATAGAAAATATCCATTGCTCTTTTCTCTTTATGGATTTTTTAGGAGAGCTAAATTGTATTGAGGGTCATATGTAGCTGTAAGTATTCTTTTATGTAGATGGGTTGTGCCCCCTTTGGCGCCTTGCCTAAAATACAAATTTTTACTTAACAAAAAGGAGAATATTATAAAGAGGCAGAAATGTCTCTTTAGAAGTTCCAAATAGCAGAGTTGAGCCAAATATTTCTCCACAGTAATGCTAGATTTGCCATTCAAGTTTCATTTCATTAGGATTTGATTTGTTTGTATTTACAGGATAAGTCTAGACTTACACTCATGCGAGGATGTATTTTTAGTTTGCTGACATTTGTGGATGTGTACTTTATTAATATGAATGGAAATTAGTGCAGTTATGCATAGATGACACTTCAATTGTCTCGGGAACCAAACGGGCGGGCTAAGGAAGAGGGAATGCAAACCTGAATTCTGAGAATTTTGTTCCTGGCTTCGGATCTTTTGGCAAGATCTGCGACCATACGGAAACGCCTTCGTCGGTTTCTAACGATCTTGACAGCTGATCTCCACCTCCGCAGTGCTTCTTCCGATGGGTTTTTCGCCTGCAATTCAAAGTCCTTCAATAGGTTCTCCATTTCTGAAAAGTGGACAACTTTTGTTCCTTCTATTCACTCCTCCTCAGCAAAATCACAGTATAGATTGGTATCTAAAGGCACGACGACGGTGGCGGAAAAATCCCAAAGGAATCGATCCGGGAAAGTTCACATTCGTAGTACGCGTATAATTGGCGGGTCGAGGAAAACGTATGTTTTTGTTTTTCTCCGATCGGATACCATCGCGTCATGAAATCAAGTATTAAAGAACTTCCCAGTAGAAAGAGTTGACTGCGGTGTTTGGATAAAACGCTAAAAAGACTTTTTTTTCCCTTAAACTGTAACCAGTCACTTGCCTCTAATATCATTTATTGCAATAATACAATTCGCACGAAACCTATATAATCACATTGTTTTACTTTTTCAAAGTTACATTTGTCAACAAATCAATTGCAATATTAACTTCTCAAAAAATATGAAACATTTTTACTTGTAAATCTTTGTCTTTGGTAATATTAAGACAATCTTTTAATATATTATAAATTTTTCATGAACAACCTTACCTTTCAAGTAAAGCATTAATTACAATCATAGAATCCCCTTCTATATCGGAACATTTACTGCTAAAAAGACTATTGAACTCACAGTCCTCTGTCTTTGTCTCTGCACGACCAAATTCAATGCACTTTTAAATCTCTTTTTTTTTGCTTTTAGGTGAAAAAAAAAAATTTTGAAATTACTTTTCTACTTATTAAAAATACTTGAAAAAAGTGTTATTAAAGCGTATCTAATTAATAATAATAGTTTTTCAAATTACTTTTTGGTACATGACTAGTTTTCATGAAAAATATTTAAATGAATATAGTGGTAATCCCATCTTGCCTTGTGCACTTTTATAAGACAAGATATAAATTTTATTTACATAGAAATATATGGTCGACTAACTTGATTCACAAAAAAAATTCATGACCAATAAACCTTTTTTAAAGACTTCAAATTTGTCGAAGATGCTATAATTTGTCGGTTCTCAAGCAATGCAACATATAAAGCCTAAAAACTTTTGTTTCTCACATCAAAAGAAAATTGATAACAATATTGTATAAATTATACGAGAGACAAAGTTAATGCACGAAACTCTGAATGTGAAATCGAAAATGTCAAATGTATTATTTTATTTTGACAGGAAAGCATGTTATTAGGTTGAGGGCTGCTAAGGAAACTTGCAAATAATCTACACCACATGTTTCACACACGATGGTCACGAATAGAGCTGTCAATGGATTGGATCTCGATCTGATCCGTTAAGTCCAGATATAGTTTTAGAAATAGTGATCCGTGACCCGATCCAATCCGAATCTGATTATCCCAAATATAAACGGATCGGATATGATATAAGCTGATCCGATCCGATCCGTATATATATATATATATATGTAATAAATATATATTAATATATATATAATATTAATTTAATATATAATATAATTTTTATTTTAATATATTAAATTAATATTATATATATTAAAATAAAAATTATATTATATATGTATATTAAATTAATATTAAATATATATTAATATATATTTATTATATTATATATATTCATATAATATATTAATATATTTATTATATTATATATATATTTATATAAGATATTAATTTATATTAATTTATAATAAATTAATTTTATTACTTTTAATATATATATATATATATATTATAATTTTAAACGGATCGGACCGGATTAACGGATCGGATATCCAGTTATTAACAGATTCATATATGGATTAACATTCGCCTGATCCGTCGGATTAACGGATTGGATCGGATTTCTTATTAAACGGATTGGATTCGAATCGGCTCTAATCCGGTCCGAATCCGATCCGTTTACAGCCCTAGTCACGAATGAACATGAAATGCAACATTGGTATGGATTGGACACTCGAGACATTTGCGAGTTTCCAAAGTATCCCTTTATCAAGTTAAGTTAGTAGGATTTTCTAAACTTGTTATCCTTGCCCTTTTTTTATTTACCTTTTTGACCCGATCCAAGTAATTTTAAACTTATTTACCAAACTCGTGTAGTTTTTAAAAGTGCAATTTCAAGCTGCACTTCTATTATAAATTTTTCAACAGAAACGCATTTTGAAGTGCGCATTTCTAAATTACGCTTTTTATTAAGGTTTTAGGTCTAATCAAGTTCTACAAAATTATACCATTAAAGTGCCCATTTTGAAAATGTGCTTTTAAGAGGTGCATTTCTAAAATGCGCTTTTATAAGTTATAAAAAAAAAAAAAAATCAGCCACTTGCTCTTTGTTTCTTTCCATTCTGACTCTTTGTGTTGCACCTCTCTCCATTATAACTTGGCAAAAGAAGACAAGACATAGCAAGAAAGTAGCCATTGTGGGGTGGTCTATAAAGTGCCAACAAACTCTTAAGATTTTTCTCTCACCCTTTCACTCTCTCACTCTATGTTTAGTTGTTTTCTCTCATTCTCTCACTCTCTACGATCAACAACACTTTTTCAAGTGTTTGGATTTCAAATGTTTGTGTCTCACACTCTTTCACTCTCACGCCATTTTTCTCTTCTAAGGTAAGATATTTTACTCATTTTTCATGTTGATTTTGTGTTTTAAGTTTGTTAGTTGAGTTTGTTTTAATGGTTGTTTAATCTGAACATCACTTAACATGATTCACTCAATATTTTTCCTGTAGCCTACATATTTTATAAATATCCTCAATGAACACTAGTAGACTAGGTTTAATCCTATCATGCTTTATGGTTGATGAGGCTAACTGAGACATGAAAAATGTGTCATCCTACAACCAGAAAAATAAGTTTTATTTGTATATTTCAATTATTCTTCTCAAGTTGACCTCTACACACATTTTTTGCAAATTGCATGTATATTTTGTGTGTTCATTTATAGTAATTATCTATTGTATTTTGATCTTTTTTCCATTGTTATTTACTGGGTTTGCATGCAATTCTAGATTTCTTGAATAAAAAGAGGTTGAATTTGTTGTTGGTACGGTTCTAGGTTCAACAAAATCCACTACTAAGAA
The DNA here is from genome assembly GCA_008638375.1 of Nyssa sinensis. NCBI lineage: Eukaryota > Viridiplantae > Streptophyta > Magnoliopsida > Cornales > Nyssaceae > Nyssa > Nyssa sinensis. The sequence goes on along the minus strand of CM018051.1, from coordinate 15,104,549 downwards.
ACTATTTTGTTTGAAGGTAACTTCTTGATATATGGTTCACCGGCTACTTCTAGGTTCAAAACTTCAAGTTCAAAAGAATGGTCTCATATCCTGCAATTTTGGTTTTAATAGTGCATGCATCTTTTGCTCCATTGTGTTATAGTTATAGAAATTAATACACATGGAACAACTGAGTAGGTGCAAAAAAAGTGCAATTCCAAACAATCATTTCATTTGTAGTGTGATTTTCATGCATTTATGAAATATTGTCTTTTGTGATTGTAGTTGGGATGTCTTTTTTAGGGTTAAGTGATTGAAGTTGGGATGTGTTTGTTTGTGTGCATATGTCACACCCTGACCCGCATGATCGGATTAAGGAGTCATTAGACCCCGATAAGGTGAGTAATAGTACTAATCATCCTAGTCAAGTATATAAAATACATGCCATTTTTTTTTTCTTTAAAATGACTTCCTTTAATTAGTTTAGGTTCGATTCTCTGATTAGAGTTGTTCAAGTCCCGTAACGAGATTAAATAAATTTGATTGCATCCACAATGTAACTATATCAAATATCCATCAATTGTGTTAAACAAGGCATGTCCAAAGTTGACTCTACAGTTCTTATATACATGAATAGCCTAAAGGGTACAGGCACCCTCGATAAATAAATGAATAAATACATTAACGTAATTAAATACTATGATGACTTCAGTCCATCCTATACTGCTCTTGTAGTTATCTTCCTTTAAGTAATACATGTCATTCCCATGAGTAGCAGGAGTGAGCCACAATGCTTAGTTTGGTTTCCCAAAACACACAAGCAAGTAGCATGACAAAAACTAATGCAAGTCCGAAGTGAAGTTATCCTATAGTCCAGTATGCATCACAAGCACACCACATCATCATATCTCAAATACAAGCATAAATATAAGTATCAAAAGATATAACACCATTACATGTAGTTTCACAGTAATGATAAAGTAGTTGATATATGAAGGTCGGACACATGATATAAATAAAAACATATAATTTCATGAAGCACCCCCATTTCCTGTTTTTCAATTACCAGAACAAAATATACATTTGATGACAATAGATACATAGAACAGGTTGGCAGCACAACCAATATAATCATCAACGAAATACATCAATAGGGTGTGACCACCACACCATCCCAGTACATATCAAACACATGCCATAACATAACAAGTCAGTCATCGTCCAATAACAAGTCAATCATAGTTCACTGCATTTATCTAAACATTCAATACAAGCATCCAATGCTTATGTGCAAACACTTTCATGAATAGAGTATGATATGCTTATGATTTCATAATACCTTAAACACACGCACAAGGCCCCCAAAACGGTTGCATCCTGCCTTTTCATAAATTGCTAACTCATATGCCTAGGAAACCTCTCGCGCGGGGTTATGGTCCGTAACCAAAGGGAGACACCATCCCCATCACAATATCATCGGGGCTCACATTCTCTCACTATTACATAATTCTGCATCATCAAATCCACACAAATCTCACATCGCTCCGATATGATTAAAATTCTCAATTCCATATAATCTTGTACCACTCTGGTACGCTCGGTAGCCTTATATCCAATCAAGCTCGTATCGCTATAGCATGCTCAATGTCATAATATCCACTCAAATCTCACACCACTCAAGTAGTCTCAATATCATCATATCCACTCAAATCTCACACCACTCAGGTATGCTCAATAGTATAAACAACAAAGAACATCAAGTCCACAACAATAGCTAATAAATGTAATATAGGATATTCAATTCACAAGTAATCATGTAAGCCACAATGATTATATGCATGTATACATAGCAGAACTATAACTAATAATAAGCATTATGTTCACAGTATAATACCAAGCACGAGTCTAACATCATGATAGTTATAATAATAGTCATAGAAGGCTGATAGATAAATGACAAGACATCTAATAATAATGACAGACATATCTGTCAACAGATTAAGACTTCCCCCTAGTCTCAATCATTGTCACACTACAAGGAGACACTACATGTGTCATTCATAATGTGTCTCAGATACCTTACACTATTACAGTTCCATTCCCAGGACCACTATAGTTCTTAATACTTAGGTATCTTGTCAAGTCTTAAGGTTCTCTATGACTAATTTCACATTAGCCTACATATCGACTATCTGTTTACCCAATCGAATATCAAAAACGTGTTCTTAAGCCTCAAAAACCCTAAGGTGGCCTTATTGTATAGTTTCTAAGTCGTTTGATTGTCCTTTAAACCCATAAGGACATTTTCTTAATTTATCGAACAAGTTACGTATTCACCTTTTAATTTTTTTAATCCACCTTATAATTTTTTCCCAAACCTTAAATCACTTCACTAACTAGTGACATCATTTCTTCTTCTTATCAAATAGGAGTTTCATTTCTTTTTAATTCTCCAACCACAACATATTGTGCAGTAAACTACTAATGATTTCTACACTAAATGCCTATGTCCATCGCGTTCCATGAAACTATTTATTTTAATGTTATTATATAATTACCTTGTCCAAAAGATAAGAAAAGAAAAAGATAATAGAGACTATCAATTAGAAGCCCAAAAATGCATTCAAACAGTCACAAACCCACAACTAGCCCTTGATTTTCCACCATTCTTCTCACTATTTTCCTTTCACTTTAAGTCTTCTCTTGATATAATTTTAACCTAATCATAAAATTGGAGATTCACTAAGTCAAGGCAGTAAACCCCCATGGGTCATCCATGATTGCCACCTTTTGCACACACCCACTTCAACACACACATATATGTCAAATACAAACCCAAGTGCACACATAAACTTGCTTGGAGAATTTAAAACAAAAGAGAGAACCACAAGTATCCAAAATCACATGCACTACAAGTTGTACATTGAACCATTTGAAGGTCCAACAATGGTGGTTTTTCCTACCAACCATGGTCAAGTCACACCTATTCACATGTATATTTCATTTTATCTACAAACCATGTTTCAAAACATCAAGGGGTGAGTCTAAAATTTCTATCAATAGAACCATTTACAGGGCCTTCAATAATGAATTGACTAAACATATACTCACACAAGCAAGGAATACACACCCATATCCTAAAAGTATGCACAATACCTTAGAAAGATAAAGAAAAGAGAAAAGATAAACAACTCTTCCTCATTATTGGAGCAAACCCATGAGAAGATAGTGAAGTTGTAGAGCGAGAGAATCGAATCTAGAGAGAGAAAGCTTAAAGTCTAACAAGGGTAATCATTCTCCTTCAATTCGTGGTGCTCCAAGACTCCAAACAGCATCAGGCTCCCTCGTCCTTGCTTCTATAGTGGATTCCCCACTTACAAATATACATTTTTATGTATATACACCTTCTATGGCTTCCGGTAGAGAGAGACTTATAGTCTTTGTTTTTTGTTTTTTGTTTTTTTTTTGAAATATAGGAGGTGGGTTTGGTTCGGCTGAAAAGGGGAATGAATGGGTTGTCTTTCAAAGATGTTTCATCATTAACACATATCCCAATGCATACACACTTGATACGATACACCTGACCATAATTTAGACACTCCTAAAGAAAAATCTCATTTCCACTAGTGAAAAGTTACCAAGTGTCCATTCTAGGAATTTATCTTAACGAGGCTTCCTCTAGAAGTTCTACACGTAAGACGAGGCACCACGTGTCAAATTGGCCAACTGCATACACATATACGTGCCCGATAATAAACTGTCTTGAAATGGCATCAAAATTGACACCCTAGCTTATTTTGACGCTCTCATTCTAAATATCTAGTCCTTTTCCCCAAATTTCATCATTTGAATTTTCATATTTATTACGTCTTGTAAATGACTATGCAGTCTTATGACTTACACCGGTCCCGAATAAATTACCAAAATTCTGTTTTAGCCTTACTATGTCACATTGATGACTTATTGACTCATTTAACAATCTATTTGACATATCTCTGATTTATCTCCAGTTTATCCTTAGCCTATGCTGACAATTTACCAAATTTTCCTTTTATGATTTTCTGGGTCTTTACAGCATATAAGTGTGTATATATATATATATATATGTGTGTGTGTGTGTTCTTATAAGGTAATTCAGTTCAAATGTGTATATATATACTCTTACAGAGTAACTCACCCTAATCTTTGGTGGTCTACCTTTAGACCACCTATTACATGCACAACTCTTCAAACCTAAATAAGTGTTTAATATACTTACTTATTAAATATTGGACTTATCCTTGCTAATAGACAAATATTTAATATAATTACTAATTACATATTTGTGAATGTTGTAAATGGAAAAAAAACGCGCAAACATTGTGATTTTTTCGAAAGGGAAAACATATTATGGGGAAGAAGGGTTTTCTTATGATTTGGATATTCCTCGAAGCTACATTCGAGTGAAGTACGAAACTAGTTATACTCAATTTCTGGATATTGTTTACGGCGTACTATAGCTAGATAGAAATCTCTATCAATTGAGGATGACATGTAGATTTCTGTTGGCACTAGGACTTCAAGTTAATAAAATACATGTCGTTGGAAATCGTTGATGATAATACTATCGAGCGTACAATAGATGTTATGTTTGAAAATCATGAAATAAACAGTATTCACTTGTATATGCAAATGAAGGATATGTTTGAAGGGTGGGGTAGTAGTTAGGCTATTAGTCAATTCACGATACTACTCACACAAGAGTATGAGAGCTCATCACTTGACATCCCCAAAAGCTCATCTTTTGAGCATAATTATACACATACCAAAGTTGAGCTCTACTATACCCAATATGATAAAAAAACATGTGGGCGTCGGCATCGAAAAAAAAGGGGAAAACGATGTGTCAACCCTTTTTGTGGATTTAGAGGGATCTCGTCTGTCTTCTTCCTTAAAGGTGGAAATGAACGCCTCTTATGGGAGATTAAGATTGAGGAGTTGCAAGCTTATTTTTGGGCAGGAAACAAGCAAACCCGTTACAGATGAACAATACATATAAAGAAAAATCGAAAGGAATGAAAAAATAAATTACATTGCCTTGATTCCTAAATACATACTAAAGATTCATTGACATTGATCAAAATAAAGATAAAGCACTAAAAAATATAAACACAGAGAAATGGGTTTGGGGGTTAAAGTACGGAATGGGAAGGTATTAGGCACCCACCCCACTCAATTTGAATGAATCGGCCTCGAATATTCACTTGCAAGGCTATTTTGTTATAAGAAAATTGAAAAGAAAGATGTGAGTATAGAAGAAATAAATAATAAAGAATATGGTGTAAAAAAGTAAAAATAGAACAAAAAAGATCGAAAATAAATCTAACTCAGGCCCGAAAGCTTCCTATGTATCCGTTCAAAAAAACAGAGTCAGAGTCACGTAATTCTCCAGTTTACCCTCTTTTATCAAGAGTGATAAAAAATGTGAGATCAACCGGATCTAAAGAAAATTATTAAGGGTTTAAGAGCATATCTTATTCAGCCATGGTAGTCGGGCAATACTTCGGCTAGAAAAGTCTGGATCAGAGGTTTCTGTCTAGCAGATCTCTGGTTTGTTTTTTGTTTTGGAAAGCGTCGCTTTGACTGGCTTCGCGGAGAGAGGTTGTCACTTTGGCTGGACTTCGGCCTCAAGAGAGGAAGGGTTCTTGTAGACAACCATAGAATTAAACTAACAATGTAAGGCTATAGAAATCGTCTTCCCTTCGTATATTTTCGTGTCGTTTTGTGTCCCCTAAAATTGATGGCACATTGGCTCTATTTATAGGGAAATATAGAGATTTGATCCAAAGGTCTAAGATGAAATCCTAAAACGGAGGGCTAGGATCATGTCTTGAGTAATAATTATCTAATTTAATAAATAGAAAATTAAATAAGAATGATTATCCTAACTAAATGAATTAATAAATAATTATAAAAATGCATGAACTAATAGAATTGGTGTCTATATGCAAGAGACAATAAGATAAAAGAGAAACAGAAAATAAACTCTAAAATGAAAACGTCTAGGTTCAATATATCTCTATTTAAGGAAATATCAAGCAACTAGATTTATGGAAACACTAGAAGTAGAAAGTCCTAATTAAGCCTAAATAGACTATTATCACTCAAGATTACCAAATTGTCCCTAATTTGGTGGAGAATCTCTAGATTGCCACAAGACATGTGAAATGACCAAATTACTCCAAATTTGTCACTAAATGGCTAAAGTTACCAAAATACCCCTAGAGGGGTAAAATGATATGAAAATTATGAAAATATCCCTCAAGTGACTAGGAAGTCCTACTAAAGGTAGGATTATACCAAAATTACCAAAATGCCCTCTGATGGGCAGAAGAGTCTTAGTGTGAGTGAGACTCTATCAAGAAGAGTCCTACTTGGATTGGGACTCTGTCAGGAAGAGTCCTAATGGGAATACGACTCAACTGGGAAGAGTCCCTACTTGAAGTAGATTTCTTAGCATAATCATCGATTTTTACTACTTAATCAAGGGTCACAAAATGAGGTGTCTATATAAAGCCCCTCGTTAACGAAACTTACAAGCAAGTGAACATCAACGCAAGAAAAAAAAAAAGACAACCATTTTGACCTTGATTGTGATTTTGACATGGTCGGACTCATTCCTCAATGAGATTCCTATATATCACTTTCAGGCAAATCAGATTGTTCGTAGTTTATGACTAGCGAAAATAAGTGTTGTCCTTATTGAATTTTCTCTAAAGAGATTCGTCTAGATAGGACTGTTGTGAGGTTACGCCATCAAAAATGACAACTTGGAGTCTTATTTGATAAGAAATGTGATCCTAACAAGTCTTTTATAAGGTTGTGTTCTCTGGAGATGATCTTATGTCATTAGACATTTTACCTACAAGGAAATTCTATCCTAGTAGGTTTGTAAGAGAGAATGCAATAAATAGCTTACCTGAGAGGAATGTTATCCTAACAGGATGATAAAATGTGATGCAATTGATGACTTTCCTGAAAGGAATGCTATCCTAACAAGATGGTTATGCGATAGACGATTTACCTAAAAGGAATGCTATCCTAACAGGATGATAAAATGCATTCTCAAACGACTTAGCTGAAAGGAATGCTATCCTAACAAGATAATGAATTTGCATCCTCAGACGACTTTCCTAAAAGGAATGCTATCCTAATAGGCTGATAAAATGCGTCCTCAGATAACTTTCCTAAAAGAAATACTATCCTAACAAGATAATGAATTTGTGTTCTCATATGACTTTTTAAAGGAATGTTATCCTAATAGGCTAATAAAATGTGTCCTCAGACGACTTTGCTAAAAGAAATGCTACCCTAACTAGATAATGAATTTGCATCCTCAAATGACTTTCCTAAAAGGAATGTTATCCTAATAGGCTGATAAAATGAGTCCTCAAACAACTTTCCTAAAATAAATGTTATCCTAACAGGATAATAATACGATAGACGACTTATCTAAAATGAATGTTATCATAACAGGATGGTGATGTGATGGATGACTTTCTTGAAAGGAATGTTATCCTAATAGGATGGTTATACGATAGACACCTTACGTGAAATGAATGCTATCCTAACAAGATGAAAAAATGCGTCCTCAAAAGACTTATCTGAAAGGAATGCTATCCAAACAAGATAAGGAATTTGCATCCACAGACGACTTTCCTAAAAGGAATGCTATCCTAATAAGATGGTGATGCGATGGACGACTTACCTGAAATGAATGCTATTATAACAAGATGGTGATGTGATGGACGACTTACCTGAGATGAATGCTATCATAACAGGATATTTTATAAAAGGAATGCTATCCTAATAGATTTTTTATAAGATTGTGTCCTTAACTGATGGATTCTGAGATGGATTATATCCTCAGACATTTGTCGAGATAGAGTACGTCCTTAGAAGTTTTGCCAAGATTAAAGATTCCATAGGGAATGTCAAGACATATTTTTACTAGGGAGATAAATTTCCTTGAGAAAAAGATGATGGTTCAAACTTCTTTGGGGAATGGACCGAGTTGACATCGTGATTTTGATTTGTTTGAGTAGTCGAAACTTGCTTAAAAAATGTGGCCCGGATCTTGAGCGACCAATAAAGGAAATGCTACTCACACAATCTTTTAAAAGAAACCGTGAGTTACTTGATGGCAGTTTTGGACTAGTGAGCCTACGCTACTAAATGACAAGTTGGTCAACATTGACCGATTTTGATAAATTATCGATTTGCCCTTCGATGCTCGATGTTGAATCACGGTAGACTTCTTAGACATATTTTGACAAAAGGCTTGATTTTGACAAAGAATGGGCCAAAATGGGCCTAGATTTGCGAAAATGGGCCAAAGCCCAAAAATTGGCCTGCCTACCCCCTGTGTGCTGATCGGCATAAAAAGATGAGGGGTTTCCATTCTCTGTGTGCCAATCGGCTACCCATGAGTGCCAATTAACACTAGGGTGCCTGGGCAGCTTGCTTTAAAAATGTTGCGAATTTTGATTTTCTCATTGCGTTCTTGAGCACTCTCCTACCCCTTTTGTGACCATTTTTTGTAGAGTTGTAAAGGAGGTTAGATGAAAGTATTTGGCACTTGTTTTGACCTTTCGGAAAATCAAACAACTTGATTTTCAACAACAAATCTAAAAATTTCAAGAGAAAATGTCAAGTGAAGGCCTCAGTGACTTGGACCCAATGTTTGACATTGATCATAATTTGGGGATGCCAAGACCGGTGCATGGCACAATCTTCAGATATAAACCAACCCCAGGCTTTCAGAACAACATGAGCGTACTCCAAGAGGCAGTGCATTATTTGTCGCAATGGTACCATAATGGCCAAGTATGAATTTTCTTGAGTTTTCTTCCAATTGTTTTGAGATTTTTGAGTTGATTCTTGATGCATTTGGTTTTTTATTTCACACTTTGAAAGCATTTTTCATGAAAATCCGATTGCATGCATGCATGGGAACTTCACCGACATGCCTGTTAGAAGGTGCACACCACGCATTTGTGAAAATGCCCAAATGGGCAGTTTTTGCTTTGCCTTGGATTTTTGCATTTGATTGATGCTTGTTTGGCATGCTTATGGCATTTGAAAGGCTTTTTTAACATATTGAATTTGATTTCTTACAGCCAGATTTAGAAATTCGAGCTCTGGGCTTGGCGGCAGACATCGTAGAATAGTGGGCTGATTTGCCCCTCTAATGCTAAGGACAAGTGAGGGTGGCCAATTTTGGGCCATTTTTAGATTGGATAGTCCATGTTGACCACGATCGAAAGATTCTTTACACTCTAGCGGAGAGATGGTAGGACATCGCTAACACTTTCCACCTCCGGTTCGGGGAGGTAACATTGACTCCCTTCGACTTCTCAATGATCATAGGCCTTCGAGTTGGCGGTGACCAAATCCTTTAAGATAGTGAAATACACAGTTGGGGTGACGAGATTTCCCGACTTCTAGGGTGGCGACCCACACTGGCCTCTAGTGGTGCAGTTCAGGTTAGGCATATCTTGGAGAACTTTCACTTTTGGGACTATCGTAAGGCTTAATCTACCTTTGGTGCCTCCCTACTTTGGAAAATGTGGAAAACTTTGGACGCTTTAACTAGGGAGGCACCATAATGGTTGTTTTGTATTGCTGGATGTGTGTACTAGCCCGGACGATCACCAAGGGACTTGGTGGTTTCAACATTGTTTAGGAGGTATGAATTTCTGAATCCCCTCACTTCACTTTTTGAGAAAATGTCATTTTGATTGACTTTCCTATTTTAGACAGATTTGGGCCTATGAGGTCTTCTAACTGTTGCCCTACCCATCGGTACAGGCAGAAGAGAACATGTTTTCCCACATATGGCGATGGCAGAAGATGAACAGACGGACTCGCTAAGGGGCGAATGTAGTGCAGAGATTCCGGGAGGCACATACTCTAGGCAGACACAATTAGTTCCTTTACTTGGAATTTTCTTTTGCTGATATGTGACATGAAAAACTCAAGCTTTTCATTTATGACAAATCTGATAGAATTCTTGGAGGATGGTTCCTCCCTCAGTGGAGCGGAGTATTAGGATAGCGTGCCAGTGATTGACTTTGAAAGGCCCTTTCGAAAGGGTATATATTATTTGGGCGAGGAAGTGATTCGCCAAGTTGATACGACTGCGCAGCTTTTTCCTCCTATATAGCCCCACAATCAATATAAGAGATTTGGACTTGCTTGACTCCGACCTTGGCTTTTTGGAGCTTTATGAGGGGATGGCCATGCAACGGTTCTTCAACCAGTTCGGCCATATGATGAGCTATTTGAAGGAGCTAATGCCTTTTTTGACTAGGGGTCCACCTCCCCTACCTAGGGCTAGGAGGCCAAGTGCAAGCGACAGGTCATCTTAGGAGGCCGTCACCACAGTGTCTAATGCAGGGTTGCCGGTAGCTTTCCCAGCTTTCAATGTATCGGTGATGACCTATGACAAGAATTTTAGGCTAGACGAGTTATCCCAGCCAACTGGGTCTATCGACGGACTGCTGGCTCCCGACCACTTAACTGGGGTAAGAGTTTTCTTTTGCCTAAATTTTTCATGGTCTTTCTATTTTTTGAATTGACACAAGATGTTGTTTAGGAATTCAGGTGGCCCGGACCATTTATGAGGAAGCCTATGTCTACATCACGGCCTTGAAGCATAAGGTTGCCTAAGTCACCTTGGAGTCATGACGGAAAGCCACTTGCCGGATAGACTCTGACATTGTAAGGACATGATTGCCCTTTTTCGATTGTCCATATATTGACTGAATTTTGACATTGCATTTGAAACTCGTGACTTTTCAAGTTGCTCGAGTTTCTCATCTTGAAGAGATGAACCGAGGATAGGGTTGCCCTAAGGGAGGGATTCTTAGAGGGAGGTGAGGAGGAGAGCCCAAGAAGAAAAATGGAGGTCAATTGAGTAGCTCCCGCACTCAGCCAGCTCGGCCCATCAGAGTGTCGAGGCAAGTGGTGGAGAGCGAGAGTGGGGATACTGAGGAAGAGGAGGCTCCTCCCCATCAGTCTCGATGACATGAAGGAGGATGGTGGGGGTACTGTTAAGTGAAAACTTTTCCCTTTTAGATGAACACTTTGTTCGATGAACAATTTATCCTTTTTTTATTTTCTTATTTTTGATTTTTTTGTTTTATTTTGAACAAATGAAAGATCAATGCATGCACCTTTATTCATGAATGTGTGCAATATCATCAAAAATGAAACAAATATTAGTATCAAACATGTTTTGAATTAATAAGACAGGGGGATAATAACAAAAAAAGGCAAAATCAAGTAAAGTGGCCTAAACCCCCCTGTGTGTTGATTGGCAAACAGAGAAAGAAGTTTCTTAGGCTAGTGTACCGATCGACACTCAGGGTGTGCAGATCGGCAACGTGTTTTATCCCAGGCAATTTCGTAAACTATTACGTATTTTTGCGTGTTTTCTGAAATTAGTCTCCTAAACCAACTTGGAAATGAACTTCCGAGTTTTTTAGGATATATTGCAAACCTTAAGCCTCCCAACTCATCATATTCGGCCTTTTGACAACTCTATTGCTATAATTTCTACCTCTCTACTCTAATGGCTTCTGAAATTATGGATGTAGTTGTTTTTGATGAACAAATCTGTACATTGTTGTATTGTCTCTCAGGCTCGGAGAAGATTAATTTGGGGGCATTGAAACTAAAATCTATTTTCTCTCTTGCCCAAGCTATTGTAGACTAGCATCTGTTGTGGGCTTGTGATCACTTTTAGGATCCTATTGATCATTGTTTTCGCTTCTATGTAGAAGAAATATGTCCAACCTTTGAAGAGTTTTGTGTTTTTTTTTATGTCACGGTTCAAGGTAAATTGATATTCCCTTCCGTACAGCGTAGTTATTCTTCTTCTCTATCCTCTTTACTTGACTTAGATGTTGAGAAGGTAAAGGAATTGGTTCAAGGTGAATCCTTCTCCCTAATTCTTATATTGGAAAATTTCATGAATCAAGAGGCTAGTCGTATGAAGTTGTGTGCTTTTGCTCTGTGCATTATCCCAAGGTTCTTGATTGTCCAAGAGCCTGATTAGGCTGATGTCCACCTAATTGATGTTGTGACTGGACTGAACAAAGGCAATAATATGATGCGTATTGTTCTGGCCGAGATTCTGAATGGCTTGGACTTGGTCCATGACTACTCAAATGTTTTTAGAGGTAGCCCCTTGTTATTGACTATGTGGCTGGGTGATAAGTTGAAGATGTGGGTGCCAGTATTAGAAAAAAGGAAAGTATGTCATCCTTTTTTTATAGATTTAGAGGGATCTCGGCTGTCTTTTTCCTTTAAGGTGAGAGATGGAAAAGTCGAGGAGTCGCCAACTTATTTTTGGACAAGAAACAAGCAAACCTATTACAGCAAAAAATAATTAAAAGAAACTTGAAAAATGAATGAAATAATTAAAATTTACATCACCTTGTCTCCTAATTACATTCTAAAGATCCTTAGACATGGATCAAATAAATAAAGCATTGAAATAAAAAGCAAAAACCAAAGAAAACATGGATCTAGGGGCTAAATTACAGAGTGGGAAGGTGTTAGGCACCCACCTCGCTTGATTCGGATCGATCTGCCTCAAATATTCACTAGCAAGGCTATTTTGTAATGAGAAAAATGAAAAAAAAAAAAAAGATATGAGTATCGAAGAAACAAATAATAAAGATCTAATGTAAAGAAATAAGACAGAACAGAAAAGACAGGAAATAAATCTAACTCGGGCTCGAAGGCTTCCTACGTATCCGTTCGGAAAACGGAATCAAAGTCACATAGTTCTCCACTTTACCTTTTTTTTTTATCAAGAGTGATAAAAGAGGCGAGATCAACCGAATCTAAAGAAACTATTAAGGGTTTGAGAGCATACCTTATTTAGTCGCGGCAGTCGGGCAGGTCTCCAGCTTGTTCTTTGATTCGAAAAGCGTCGCTTTGATTGGCTTCGTGAAAAGAGACTGTCACTTCGGTAGGGCTTCGGCCTCAAGAGAGGGAGGGTTCTTGTAGAGACAACCCTAGAATTAACCTAATAGTGAAAGGATATGAAAACCGTCTTCCCTTCGTATATTTTCGTGTCCTTCAAATTGATGGGCTGGGGGCTTTATTTGTAGGGAAATATAGAGATTTGGTCTAATAGTCTAAGATGAAACCCTAAAATGGAGAGCTAGGATCATGTCTTGAGTGATAATTATCTATAAAATTAAATAAGAATGATTATCCTAACTAAATGAATTAATAAATAATTATGACAATACATGAACCAATAGAATTAGTGTCTGCATGCAAGAGCCAATAAAATAAAAGAGAAATATAATTTAAATAGAAAATAAACTCTAAAATGAAAACGTCTATGTTTAATATATCTCTATTTAAGGAAATATCAAGCAACTAGATTTATGAAAAACTTAAAAGTGGAAAGTCCTAATTAAGCCTAAATAGACTATTATCACTTAAGATTACCAAATCGCCCCCAATTTGGTAGAGAATCTCTAGATTGTCACAAGACATGTGAAAAGACCAAATTATCCCTAATTTGTCACCAAAGGGTTAAAATTATCAAATTATCCCACATAGGTAAAATGATATAGAAATTATGAAAATGCCCCTCAAGTAGCTAGGAAGTCATACTAGGGTAGGATTGTGCCAAAATTATCAAAATGCCCTTAGTGGGCAAAAAGGTACCGAAGTTATGGAAACGCCCTCTAATGGTCAAAAGAGTCCTAATGAGAGAGGGACTCTATCGGAAAGAGTCCTACTTGGACTAGGACTCTGATAGGAGAGTCTTAACGAGAGTGAGACTCTATCAGTAAGAGTCCTACTTGGACTGAGACTTTGTCAGAAGGAGTCCTAATGGAAGTGAATTTCTTGGTATAACTACCGTATTGCTACCACTTAATCAAGGGTCACAAAATGAGGTGTCTACAAAAGCTCTTGGCACCTTCAGTTACCATTCCTTATATGTCAAAGCACTATTGTTCAAAGGCCTTGTTAGTGACCAAAGATAATAAAGAGATTGGTGCGAGTTCCTTGCTCAACTTTCACCTTATAACATTGATTGGCCCACTGTTCATTGGTAAAGCAGAGCCCCTCGCTTACGCTCTTCTGGTTGTTCTTGTGTTATCTTGGCAACCTTGAGGAAGACTTCCTTTTATTATTTCATTCGAATACTGCATCAATTTCAGTGCATGCAGGTTGCTCTGAGGACTTAGGGTCCTCACTTTATTATAGAAGGATTAACTCTATCTGTAGCCATAAAGATATCCAACTGTTGCTAATGTGCTCATGTTCTAAATTTAGATAATACATATTATTCCGACAAAGTGCTTATGACGGAAGAACATTTATGTTAGCTCTAGGACTTAATTAGTGAAAGGGAAGAACTTAGGGATTCTATCCCTTTTGAAGAGACTAGAGTAGACACTAGTGTGGATATAACTTCAAAGTTAAAAGCGATCAAAAAAGCCTACAAGAATTTCGAAGGAGGAGGTGTGGCAAAGTTAGACTGGGAAGTAGTGAGCCAATCACGAGGTGCGACAGAAACAAAGACAACAACCCTTTTAAGCTTGAAAAGGAAATGAGGAAGAATTAAAAATACACCAGAATTCAAATGTAACAATGGTGAGTTGGACTTTGGGCATTTTTCTCTACATGTAGACTCAACAAAGAACTACTTGGGTTTCATTGAGAAAGAGACAGCGCTTTGAATTGGAAGGCAGGTTGGTGGAGAAGAAAAAGTAAAGAAGAGAAAGGATTTGAGTATCCTTTAGCAATGAAGATTTAAAATTTTTTTCTTCTTCTTTTTTTTTTTAGAGGAAGTTAGTTCCATATTAGACTTAGACCAAGTTGATAGGGCTTTTACCTGTTATTGAATAAAAGATGATCTTTAACTTTTGGATTTGAAAGAATAAAACTTTTATTACAATTTTTGAGATTGCACTCACAATAACTTCATAAACTACCTATGTACCCTTGTATTGCATGTATAGCAACAATGTGTAATCGGGGGTCAGGTTGTCGTAGTTCAGTACAATGGGCAGCTAGCTGCTAAACATAATACTTCTTGAGCTGATTGAGGTTAGTAGGTGATGAAAACTCGTCTCCATCCATATTGGTGAGCCACATTGCTCCTCTGGTGGCTATAAATTTAATGATGAATGGGCCACTCCAGTTAGGCCTAAATTTACCTCTCAGGTCAAGTATCGGTGCTTGGTTTTTCTTTAAAACCAAATCTCCCACTTTCAAACCTCTCTTTTTCACTTTCTTGTTAAAGGCTCGGGTTACCCTTCTATGATACCCTTGTGTCTGATATAAAGCTTTGAGCTGCCTCTCATCTAGGAAGGCTAACTCTTCATATCTATTTTGTAACCAATCAGTTTCAGCAACTTAGTTCTCGAAAAGTACCATGAGTAAGGGTATTTCTAGCTCGACAAGTAACATTGCCTCTATCTTGTATGTTAGGGTGTATGGGGTTTGTCCGGTTGGCGTTCTGATAGATGTACAATAGCCCCATAAAGCAAAGAAAAGTTTTTCATGCCAGGTTCTATTGTTCTTCAGAGTTTTGTTTGCAGCCTCCACCGCTCCGTTTGTTTGAGGTTGGTAAGGTGATGAATGATGATGGGTGATTCTAAACTCTTCGACCAAATCAGTGACCTCTCCTTTGAAGTGCAAGCCATTGTCTAAAATTAGTTCGTGGGATACTCCATATCGCCAGATGATGTTGGTTCTAATGAACTAAGCTACCTTTCCTGCATTAAAGACATCATAGAAAGCAGCCTCCACCCATTTGGTGAAGTAATCAATGGCTACCAAAATGAATTCATGGCCATTAGAGGCTTTTGGTGTGATTTTGCCAATGATATCTATTCCTTAAGTTGCAAAGGGCCAAAGGGATGTCAAGTTGTACCACTCCTTAGAGGGGAGATGTTGAAGATTGGCATGTATTTGACATTTGTGGCACTTCTTGACGAAAGTAATACAGTTTTTATCCATGGTGTTCCAATAGTAACCTTGTCAAACTGTCTTTTTGGCTAGCATGTGTCTATGTATGTGAGGTCCACAAACTCCTTCATGGATTTTCGTCATGACATGTTTAGTTTCATGTTTATGTTAGCACAATAAGTGTATTCCATTGAAATATATCTTTTGTAAAGTTTTTCCCTACAAATGATAAATTGGGCTGCCTATTGTCTCAATGTTGCTTTGTCTTCCTTAGTATATCCTTCAGGGTATTCTAAGTGTCTAATGAATGACCAAACCTCGTTTTACCAAGGTGGGGATGTCAAGTCCTCTACGACTTCATTGATGTTGCAGTAATATATCAAAATTTTTTGAGTTTGATCCAAGAGCGGTTTGATTGTGGCTTCTTCTAAAATGTCCACAATTGAGGCAAGGGTGACTAGGGCATCCATAAAACTATTTTTAGCTCTAGGTATATAGTAGAACTGTACATCTTTGAATTTAGTTATCACTGTCTCTAGGTACTGGTGGTAAAGTAGGAGCTTCTCCTATTTGATTTTCCATCTCTTTTGGACTTGGCCGATAACGAGAGTTGAATCCCCGTATACATTTAAAAATTTGACTTTCAGTTCTAGAGTTTCTTGTAGGCCCAATATACAGGCTTCATACTCTGTGGCATTGTTGGTAGAGGGGTACTACAGCTTCATAGCTAGAGGCGTATGTGACCCATCTAGGGCTACTAGAAGCATGCCAATGCCATATCCCTTCTTTTTGGTGGCGCCGTCAAAGAAAAAACACCACCTATCCTCTTGAATTTGCATGATTTCTTCATCTGGGAACTCAGCTTCCTTAACAATCTCACCCTCAATGAGCAATCTGTTAGGTAGTCGGCCACGACCTTCCCTTTGATGGATTTCTGAGTAATGTGCACTATGTCAAATTCGGAAAGCAATAGTAACCACTAAGCAATGCATCTTGATAGGGTCAATTTTTCAAAGATATACTTCACAGGGTCCATGCGGGAAACTAAGTGTATTGTATAAGCCATCATGTAATGGCAGAGCTTTTGGGTAACCCAGACAAGAGTAGTGTATGCCATTTCGAGTGCATTATAGTTTTGCTCATAGGAGATCAATTTTTGGTTCATATAGTAAATAACTTTCTCCTTTCTTTCACCTACTTGGTTTTGGGCTAACATGGTTCCAGTGACTGTATCAGTTACTATGAGGTACAATAATAAAAGCAACCCAGGTTATGGGGGAACCAGGACTGGCGGATTGGTCAAGTATTCTTTGATCTTTTCAAAAGCCTCTTGGCATGAGAGGTTCCACTTTTTGGGAGAATCTTTCTTCAGAAGTTTGAAAATGGGCTCAGATATAGTGATCAACTGCGATATAAATCTACTGATGTATTGAAGTCCCCCTACGAACCCCCTAACTTGCTTTTCTATTTTGGGTTGAGGCATTTCCATCATAGCTTTGATTTTTGCGAGATCCACCTTTATCCCTCTTTGACTTATCATGAAGCCTAGAAGTTTTCCTAATGTGACCCCGAATACACACTTTTAAGGGTTTTCTCTCATTTTGTATTTCCTGATTCTCTCGAAGAACTTTCTTAGATAGTCAGAATGACTTTCCCTGCCTTTAAATTTTATGATCATATCATCGACATAGACTTTAACCTCTTTGTGAATAAGGTCATGTAGGATGGTAGTGGCTGCCCTTTGATATATAGCCTTTGCATTTTTCAAATCGAAAGGCATAACTGTGTAGCAATATGTGTTTTACTGTGTTGTGAAGGCAGTATTTTACATGTGATCGAGGTGCATCTTGATTTGATTATTTCCTACGAAGCCATCTACAAAGGACATCATGGCATGTTGAGCTATGTTGTCTACTAAAAGGTCTATATTTGGCAAGGGAAAGTCGTCTTTTGGACAAGCTTTGTTGAGGTCCCTATAGTTAGCGCACATATGGACTCGCTCATCCTTCTTGGGGACAAGGACGATATTGGCTAACCATTGCGGGTATTTGACTACGGCCAAGAACCCTACAACTAACTATTTCTCGACTTCCTCTTTGATTCTAAGGGACCATTCTTGCTTGAGTTTTCTCAATTTTTGTTTGATTGGCTTGGCATCAGGATAGGTTAGGATTTTGTGTTGGACTATGTCTATGTCAAACCCGGGCATGTCCTTGTAGAACCATGCAAAGACATCTTGGAATTCTCTTAACAGTTTAGACAGGATTTCTTGTTCAACTTGGCTAAGGGTTGCACCGATCTTGACCTCTCTAGTCTCATCTTCTAATCCTAAATTAATGGTCACCATTTATTCTATGACAGGTTAAGTCCTATCTTGAGATTTGGTGATTATTTTGGCTAAGTCTATTAGAAACTTTTTATCCTCTGTGTTAATATTATTGTATTCTTCAAATTCATCATCATGTTCATTATTTGCAATTAAAGGATGCTTAGAAGAAGAATTTATTTCATTGAAAGAAGGAAAGATAAAATCAGCGAGTTCGTCAAGATTAATGAAATCTAAAGAAAGAAAGTCCTCGGACTCTGAGTCAAAGGCATTGTCAGAATTTGTGTCAGTCAAGTCTGAGTAACCAAATTCCTGCTTAAGTTGTTCATTTGAGGCTGACACCCCTTTGACTAGGAGCCAATAGTTGATTGCTTGGATAGGTGTAAAGTTTTTAACTGGATCTTCTCCCATGTTTCCTGTGGAGATCATATCAACCATATCATCAGTGAGTTCTATCTTGGCGAAGCAATCTGTCAGTCCTCCAAGCTCTTCGGTCCAGTCCTCCTACTGAAGGTCATGTTGTCCAACCGGTACCACCACCTCCTCGTCAAAATCATAAGTGCAGTCGCCAAATATTTCCCAACCGGGAACTCTAGTCTTGGCTTTAGCATTGTACCATGGCTCAGGGAACCTATAGTACAGATAGTATTCTTCTTTCTTAACAAAGCTCCTGTTCAAAGTGGGGAAGTAAGGCTTTATTTCTATGAGTTTAGGGGAGAGCCCCTGTTCTTTAGCAATTTTTTTGGCTCGTGCGACCAAATACTTGTCACCAAAATCTTCCTTAATAGGTGTATATTCGAGCCCAAACATGTATTTTCTTTCCGGTTGGTAGGTTGGTATGGGTAGACTTTGCAAATTGAATCCAAGGCTTTTGCTCAGTACATATCCCATGTGGACCATCATATTTATCACAGCTTGTTTGTATAAGCCTCTGTCAAATATTTGTTCTATCTCAAGGTTCCCTATACGGTCGAAGTCTAACAAAGGCAAATCACTGGAATTGTGTTGGATCTCTAGTAGAGGGAGAGCATCGCCTACAGGATCAATGTTCCAATGTATAGTGACTACCCTTATTTGACAGGCAAATTTGAGCTTTTGATGTAGAGAGGATGCTACAGCTTTCATTTCATGCAACTAGGGTCTTCCAAGCAGCAAATTGAAGGTGTCGGGATGTCTATTACTTGGAAATATGTGGTGCTTTTAATCGGGCCGAGGTTCATGGTAAGTGTCATGACCCCTACAACTTCTCTCCAAGTATTGTCGTATGCCCTCACTGCTTGGGCTGATGGAGTGAGATTGGCTACTTCTAAGCCAAGGCATTTTGTAGTCCTCAGAGGACAAACGTTAAAAGTAGAGTCATTGTCAATGAGCACCATAGGTATCTTCTTTCCGATAGCATCGATAGTAATATATAGAGCCTTAGTGTGGTCAGCCCCTCATTTTGGCAAGTCATGATCAGTGAAAGTGACAATATTGTTGAATTGGACCTTTCCAATGACTTGCGTAAGTTGTTCGGGGGTAGTGGTGGTAGGAACCTGTGCTTCATTGAGATGCTTCAAAATAGTCTACTTATGTGGAAAAGATGATGTCAATAACCTCTATACTGAGTTGTTGGCTTGTGTCTTTTTGAGCTGTTTGAGGAATTCATCTTCGATAGGAACTTAGGGTGGGACTTTTATTGATTCTTTGGGCTTTAAGAACTCTGTGAGTGGGTCATCTACTTGTAGACTAGCGGGCTTGAATGGTCTCCCTCTTCACATGACATGTACTGCATTGGTTGAGCCAGACTGACTCTTTTTACCCATGAGTTCGTCCAAAGTGATCATACTGTAATTTGAGACATTTGTGGAACCGTTGATGAGGTCGCTTGGATATGAGTCTTCGAGACTTAAAATGTTGATATTAAGCTCGTGTATTATGGGCCGGCAACGGGTTGGTAGTGACATTAGGCTTTGTTGGTGGAGCCCCTATTATTCCTCCATCAATTAGATCTTGAATTGCATGTTCCAGAGCTCGGCACTGATTTGTGTTATGTCCATTGCCTTGATGATTGGTGCAATGTTGATTCGGATCAAATCCTATGGGTAGAGGGTTTAGAGTTGGTCTTGGTTCCAAGGGTTAAAGAAGCCCCTTCTCTCGGAGGTTATTGTATATTTCACCTATTGGTGCTGGTAAATCTGTGAACTGCCTTTGAGGGCGTTTCTGTGGGATACCCTGTGATGTTGGCCATGAAAATGACTTTGATGTGTTGACGGCAGTGATCATGTGGGTTGAGCCACTTGGCTTTGAGGTTGGAAAGACCTTACAAGGTTTTGGGTCACTTGCTTTGAGAGTGACATCATTAACCGCATCTTCTACTTGTGTTCTAACCCCTACTAGTGCTTTGAACCTCTCAAAGTATTGGGTGAAGAGAGTTTCACGATAGACCAAAAGTAGATTCTTTTTTACCATCTAAACCTGTTCAGCCTCATTTAGCCGGTTGATCATTTGAGCTGCTTTAGTTCGCCACCTAGTGGTGAATGTAGACAGACTTTTTTTCGGCTCTTGCTTAGTGGTCTCCAAGTCTCAAAGGGTGATATCAAGTTCATTGTTGTATTTGTACTACTTAAGAAAAGCGTTGCATAATTATTCCTAATCTTTGGAAAGTGCATCTTCTAAGCTCAGGTGCCATCGCAGAGCGGCTCTGGTCAGGGTTTGGTGAAACATCTGGACCAAGACATTGGTATTGGCCCTTAGTGGTTACATGACTCTCACATATAACTTAAGATGAGTTCTTGGACACATGGTTTCGCCAAATTTGTTGAGCTTCGGCATTTTGAATTTTAGAGGGATCCGAATGTCTGGATATAGAGATTGCTTGTGAATATCGACCATATCATCGCGTCGGTGAACTTTGTAAAAAACAGTCTCCATTTTCTCCAACTTGTGAGCAAGGCCCTCTTTTTGTGGTTTCAAGATCTTTATTGGCCCGTACTATTCACCCCAATCATAAGGATCATGGGTGGGAGGATCTTGGTTTTGTTGATGTTGTTGTTGTTATCATTCTTGAGGCAGGACTGATGACACTTGGCAAGGATTGTCATTACCTGCCGGAATAAAAAGTAGTGGTGGTAACCTTTGTTGTACCAAATCTTGAACTGTGAGGGACAGTCTTTAGTTCTCCTCTTGGTAATCGGCCATGTCTTTCTTGATGTCAGCCAGAATCAGAAGTATCTGTTCAAGGTCTATTGCAACTGTAGTTGTGCTTTTTTGATTCGTTGGAAGGTCAGAGGTTCTGATCAATTGGCCTCGGCTAGTCCGTTTCCAAGCCAATTGCGGGTACCTATTTTTGGAAAACACCTGTATTATTTGACTTGTTTGGTGTCAAGGAAAATCCAAGAAAGTCTCATTTGTAGCCTTGTTGAAGCTTGCAAAATTGGTTTTTCAAGAAAAAATTGAAGGTTTTTCAAAAAAATTCAAAAAATTGGACAAAATTTTATAGAGTAGGAGAACAACACTCTGTGTGCCGATTTGCACACAAAGGCTTTTAACCTCTGTGCTGATTGACCAATAAAGGGGTATTTTTTTGACTTTCTGGAATTTTCTAACTTCACGAATTTGCGTGAAAAAGTCCGTGTGTGTCTTACCAAAACTGGGTTTAAAAGTTCTGAATCATGAATCTATGGCCAATTATGTGTATGACGCTTTGATTAGGTAAAGGTTTCAAGGTTCCCCTTCTGACAGGACGTGCCATATACCTCCCACAGCCATTAGATTATAATGACTATGGTCAAATGGTACCGCATCGCCTTTATGCATACCATCCCAAGGCCACTAAAGTGTAGTGTCCCCGGTCAAGCGGTATTTGATCAAGGAGTAGAGGGCTTTCATCTGTGACATCTGTTAAGTTGAGCGAGCATACGGGGCGAGGGCTGCTAACTGTTCAAGGTTTAGAGGGTATCTAGTGCAAATGCAAATGTTATGGAGTGATGCATGTGCAAGGTATCTAGATTTTAATCCTTTTTTTTATTCATCCATCCATACATTCAAGCATACATCCATTTGAGGAGCTTTCTATATTTCTCTTAAAGGTTGAAGGTAAAAATGGATCTTTTCTAGGCCTTTTTATCTGCATCAAATATCCAAAACATGATCGATCAGTAAAAATAAGATCAGATGCATAAGAGGGGTAAATTACTTAAGTTCGACAAGCTCATCCTTAAAGCCAGTGTACCGAAAAAAGAAACAAGTCTTATTCTCAAAGTCCTCAAATTCCCAGCCACCCTTGACAAAAAAATACCACTTCTTCCATGTTTTATTGGAAGTGGGTACAAAAGTGAGGGGTTTGAATCTTTTGTCGAAAAACATATAATACATGCCTTTCGACTTCTGTTATTTTAAGTCCATATTACTTCTGATCAAGTCAAGATCTACTTCAACCATCAGTTGCCTCTAATTATTGATGTTCAATTCGGCTAGGCAGATCTTAAACTAGTAAAAGAACTCACTAACTAAGGAGTGGAAGGGAAAGCATACCTCAACCTCAAACCACTCAAAGTGAGCACAAATTTCTCCTTAGTCAAAATTGGAAGGGCAATATATAGGTCGAGGGATCCTACAAGCCACATTTTCTAGGAAGTCATAGTTAAATGTAAGGGTATTAAGCATGGCTTGGGTTATGGCACTCTTTCCCTCTTCTCTCCTGAGCCTTCTACTAGAGGTACCGGCCTCGTTATTCTTAGGTTAGAGAGTCGCCTCAATAAAGAGGACTCCCAAGCTAATAGCTAAGGTATCTTCAACCCCCTCAACTAGATCAAGACCTAATACTTCCTGATCTTCTACCACTATGGGCTCCCCCACTTCATTCCTAGTGCTCGACTAAGCGTCAAGAGCAGCCATTCTCCAAAGTTTTTTTAGAAAGAAGCAAAAAAAAGGGGGAGGGGGGGAAGGAAAAGAAGAGCAGAGCACAAAACAAAAAATTTTGAAGTGCTTTCATGAACCAAACCTAACCAGAGACTTGGCGATTCCAAGGCTTGATCGGAAAGGCTACACCGATTTGCCAGAGATCACCCTGGAATCACCTTTTGCTTAGAAAAATGCTCAAAAGTTTTAGTAGTGATAAAGGGATGTCACGAAGTTTACTTCCTTTTTTATAGATCTCGAAAAGGCACCATTGAATCATCACTCCCAAATCAATGTGACAGTGAAAGCAATGATGACCTCGGTTCTTCAACCAGTGGTTGATGCAATGATGGGACATGTTAATGTCCCATCAACGACGGTTTTGTCAGAATACGTAATGGCACATTTATGAAGAAGACACGTGTGACGCTTCAGAAACCCTAACCGCGGATTGGGATGAGTCCCACAGAACTGAGGCTCGGAAGGGAGTAACTAGTGTACCATAATCTAACTAAAGGTCTCAAAACTTGACCCATGTGCCCAAACATTTCTACAAGTTACAGAACATCAACATTAAGGGTTTCAAACTAGTCGTCGCATTCCATGGACTACTGGCCTTAGAATAAGGAAACAAAGTTCAATATGGAAACAAATATTTGTGGATATCTTCAAATCCCTACTTTTATGATTCTTAATCCCACTCAACTTGAGATTGCTATAGCTTATAAATAGGGCCACGAGGTATGCTTTCATTTCATGTTTAATTGCTCTCTTTCAATTACTGTCATTATTCTTTACTAACTTTATTATCAGAGCGGCTACCACAAGAGCTTTCCCAGTAACTCGTTGAGGCAATTAGAGAGAAGCAGCTTTCAGATCAGAAAAGTGTAACATCAATTTCAATGGAAGAAGTAACTGAGGTTTGATAGTGGCACAAATAGCTTGATAATTGGTCAATATAAGATGATAATTTTCCTTTTTCTCACGTGAATCAATGCCAGAGATTTCTTACTACATGCAACTTGATTTTGAATTTTTGATAAGTTGGTGGTTGTTGTGGTGACGGTCAAAAGAAGAGCCGAAAATGGGGTGGCTTTTGTTTGGTTTTAAACTTTGTAGGTTTTGGTAGAGAAATGGGTCATCGGCTAAGGGCAATTGCAAATCTGGTGACAATCAGTGTGGTGCTGATGGGCATGTTAGTGGTTGTGGAGAGTTAGGTGGGAGAAATGTTGCAATAGTGATCGTCAGTAAAGAAGGGGGAAGTGTGGGAAAGAATATTATAGAGAGATGGTGGGAAGGGTTCTCGACAGTGATTGTTTAGAGAGAGAAAAGTGAGATGGAGATAGGTGTGGTGAGGGAGATGGGGCAATGAAGGTGGCAGAGGTGGGGCTTGTGTATATTCAATGAGGGAGATGGTACGTTATTGAACTTTTGAAGGAAAAAAAAAAGTCATTTTTGATAATTAAATAATTTTAAAACAAAGAAAAGGTACAAGGGACATTTCACAAATTTCATTTTTTTTAATATAATTTTTAAAAATTTATATAATTTATTAAATCTTAAAAAAAGTCAAAATAATTAAAATATGTAATAGTTCAATAATTAAAGTTTCGTTGCTTGTGATTAATGTCGTGGGCTTTTGATTATCAGCAGAAGATTCACAGAAGTTTCTTTTTTGCAATTTTAATTTAAAGGAAGTTTGGGTGAAATTATTCGAAGGTCCAGGACGTGGACATTCACCTCAGCAGCCGTAGGTTTTTTTTTTTTTTTTTTGGGTCACACCAATTTTAAATTGTAGTTGCTGGCTCGCCATTATTGACTGGTCAAGTCAAGAAAACGTGTCAGGCCATGAATCATGAGAAAATTGTAGTTGATCTTGGGTTACCATGTCGAGTGATCTGATCTCTGTTGTTTGATTGCAGAAGGATCACAAGCCAAAACCACAAATGGCTGACGCTGTAGTTGGTTTTCTTCTGCAGAACCTGACCAACCTTCTCTCACAAGAAGCAGTTTTGCTTGATGGAGTAGAGAATGAAGTTAGATCGCTTTCTGATTGGCTCAAGCTAAATCTTTCTAACCTCAGAACTTCCGGTGGAGAACACCACGAACAAGACAACATCCAGGAATTCTTTAGCCAAATCAGAAACCTGGTTCATGCTGCAGAAGATGTTGTCGACACGTATGTCGTCAACGTTGTCCAGCAACGAGGAGAGAACTTGTTCGGGAAGATCGTGTCCATTTTTGTTCAATTACCCACTAGCCACAGGGTGGCTAACGAAATCATAGGCATCAAAAGTAGATTCAGAGAGATATGTGAGAACAGAGAGAGGTTAGGAATAAGCTTACCTAGAGATCATATACCCTCCGAAGACTATGTTTTACAGAAGAGAAAGCGGCTTCCCATTGAAGAAACCGGTGTGGTGCGTCTTGATTCTGAAGCAAAAATGCTGATAAATGAGCGGCTAATCGGAGGACGAAGTCAACTAGATATTGTTCCAATTGTGGGTATGGGCGGCATCGGTAAGACCACTCTTGCCAGAAAAATTTATAATGATCCGACTGTCACTGATTGTTTTAAAGTTCGAGCATGGTTTTGTGTTTCTCAAGAATATAGCTTGACAGAAATGTTGCAGAGCATCATAAATAGTGTAATGGTGCTCACGGAGGAGATGAAAGGGATGACCGATGACGAGTTGGTTGTGATCCTTTGCAACTACTTGAGGAATAGCAGGTACCTGATTGTCTTTGATGATGTTTGGGAAACTGAATTCTGGGAAGAATCAAGTAAGATCTTTGCAGCGCATAACATGCATTCAAGTAGAATCATTGTCACAACCCGGATAACAGGAGTGGCTTTACAAGTGAACCCCAGAAGTCCTCCCCACGATATGAGATTTCTAACCAAAGAAGAGAGCTGGGTGCTTTTGTCTAAGAAGGTGTTTCCAGAAGGACAATGCCCTCTAGAATTGGAGAAGCTTGGACGAAAAATTGCAGCGAAATGTGGGGGGCTACCATTGGCAATTGTACTACTAGCTGGTATCTTGACAAAGAGAGAAAAGACAATTCGATTCTGGGACACAGTGGCTTCACGCCCATTTCGTGCTGAACCCGAGAATCTGTGCTTTCAAATACTGGCACTGAGCTACGATGACTTGCCCCATCACTTGAGGCCATGCTTCCTCTACTTTGGCATTTTCCCAGAAGACTTTGAGATCCACGCGGGGGATTTAATTAGATTGTGGCTCGCAGAGGGGTTCATTCAGAAAAGAGATGGAATGATTGCAGAAGCTGTTGCCGAGGAGTGTTTGGATGATCTTATTGATAGAAATCTGATCCAAGTAGCCAGAAAGAAGTTTGATGGGGGCATCAAATCATGCCGCATCCATGATCTTTTACGAGACCTCTGTATCAAAAAAGCCTGTCCAGAAAAATTCCTCGAATTTCGCAAGCAATGGAATTCACTGTCCCCAGCCAACTCACGCCGACTTGGAATTCTCTTCAACCCTCGCAAGTACATTTCTTGTTGTCCTTCTGCTTCAAATCTTCGTTCTTTGCTTTGCTTTGGCCTCGATGAAGGCAAACTGTCATTAAATCACTGGAAATTGCTTTACAAATACTTCAAATTGCTGAGGGTGTTAGACTTATGGGCTGTAGATGTAGATACGATTCCAAGTGAGATAGATAAATTCATTTGTCTAAGGTACTTGCGATTGAAGAGTCAGAAAGCTGAAACACTTCCCACATCCATCTGCAACCTCTGGAACCTAGAGTCACTGGAAGTGAAAGCCCCTTGCATTGAGCGCCCACCTTTAAATATCTGGAAGATGCGCCAACTGAGGCATCTAAATTTCAACGGCCAAGTCGTACTTCGAGACCCAGCCAAAAACCTTCGTGATCATGGCCTACCCAACCTCCAAACTTTTTCAAGCATAAGCCCTGATAGTTGCACTGCAGGTGTCTTTTCCAGCATGCCAAATCTTTTTAAGTTGGGGATATATGGAGATTTGCAAAAACACAAACAGCTGGTGTTCGATAATCTTTCCAAATTGAATTGCCTAAAAATTCTGAAGTTGGTGAGAGACCGTCGGTCCAAAGAAATGATGACAAGTCTTCCATCCCGGCTTCAATTCCCACCAAAACTGACCAAGCTGACTTTATCAGAGACCAAACTATCGGTAGATCCAATGGAGAATCTGGGGCAGCTACCAAACCTCCAAGTTCTCACACTGAAAAATGGAGCTTACAGAGGAAGTGAATTATATTGTCCTAGAGATAGTTTTCCTCAGCTCCGAGTTTTGAAACTAGTAAATTTAGGTATATCCAAATGGGAAATTTCAAGAGATTCAATGAAGAGCCTGAAAAGTGTGTTTATAAATAGATGTGGAAGTTTAAAAAGTCTGCCATCTTCACTACAGGAATTGTCTTCTTTGCAAGAGTTGGAGCTTTGCTGGCCTAATGCTGCGGTGGCAGAATGTGCCAAGGGAATTGAAATCCACAAGGGAAAAGGTCTTAAGCTCCGGATGTATCATGCTGAAGATAAAGATGGCGAGCAATAACTATTGAGGTATGTGCTTTATCAAGGGATATTGAAACATTTCTTCTTCTTGCTTCTTTCTTTTTTTATTTTTTTTTACTCAATCTTTTTCATTTTATATCCAATTTTATGGTATTTGGATATGTGTAGGGCTGCATTAGTAATGTTTTTTTTTGGGTAAGTGAAATTTGTATTACTAAGAACGAAGGCAGAGGGGCATCTCCTTGAACACAACAAAAAAAAAAAAAAAAAACAACAACCAGAAGGTTTTGAGCTATCTATGGATAGAAAATATACAGTTGTTAAGGGAAAGTTTTAGACTAATCACCTACTTTTGATGAGTATTTTGAACCTTCCTCCATGGGTTTGTAGTGGCTCCAATGGTGTTGATGGTAGTACTAACAATTTGCTCGGAGTTCATGGCTTTGCTTCTTATCAGCCTGTTGTTCCTTTCCCGTCAAATAGAATAGACAGTAGTGGCAAAAGCAACTCTTAGGAGAGATTTCTGGAAGGATTTTCCTATCATGAAATTCACAGCCCATAGGATCTCTTGGCACCATTAGATCGGGGATCATTGAATCAAACACATTTGGAGGATGTCTCTCCATATTGAGTTGGTAAAGCCACATTAAAAAAAGAGGTGGTTGGTAGACTCCGAGTGATTATACAGAAAAGGCATAGATCATTTGGACATTTTCCCCACTGCTTGAGCTTTTCCATTGTTGTGAGGGCATTCCTACAAACCATCCACAAAATAAAGGAGTGTTTAGGGACTAGATGCTTACACCATACCAGTTTGTGCCAAGCCACAGTGGAAGAGGATCTCTGAGCCCAAGCCAAGCGGAGTTTACTGAGAATTTTCCATCCTTAGTGAGGGTCCATAGCAGCTTGTCTAGTCTAGAAGGGTTTGGAAGGAATTCCATTGGGGTGGAGTCTTTAATCAGTTGGATGAGATTTGAAGAGCAGGGCAACTATCTCCAAGAGGAATTCCTGATGATGTGAGCTACTCTTTCATTATCATTACTACCACAATAAAAAATAATAGAGTCCCCAAGAGTTGTGCTAAGTACTCCCAAGGGGTGCCAGGGGTCATGCATTAGTAATCTTACAATATTTAAATCATGTAATTAAGGTGACACAATTATAGAGAATCATATCAATGTCATGTTATTTGGGATATAAATTTGAAACGCAAATTTGTGAAGCATAATATTATTATACCTAAAAAAAGGTCATCAAAATTATCTAACTGCTAATATAGATTACCATAATTATTCTTTTAAATTAAATAAAGGAATCAAATTTATCCATTAATTTCAAATATATTCATGACATGTTAGCAAATGAATAAAAAAAGGAACATTTAATAACAAGGCCCTAATCAAAATCCTCCTCATATGCCTTTTAACTAAAATAAATATACGAAATCTAATGATCCAATCAACTAGGTGCTGTATAAAGATGACATGTTTTGCACACATAATAGAATTATTATATAGGCATTGAAAGAAGAAACTTAATTAGAAACACGGTCATACACAAACTGTACAAAGAATATGGAAAAATAGTTCAGAAAGAATCAGAGAAAGGAGTAGAATCTAAACAAAGGACATGCCTCCTAGCCCTTCCTTTTCTTTCTCTCACCATTTCCACTTAAACTTGAGCTAGTGTCTATAGCTCCACATCAAGAGTACTATTCATGTAAATTCTTCTTCTCTTAGTCAATTATCAAGTAATGTTGTACAAAATAAATTGTTCTTATGCAGAATTATGTGATTTTTTGATCTTCAATAACTTCTCTGTATTAAAAAAAAGAGAGAGAGAACAAGGCTGCCAATGTACCTGCTAATATAATATCTAAGACAATCATTTTGGATGCAAATTTTAAATATAAATTATGTTTGTGAAACATTTTTCTAATGTGCTACCATTTCTTTCATTTTGACTAACCTCCTTTATGTTGGTACCATTACTGAAGTATTTGTTAGACGTGTGGTCTAATCCCAACCTATATGCATTGTCTGCTTTGGTCTGCCAGTTCACTGGCAAGCCTACGCTTCCATGGGGTGTCCTCATGGATTTGTCCTTTTGGGCCTTTAGCCCAAAACATGCATTTCAAGTAGAAGTGTCCTACGCCGTCTCTATAAGTTCATCGTGAACATCATCTGCAACTACTGTGGGACATCAACAATATCCTGCTTCCTACCCATAGTTACCATGTATCTCCCCTAACCTGCCTTTGACACTGGGTGTCATATCTGTTATGATTGCATCATTATCACAATCAGATTTGTTAGATCCCACATTTCCCCTCTTTATCAAAAAGTTATTCTATGAGGTTGTCACACGCATATGATATACTGGTTGTACCGCCATTTCATTCTACCTCCATTGTCAGATTCCTTTAACTAAAGTATCTTTCCTTTCATTGTGTGGTCCAGGACATGATGATGAGACTCAACTGCTGAGATGGATAAAAGTCGTCAACCTTTCATTGTTTGCCTCTGTTTCGACATATGATTTGATGATGAGACTCAACTGCTGAGATGGATAAAAGTTGCCAACCTTTCATTGTTTGCCTCTGTTTCGACATATGATTTCCATTGTTACTTGTTTGAATTGGGCAAAGATTGTCAAATCTATTTTTTAAGTTTGAATTTCAGTACTGCAGTATTTGTCATGTTTTATTTTGATCTAGCACTTCTTATTAATTTCCAAGACTTGTTACATTTTCTAGATGATTTTGTTCATCACTTGTATTCAAAATCCTATTCTATAACTAAGAGTTGGAAAAAGAGTCCCTTTTTTCTTTTTTCTGGAAACCAACTCTCATTCCTAATTATGGGTCTAAAGTTAGGGGGAAAGGCTGGTGGGTTTTGGGGTTGAGCAGTTAAGATAGATCATAATATTAAACGTCTTTAAAATTATAGTGAAGTAGTGGGATGAATACAAAAAGAAAGAGAGAATTTTGGATATATTGTGTAAGATTATTACTTGAATGGGCTAGCATGTATTGTTGTATTTTATGTTTGTAAAAAACAATATTGATTGGAATGCTTGAGTAGAAGAGAATAGACCGGATGAACTCGATGTTTTGGCAGTGATCTTAAGGATACATTGAGCTTGTTGCACCTTAATTCTATGTTATCATATAAGGCATTGGTAAGGATTTCATGGTTAAATGTGAACCTTTTTATTAGCACTTAAGATTTGTGCTCGAATTATCAATATGGGGGTTGGTTACTACTCTCACTCAATGAGTTGCAGTCTCCTCATTAGACTTAGTAACGTAAGGCAAAAAAGAGAGTAGATGGTCTTTTCTGTTTTCTTCGGAATAACGAAACTTCATTTGTATCATTGGAGCCTAAGGTATGTCAACTAACATACCATATAAGTTTGCACTTATCGTTTTATTAATATCTATGAATATTGGTAAATCACACGCTTTTGCTTTTTATATGACTTATATGAAATTCTTACAGTTGGTATCAGAGCTTGAATGCTAGAATCATAAACTAAATTCTTACAATGTTAATTTTGAATTATTGTATAAATTTTTGAAATTACAAAATTAAGGTCTAATGTTTTGAACCATGAAGTTTGTATGAAAGTTGCGGCTAAAATTGATCATATTTTTCCAATCAAGTGGTTGTAAAAACATAGGGGTTTTGTAAATTCAATCATGTAGATTATGATCACAAAATCAATTGAACAAATCTACTTTTGGTAGTAATAGAAATTTAAAACCTTAATTCTTATATTGTCATAGTAAAAAATTTGGGTTTTTTTTTTTCATTAATTTGCTCAAATTAAATAAGTCATACTCAAATTGTTTGAGGGCTTTTAGTCCACATAAAAATGATCATGATGGTTTCCAGCCGTTCTATATCATGGAGTTTGATGATTGTATTTTCCTTGAAACCCGAAAACCCTAACAATCATGTTTTGATCGATTTGATTATGAGAATCCAAATAAAACTTGACGAAACTTATATGTATTGACAAAAATTATAAAAATTTCACTGTTTTTAAAAGCACATCGAAAAGAAAGTTTCTTTTTAATTTAAAATTTAACAATTTAGTTTTAAACAAAATTGGTGTAAGTAGACATATTACTTCTCTTTGGATTCTTAGTCATTTACAATACAATGAAATATGGATCAAAAAATTAAAACAGAAATTGAAATTTATCTATTTCTTGAATGGAATTTGGATAAAAAAAGTTTTAAAATAATGAAAGAAACAAATAGTGAAATTTTACTATTTGTTCATCAATGAGCTTTTTTTTTATTTAAATCTAAAAAATTAAATTCATTTTTATATTTAAAACAGTGAAATTTCACTGTTTGTTCATCAACAAACCTCTTTAGTTTGAGACTGAAAAATTAAATTCATTTTTTACATTAATATAGAGTACTAAAAATTAATGAAATTTCACATTACAATAGAAACACATAATTTATTTATATTTCAAACTACACACACACACACACACACACATATATAAACTCAAATGAAACAAACAGACAATTAAATTTAATTGTCTTGTGAAATTTTACTATCCAATAAACTGCTTTATAATTTTTTTTTATTTTCTTTTTATTTTTTATTTTTCTCTTGAACAATAATATGTTACTAACGTTGCATTGACAATAAAATTTTGGGTCTTTAAGTAAAAACTTAAACATTCTTCAACATATACATAGAGACTCAAGTGAATGAGAAAAAATAATAATATTTCACTGCTTTACAAATGACTGTGAAGGGAATCTTCATTTTGTAAAAGTGGTAGAGCAAAGATTCATGAATGAGCTGGAGAGGCTATAATAGTTGTCCTCCTCTGTATCTAAGCATTAGAAACAAAGTTGCAAAAGCAGATGAACAATAAAATCATGTTAGTTGATCTCCTCTTGTTTAAGATACATAACAACTTAGATGTAGCCAAAGCTAATTGATCTGATAAATCTTTGCATTCATAACTGATTTCTTAGATTGTATACAAACCTTCCTTGATGCAGATACAAAACTTGAACCATTCATTGATAGATTGCTATACAGATTGCAGCTCTCTCTGGGAATTCAAGATCAAATTCTTCTGTTTCTTCCTGCACATGCACTTCATACAATGAGTCGTTGACTGATCAAAGGACGAGTTCAAAAATTGCTTCCATGTCCTAGTGGCTCTATTGCATTTGGGAGAGCCTTTGACATTAAAGTGAATTTAAACATTAGCTGATTCTAATTGAAACACAAAAATGTGCATGAGCATCAAGTGGTGTAGTCAAATTCATTAACTTACCTGCCATCGCGGTCGGAGTCCTTCTTGGATGCATCTTTGCTTTGTTGCTCCCTCACAGACTCTTGTTTCCAATTCTATTCATGACCGACAACGATGAAGGAGGTAGGGTTTCAGTAGTCAATTAGAAGACAATAAGTGGGACTGAGTTAATAGAGTGAATATTTATAACGGGCAAAATCATCTTGAAAAATAAAAACTTAAAATGTCACATGGACTTGGTCTCCAATAAAAAAAAAAAAAAGAATGACTTTTGGAGTTAAAACTGTTTTATCTTAAACCCTACCTTGTAGACGCTAATTTTGAGATACTTTTTAGTAAGTAACTAAAAATAAAAATAGTTCTAAGAAAATTTGGGACTTAATAAGTGGATCAATAAAAATGACTAACCCAATACATATGACTCGTTATTGCGGAATTTGAAGAGGATTAGAAGTACAGAACCTTACTTCCATAAGTAGAGGCTGTGTTTCCCCGTGAAAAAAATAGAAGTTATAAAAAAGTGAAAAAAACAAAAGGGGGACAAAAAAAGATGACACATCTTAACAGAAAAAAAATATGCCAAATATAAATTTCTGTCTTACATTCTCTCCCTAAGATTTATAAAATAGGCACAATATGAGGTATGATAATGTGGGATGAGAACAAAATCAGTAAGCAAGTGATATATTGGAAAGAGCAATGGAAGAGTCATGGTTTCTGAACTCATACACTTCATGCAAGTAAAATGACTTCTTAATTTAACGTATTGTAAAAATGCATTCACCAAATATCTTTTTTATTTTGAAGTCAGTTAATAAAGTTTTTGATTTTATTTGCTAGGAGGCTGGGCCAAGCAAAAGAAATAGGGAAGCTAAAATTGACAAACTGGTACTGATTAAAAAGAAGAAAAAAAAAGTTGACTAAAACTTGAGAATGATAATTCAACCACTTAGCATAACTAAGAGAAGGAAAAAAGAAAAAGCATTCCCCATCATGATAGGACTACTATTATTTAAAATATGATAAAAGACACAATAAAAAGAGTCTAATACAAATCAAAGATGAAGTAATCAATAACTTCAAGAAGGAACACAAAAACTAATCCAAAAACAGAGCATAACCTAACAACTGCAGATGCAGGACTAGCAATAACACGAGGTTTTAAATAAAGGATCTGCTGATACTAGCAGTAATAAAAAAAAAAAAAAATTGTATCTATTTGTCATTATATTATGCATGTTAGTTGAATTTTATATTACTTGCATTTATTCTTTTCTTTTTCTCTCTTTTCCTTTTCTTTTTCCTTTTTATTTTAAATTTTATATAAAATATTATATTACCTTTTTAATGATAATTATTCCATATGCAATGCACGTGCATGATAACTAGTCTTGAAAATAGGAGCATGAGCAACGGAGAATGAAAGAGGGAGTTCTGTTTGATGGATTATGGTGTCCAGATCTAGTAATCTATATAGACATAAAAAATAAAATAAAATAAAAAAGTTTGGCTAAAATAAGTCCAAAAGATAAGAGTTCAATATCAACTCAGAGCTCTCAAAATTTAATCCAAAAAGAATCAAAGAGTGGGGATTTCTGAGCCAAAATTTGAGGAATGCCATGATTTATCTGAGGAATGCAACTCTGATGATTCACAGAAAGATCCAACTTTTGATGCTCTTGAGGAGGCTCGATCTAGCTTTTCTAGGCTCTCCATCAAGAAATCCACGTCCCGAATTTCATCCAAAGGAAATGAATGAGGGTGCTAAGGGAGACCCAGATGTTTTTGAAATGGTTGTGCCAGAGCTCGATGAAGAAGGCCAAATTTGTTTTTCAAGATTGTTCAAAATATCATAGAAGTGGGGCAAGTAGAGAAACTAAAGGTGGATCAGTGTAACATTTATTCGAGGAAACATGGATTGAGGTTGACAGGCAACAAATATACCCTCATTGGGTGCATTAAGGAGCATCAAGATACTCTCAATGGTGGTGAAGAGAAGAGAACCCAGTATCTACCTTTGTATTGAACTATAAAAGAGACGCATGCATGGGGGATGATGTTATGTTTGAGCAAAATGTTTATGAAATGTTCAACATTGCATTTAGGAGTGCCGATGGTCCTCCATGCGAAACGAGGATAGTTGCAGGTTGTACTGTGAAAGAAAGCTATGGTGCTGCAAAGCAACATCATACATTTACAATCGTTACAATTGAAGTATTATGAAGCATAAAGGAGAAACCTTTCTGTCCACTTCATCCACTGCTAATCAAGAGCAGAAACCTTTATCGTTTAAAAAATTGAGGCAGAGGTGGGAAGATGAAGGCCAAAGGCAGAATATTTTGTCAGAACAGCATGCCAGAATCTCTCTCAGCCGATCCAATAGGGAAGCACATATACAAGAGAAGGAAATGTGGAAGATGTTCAGGGACATTAGGATATCAAGAACAGAAGGCAGGAGCAAAAAACAAGAGAGAAAAAAATACTTATATTTCAATCTCTATCAATATCCACTGGTTCAGAAACTGGTAGACAATATCAAGAGCAGCAGGAAAGCATACAGAAGAACCATGAAGAGCCAAATTTTCAGCAAAAGGAATGCTGCTACTCTAAAACTTGCACAGAAAACTCTTCGGTTCCTCTAGGAGTTTTGCACAGACGGCCTAGTCTTTTTCCAAGTACAAATAAGCCATCAGAAAATATTCAAAGACAGCCTTTGACAATCATGAATTATCCTCCAAGAAGTCCTTTCCAAAGCCACAATTATGAACATAGCATGAACTTCTTCAAACAGCCTGCTTCAAAGGCCTTTGACAAGCACGAACTGTAATCCTTCAAGCAGTCGATTCCGAACTCATGAACAAAGCACGAACTATAATCCTTCAAAGAGTCCATTCAGAAGGCCTTTGACGAGCATGAACTGTAATCCTTCAAAGAGTCCATTCCGTAAGTACAGGTATGAAGAAAGAACAAGCTCTAATCCTTCGAGGAGTCCATTGCGAAGGTATGGTCACAAACAGGGGCAGCTATGCCGATACATAGAGACTCAAAATTATGGTCACAGGAAGAAAGAAAGGTGGGGCCATACGATCAACGTTATTAGATTTGCAGGTTGATACTTGTAAGTGGTTTTCAGCCATCTGGCTGAATTTTTTTGTCTGAAAGAGGTGTATTGGCTCTTTAACAATCATCTCAATGTAGTTAAAGACAAAAGGCACCATTAGGACACTAAGGTCACACATTGTCCAAAAAGTGAAATGACAAAAAAGCGCTAACCTGAGTGAAGTAAGGCGTTAACTAATAAAAACAATCAAAAATATATATTACACATTAAAAGTTAATTAATTCTAAGTTAAATAATATCTTATCATTATAATAACACTAAAAAGTTCAATCTAAAAGTTACATATGACTTATATAAGTGATATAACCATTTTAAGCTTTAGTACATTTTTTTTTCTAAATTAATATTCAAACTCTTGTTATCTATGCAAATCTTATTTGCTAGTCCTAATACTATGGAAGACATTATAGGTCCAATCTCATAAACATCTAAACTAATTCTCAAAAAATCAGGCCTATGTTAGAAATACTTCCATATAGGTGATCAATTTGGTTGATGGAGGAAAAATGTTTCATAGTGGGTAGGCTCAGATTTTGTGAAGAATGATGATAGTTGGCTAGTTATAAAAGATAAAATGTCAATCCTTAAAAAAATTTATATGTTGAAAATGTTACTTTTCCCAAAACTTTAAATTTTTGGCAAAATCTCACATAATTTAACTATTTATTTGGCTAGTTTTATGTTTCATAATAATACTTTTATTACTATAATAGATTAGACAATAATACTTTTAAACTAAAATTATGTTCTTTTATATTGACATGAATCTTACAGAATTATTAAACAAGTGTAAATAACACTATAAATATCAGGGGCATAAAAGTAAAATACTTTACAACTAAAAAGGCCATCGTCTGGTTGCCTCTCGCCTTCCTTATGGCAATCACATAGGTGTCGCCTCTTTGAAGACATCTGACCTGGAACATGTTAAGGCGATATTACTGTAAATCGCCTTTGACAACTCTGAGTCATCTAACCTTTATCCCCTATTGCGCCTTCAAATATCAAGTCTCTGACTTTCCAATATACCAGAGAAGAAAAAACTAGTGGTGAAGTAATGCAACAAAGAGCATAATTCAGAGCTCTTAGTTGTCTTCAGTTGCATCCTTAGTCTGAAGTAGATCAAGTGGAAGCTTGTTTCTATGTTTTGAGCTTAAATAAATAAAAGATTTTATAAACTAACTTGTAACCCAATTTGAGTTTGGCAATACATTCAACCCGTTTATGTTACCGTTTTAGCAACCAAAAATCCTCATGAGACATCCATGCAAATAGTTTAAAACTAGGAACATTTCAGAGGAAAAATTGAAAGCATGTCAAGATATTCCACAAAATGGAACCTAGCTATTTCAAGAGGCATGCATCAATTCTGCAAAATGCAGTCTATGCCGGAATAGAACCATCAGGCATTGCTATGAATATGCAACTCGAACTGAACTACAAGACCTTGCTCTAAGAATGAATTTCTCCATAGAATTACCTTGTTCTTTCGCAGAGCTTCTCCATCATTTGCATTGTCGGTAGCAATTACAATCTTCCTTGGAATGCTGTTGGGAAATCTAAAGACCCAATTCAATCGCTCTAAATCCAATTAAGAATCGAACTTCAGAAAATATATTGGTGCACGAGCAATCACCAAAGAACCCTAACTGTCCTGAAAATTCTCATTGCAGCAACACTGCTGAAGGTAATTAAACCATTCTAATATAAAACAAATAGCTCAACAACATTGACTGTCATACTGCAAAAAATCAGTACATGCTAAACAAAGGTTTCACTACTTGTATCCCCATTGTCTTCCCTGAACTACAAATGTTATATGCAGTCAGTAAAGGGGCATCTGAAAGAGGATTTGCAGACTTGAGAAGAATACATGGACAAACCATGACTGCCAGCTCAAAAGTGGCATGGGCTCCAAGCAAGAAAATTAATAAGATTTAAATTCTTATTCTTTTTTTTTTTATAAGTTAAATTCTTATTCTTTTGAAGGATCTACCAAATTATAGCCTTATAAGCCAACAACAATTCCTCAGCATCATCTCTAAACCTTGATATAAACTTCTCCAAGAACTTTTCCTCTGAAAAACTCAATAAATTAACAAAATTTAGCCCCTTCTTCAACAGCTTCTTCGACTTCAAGATCTGGAAAACTCTATAACGGGGAATTACTCTCTCCTCCAAGCTGTACATCAAACTTGTAGGCCGAAGAAGTAAGACTGGCTTTCCAAACTCGGTATGGTTCATGAAGAACTCAAACCCAAGCTTTAACTTCTCCTCAGATGTCCTAAGCAAGCCCGGTGCCCTCCTAAACATTCCCATGCATTCATCCTTTGAGAACCCAAAACTCCTAAACAATTCTAATTTCCTAGCGAAAGTCTCAATACTCATGCAACTAACTGTAAAGACAGCATGAACCAACATCCTTGAATCAGTGGAAAAACCCATATCTATAACCCGGGAGACGAGGTCCCTCAAAGCCGATTCTTGCATAATGAAAAGCAGAGGTTGTCTCTTCAGGAGCACTGAGAGCTGAGACCCAACAATCCCACAGCTCTCCAGATACGAAATGTTACCTAACATCCTTGAATCAGGGTCTTTGGTGCTGACCCAATTGCACCTCTTCAATACCCGAATCAAATCCTGATTGTTATCATCATCTGTGAGGGTTTTCTTAATAATTTCGATGCAACGTACCAATTTTCCATCCAAATTACGAGTAAATAGTGTCGAATTCATGGAAATGAACCTACCCAAATCGGAACCGGTGAGACCCAATTCTTGAAAAAACTGCAGCTTTGGCTTCAGGGTCTTATCAATGTCGGAAAATAGGATTTGAGGCGAAATGCGAACCGAAGATCGAATGTGGGTTTCGGATAATCCGAGCTGTTTGAAGAAATGGACCACAGATTGTGGCTTTT
The DNA here is from genome assembly GCA_008638375.1 of Nyssa sinensis. NCBI lineage: Eukaryota > Viridiplantae > Streptophyta > Magnoliopsida > Cornales > Nyssaceae > Nyssa > Nyssa sinensis. The sequence goes on along the minus strand of CM018051.1, from coordinate 15,065,522 downwards.
CAGTGGTTTCGATCCATAAGAAACGATTAGAGATTGAGCGGGCTCGTCGTTCGGGGAATCCGAAGGCTTCAATTAGGTAATTGACAATGGAGGGATTTGGGATTGGAGGTGAGGTGTGGGTACCGGCATGAGGGAGAGACGCAACAGTAGAGAACAAATGGAGGAAGTGTCTGGTGGGTTTAGAGTAAAGATTGTAAAGAGTCCACATCAATGTTGCAGGGTGTGGTGTGTGAGAGAGAGACGGCGGGGGGGTATTCTTGGAGTTTAGGGTTTTTGAGGCACCGGGCCAATACTAAACCCAGCAGATACCGATCCCAGGTGAAGTATTCATGTGTTTTTAAAAACCCACCATCAGGCACCGCAGCCGCCACCACCACCACCACCACCACCGAGCAAGAATATAAAATTAAAAGGTCAAATTATAAATGAATCGAATAGTCTCAATAATTTGTACTCAATTTGATGCGCACAAAAAAAAAAATTCATTTAAATGGATGTGCTACCAACATTCACTGTTACTAGCAATTTACCTGAGCTTAGCTTAAGTGTAAATTTTTTAACTGAAGTGTAATTTATTTTTTCTTTTATCAACTTAAGTATTATTTTTCTGAATTATCTAATTCAATTATAAATAGACTCTGGCAATCCATGTTAAGTGTAAATTTTATTAAAAAATTTAAATAAGATTGTTTTAAAATATAATTTAACAAAAAAATTTAATTTAATTTCTAAAAGTTGCTTATAAAATACATGTTTTCTCAATCTATCTTTAATTATGCCATTACTCTAATTAAATTAGAGGCATTTAGCCTTGAGTTCTTCGTTAAGTTTGTTTTTTTAGTTTGGGTTCAACTAAAGATCTCTTTAACTTAAAAAATTTCTTATCATTTTTGTAACAAAAATATCTTTCTTTTAATAACATTACGAGGCCAGGTAAAACTTCTGAGTGTGAGACTTAGACATTACATTCCAACACTTTTTCAAAATTTAATATCTTATAATAAAATTGATTAAATAATCATTTTCAATTCAGTCTCAATATTTAATAAAAAATGAAATCTCACTATTTTAATCAAAATTAGTTTCAATTCAATTTCAATATTAAAATAAATAACAAAAATTCACAGTTTTATTCAAAATCAATTTTAATTCAGTTCTAGTATTAAAGAAACAACAAAATTTCATTGTTTATTCAAATTAGTTTCAAGTGGAATCTCTTTTATAATAAAACTTCTCTGTCCTAAGAGGAGTTTGTTTACAAAGAGATACCAGGCGATAAACATTCATGAGCATGTAGTATTCCATAATTCAGAGCACTTAACAAACCTACACACAAACCCAACCATGTAGTTACTCTGTTGTTACTGCATCAATAAGCATGAAAACTGACCATGTAAGACACTAACATTTTAAGCAGTCCATGCCCTCATAAACTTTGAGATAAAATTTTTTACTCTTAATAAATGTTGGACTATGTTCTCAAGCATGTACTATACTAATAAATGTTGGTAATGAAAGTGGGAATATGTTCTTTGGGCATCAAGGTTGAGATTTTATTGTCTAAAATTGTCAATTTTTTTACAAAATTTCATATGTAATATATATCTCATTTGATAAATCTCAACTTTTTAAAGTCCAAATATATATATATATATATATATATTTGATTAAAATAGATTAATAAAAAGATAGAGATACAAATCTTTTACTAAAAAAAGATATACATTATCAGTCTTTTAAAATTTAGAGGGCGACACAAAAAATAAAAATAAAAATGATCGTGACAAAAAACTTTAAAAAGTGATTTGAAAAGACGTACAATGTTTAGCGCAAAATAGGTAAACATAAAATAAAATTGTTTCATCTCTTCTCCTTCCTTCCCTTTTCTTGTTTCATATTTGTCTTTATTCTTTTTATTTTTACTTCTCCTTTTCTTTAAACAAGTCTTTTTTTTTTTTTTTTCCAACAAAAAAGAAGTCATACAAGCTTAGATTTACAGGTCATTCAAATGGAATGATTTGGAGAGAAAATAAAAAATTCAAGTGGAGTAATACTATTTTCTCTCACTCGAGTTTTTATGACATAGAAAAAAATGACTAGGAGAGAAAGTTTAAATGACTAAATTCTCGAAAAATGGATAGATTTAGAAAGAAAAGAAAGTTCATTTAAGGATTTCTTTTTAAAATATCAAAATGCCCTTAAATGCATAAGTTAAAAATTAGGGCAATTTTCAAATAAAAACGGTATAATTATCAAATAGTCCTGATGCTGCACTTTTTGACTCGCAACACGTAAGGGCTCCGTGACCTGTAGAACACTCAGAAAGATGATCAGAGGACCACCGGATTGGCTCCGGCGGTAGCCGCTCCGATGCTTAAGTGAGTAAGGGAATTGAAAGACTGTATTGAAAGTCAAAGAATGAGCATGAAAAATATAACGTACCTCTAGGGTTTAATATATAGGCCGAAGCTTTCCTAAGTTGATTAGGATTCGACGCCATGAATATAGGGATATGATCATCGGAGATTGCAGTTACCTTGTGGGCATTAAGTCGTGGATGGAGATAATCATAAATGGTAGTTTCCGTATTGGAGACTACTTCCTTATCCTCTGCCCGGAATCCGCTAAGGCGGAGATAATCATAAATGGTAGTTTCCGTGCTGGAGACTGTTACCCTATTCTCTGCTCGGAATCCGCTAAGGCGGTGACGAGATCTGAAGCTCTGGTCTGGACCCTGTGATCAGTTCTGGATATATTTGTTTGGTCACTTCCGTCCTTATGTGATGATCTGGATGTCATAGGCTGAACGAGAATCATGCTAGCTGAACATAAATCGGACTGTGGTCATACGTGTCAAGTGTTGATTGGCCTGTCTTTTTATGGTATATCAGTTACTCCCCCCCCAAGTCCTAGTTTGATGTAAGTAACTAGGGCTAAGAGAGTTATGTGTCTCGCTTTTCGCCTTCCAAGACAATCGTTGGGGCGCCATTTATTGCGTAGTCGGCGATTAAGTCTTTTCGAGGTCACAATCATACTGGGCGGACAGTTGGTTTTCTCGAGATCATCATTGTTCTGAACCGTCATGGCGTTTGGGCTTGGTGGGTCCCTTCTGATATCGTGTTTATAAATACGGGATGAGATTTTTGAAATGACCTTTCCCTCGACATTTTTATTGTGCTAGAAGATTTCATCCGCCATTGTTGGTTCGTGCGATCTTGAAGAATACAGATCCCCTAAGTGAAAACAGGTTCGACTGATTTTTCCCCCTCTCTTGCTTCTTTCTTCTTGAGTTTGAGAATAATGTCTGTTCCTTCGGAATCTCGAATTGTGAATGAGGGAGTAGGAGACCATTCTGAGGCGGCTGGTCCGTCTGTTGTAGGAGATGTAGGTAACCCTGCTTTTGAAATTATTGAGGAGAGGCCTGTTGATCCCCCCCCTAGTCCAGGGGTTAGAATAGTCGATGCTTTCGAAGAGCCCCGAGACAGGGCCGGGGAGACCTCTGGTAGGTCTTCTCATAGAGAAGAGGGTGAGAGTGCCGTCACTCAAAGCCTCTTGGATGAATGGAGGGTGAAATTTGAATTTCCCCCCAATGTGACTTGCAGAGTTCCAGGACCCATGGACCGTCCCCAAGATGTTAAAGCCGGGGAGATTTGCGTTTTCCTTGCCTGGTTTGAAATGGGCTTAAGGCTTCCATTGCCGGATTTAGTCAGGCAATTCTTTTGCTGGTTCAAGCTCTGCCCTGCCGACCTGAATCTCAATAGCTGGCGGCATCTTCTAGGATTTATGGTGCTGGGGCATCTGAACAAAGTGGAGGTGTCTCTGGACTTGATCCGTAGCAATATGGATCTGAAGTTCAAGCAGGCAGAAGGCCTGTATTATATGTCCTTCGAGAAGGGGTTCCGACCCCTGTCTTCCGTTCCTACTTCCAACAAGACGTGGAAGAAGTGGTACTTCTTCGTTGGAGGAGGATGGGAGCATACGGACTTTCAGGCAGGAGAGATCTCGTCGTTTCCTTGTGTTACGGGCCATAGGGGTGAGACTTATTCTCTTGGGTTTGCTTTAGCTTTGCTTATACCCTCAGAACTGACAAACTTGGTATTTTTCATTTCCTTTGTGCAGTCAAGAGTGCTCGGAAGAGGCCCAAGTTTACTAAGGCTCTGCAGGATCAGTACCGGGTTTTGCTTTCAACTTCTAACCGGGCTCATACTGTTATCGTCACTCCGGACCAAGTGATGGCCACCCGTAGCGCAGAGTTGAAGAGGAGGCTAGCCTCGAGGTGGGAAGTGCCGAAGCCTCAAGTGGTGGGGGAGTCTTCCTCCCAAGCTGAGCCTGATGCTCCTTTAGAAGTGAAGAGAAGGAGATTGATCTCTGGTTCCCCTGAGCCCTCCCCTGCCGAGGCTGAGGAAGCCGAGCCTGCCATTCCTGTATCGGCTGTTCCTCCTGGTCCGAGCAAGAGGTCTAGGAAGGGGAAAGCTCCTGCCGCTCCTTCTGAGCCATTTGTTGAGCCGGATTATCAAATTGCCAAGAAGGCATTTGATCGAATATGGGCTCAGGGCCCACATCGGTACAGAGGGGATGATCCCTCCAAACTGATGACTGAGATGATGACTCTCCAGATGAAGGTAACTTCTGAAGCCTTTCCTTGGCCTTTTGTTTGCTCATTTGTTTCGCTCTAATTTATCTGTCTTGCTTTAAACAGAGCATGCATAGTTTAGCTGCTCTGATGGTGACCCCCATGGGCCTTGAGGAGGCCGAGAAGCTAAGGACAGAGGTGGACGAGATGAGACTGGAGCTCGGAACAGCCCGTTCCAAAATTCAATCTGCTGAAGAGAGTCTGGAGAGAGCTACCACCAGCCTTAAGGTGGCAGAGTCTGAGAGGGATATATTTGCTCGGACGGTTGAGAGGCTTGAGGCGGAGCTGGTTGGTCTCCGTAGTTCTATTGACCAGAGGGTTCAGGAGGCAGTTGGTCAAGCCAAAGCTGAGGCTGAGATGGAATTAAAAGAGGAAGTTGATCAGATGGGTGATGACCTGATCCTGCTCGGCTTTGAGAATTTCCGAACTAGATTCCAACTTCAGTTCCCGGACTTTGACGTGTCATCAATCGTTCCTCCTGAACCCACCTCATCTCGTCCTGATCCGGATAAGACTGCTGGGGCTCGTGCCCTTAATTTGGAAGAGGATGCAGGCCCCTCTGGGAAATCCTGAGGCTTTTATAGGCTTTTGCCCCTTTTTTTTTTTTTTTTTCTTTTGATGTAGTGAATACATTTTCCCTTCTGATTAATAAGATTGACTTTTCTTCAGATTCTGCTTGTATTTTTCCTTCTTGTGAATTTTGTTGCAAGTGCGGCTGCTCTGAACCTTTTGCATGCTAGATCAAATAGTTGCTTTCTTAATCTTCAATACTTGTCATGGAATAGTGAATATAGATCTGCCTTATTAAAATAAGAAGAGAAAGTAGATATAGCCAGATGGATAGAGCCTGACAGAGCGGGAGTGGGTCCCTGTAGAGTTCTGAGATAGACTGCTCTGAATTAAGAGTCGGTGAGGTTAACCGAGCAGCTTGTGCTCGTTATTATGATGCTCGGTATGCTGAGTATTCGGGATTGGGATATATCCGATCTGCTTGGTCTTTGTTACGTGTCTTGACCTGTTATGAAATAGTTAAGACCAGCAGGTCTGAATGGGGGTCTATTTACTTTAGACTTTGTTCCCCTCTTTATTAATTTGGGAGCTTAAGTACTGGACTGCGGTCTATGTCTTGAGAATTCTGCACTCTGTCTCTTGGTATATTGAAGAGGCTTATTTAATGCACCGCTTAGTCATTTGACCGTCGTTTGGGTTTTCAAGGCCACTCTCTTTTTCACCGTTGCGACGGTTCAGTTGGGTGGCTTTTTGGATTCCAAGGGTCTATATATATGGAAACGGGGCATACGGTTGTGCTCAACCCTTTTGCTCCCCGATTGGTTCGTGAGAGAAACCTCATATGCTGCCGGAATTTCTCCCATTCGTCCGGAGATGATGGAAGATTCCTTGCCTGAGTTAGGAATAATGAGCCTGTGGCCGAGAGTTAACCTCCCCCTTTTTTCAGTCTCCAAGGAAGGATTGAAGGAGGTCCAAGTCTTCTTGTTTCCTCTGGCATCCGGTCGAGATTTCTCCGATTGGTGGTGGCCCCTCCCTGATTCAACCGAGGCCTGGGGTGTTGGTGGTGAAGATGAAGGTGAGTTGCCTTCCCTTCCTCACGCTCTGTTAGAGACCCTTGCACTAAGTGGCTGGGGTGAAACAGACGGTGTGAAGAAGAAGATTGAAGGTAGACTACCTTCCCCCCCCATGCGTCTTGGCAGAGACCCTTGCTTTACTCCTCTGAGGAGTCATGCCGATTACAAAGGTGGAGAATGAATAGTCTCCTGAGGCTCAGAGCCCTCATCATCCGTTGGTCATGGGACCAGTGATAGTGATGATGAAATGGCCTGGGCACTACTTGATGCAGATTGGGGTTCAGGGTTCCTTCCTTTCAAATGGAGCCGATGAAGGAGGTTTTGAAGGTTTTGGATCTTGTGCCCCTTTATCATCCCAGGAGAAGAGCCATTATGTTGCCAAGCGTAGCTTCTGTAATAGCTTCTGTAATAGCTTCTGTAGTAGCTTCTGTAATAGCTTCTGTAATAGCTTCTGTAGTAGCTTCTGTAATAGCTTCTGTAGTAGCTTCTGTAATAGCTTCTGTAGTAGCTTGTTGGTACTGATGTAAATCTTTTTGAGTTATTAATAAAGTTGAATTTTTTCTTCTCTGAGCTGATACTTTCTGTGAATGTGCTCTTTTGAAATTTAAGCGTCTTCTAATGTGTTGCCGATTGTTCTGAAAACAAATCAAAAACTTTGAAAAATGCCAGAATCGAAGTACTTCACCTTTGGTTGAAACCATGGTGCTGATTTATTTGACAGATAAGTCAAATAATGTAAGTGTCAGATCCGAGGTATTCCGTTCTAGTAAACTTTAGTTGACAGGTGCTCGGAATTTCTGCCTTTGGATAGACTGGATTACAGAACCCGCTAGTTGGGGATGGTCCAGGCTCTGAGGCCTGTGCATTAATAGATGGACCAAGTCATAAGACTTGTGCATTAATAGATGGACCAGGCTCTGGAGGCCTGTGCATTAATAGATGGACCAAGTCATAAGACTTGTGCATTAATAGATGGACCAGGCTCTGGAGGCCTGTGCATTAATAGATGGACCAGGCTCTGGAGGCCCGTGCATTAATAGATGGACCAAGTCATAAGACTTGTGCATTAATAGATGGACCAGGCTCTGGAGGCCTGTGCATTAATAGATGGACCAAGTCATAAGACTTGTGCATTAATAGATGGACCAGGCTCTGGAGGCCTGTGCATTAATAGATGGACCAAGTCATAAGACTTGTGCATTAATAGATGGACCAGGCTCTGGAGGCCTGTGCATTAATAGATGGACCAGGCTCTGGAGGCCCGTGCATTAATAGATGGACCAAGTCATAAGACTTGTGCATTAATAGATGGACCAGGCTCTGGAGGCCTGTGCATTAATAGATGGACCAGGCTCTGGAGGCCCGTGCATTAATAGATGGACCAAGTCATAAGACTTGTGCATTAATAGATGGACCAGGCTCTGGAGGCCTGTGCATTAATAGATGGACCAGGCTCTGGAGGCCCGTGCATTAATAGATGGACCAAGTCATAAGACTTGTGCATTAATAGATGAATAGTCTTAAGGAAGTATATAAGAAAAAGAAAATTTTTTATTGATAATACTTCCGCAAGTGTTCTACGTTCCATGGCCTAGGAACAGGTTTCCCATTCGTGTCTTCAAGCCAGTAAGTGGTAGGTCGAACGACCTTCGTCACTTTGTAGGGGCCCTCCCAATTTGGTGACAATTTTCCCATGGTGGGATCCTTGGTGTTCTGAAAGACTCTTCTTAAGACGAAGTCTCCAACTTGGAAGCTGACTGTCTTGAGTCCTATCCTGGATTTATTGACCATTCTTTGTTGGTAGGCTTCCATCCTGATGCTGGCTTGATCCCTTCTCTCCTCGAGCAAATCCAAGTTCTCCATCAGCTGCTGATCATTGGATTCTTGCTCAAAGGCCTCAGTCCTCAGGGTTGGCATACCGATTTCAACCGGAATTACTGCTTCTGTCCCATAGGCTAATGAGAAGGGTGTTTCAGAGGTGGGAGTTCTTCTGGTTGTACGGTAGGCCCAAAGGACTCCTGGGAGCTCTTCTGCCCACTTCCCTTTGGCTTGTTCCAGCCTTTTCTTTAACCCATCAAGGATTGTTCGGTTGGTGACCTCTGCCTGCCCATTTGCTTGTGGATGGCCTGGAGAGGCAAAGTGCTGCCTGATGTTGAGATTTTCGCAGAATGCCTTGAAGCCTTTACCAGTAAATTGTGTCCCATTATCCGAGATAATTACACGTGGTATGCCAAACCTGCAGACAATATTCTTCCAGGTGAAGCTTTCGACTTCCTTTTCTGTAATATGCGTTAAAGGCTCGGCTTCGGCCCATTTAGAGAAGTAGTCGATAGCCACCAGGAGGTACTTCCTGTTTGGAGATGCTCGTGGTAACGGACCCACAATGTCCATTCCCCATTGAGCAAAGGGCCAGGGGCTAGGAATCGGGATGAGCTCGTGCTGAGGCTGGTGTTGGTACGAGGCGAATCTCTGACATTTGTCACACTTCCGAACATACTCTTTAGCCTGTTTCAGCATGCCGGGCCAGTAGTAGCCCTGTGATAGAGCTCGGTGGGCTATAGTTCTGCCCCCATTGTGATTCCCGCAAATTCCCTCGTGAATTTCAGCCAAAACGTATTGTGACTCGTCTGGAGCCAAACATTTTAACAGAGGTTGAGAATATGACCTCCTGTAAAGTTTGTTGTTCAAGATCAGGTACCGAGCCGCTCTGATTCGGATTCTCCTGGCTTTGTTTTTATCCTCTGGGAGGAGCCCGGATCTTAGATACTGGAGGATTGGGGTCATCCAGCTCTGGGACTGTTCATCAACTTGAGCAACTGATGCTCCCTCAATGCTGGATCCTGGCTGAAAAGAGATTTTAACGGTGGAGTCTGTTTCAGACTTGAGGCGGGAGGCCATGTTAGCCAGAGCATCTGCTCTGCAGTTCTGACTTCTCTCAATCTTCTGGATAGTGAAAGTCTGGAAAGAATGCTTTAAATGGTTCACCAGTTCGGAGTATCGAAGCATCCTGTCATCCTTAATGGCAAACTCTCCCAAAACTTGGCTTACTACCAGTTGGGAGTCAGAGAAGACATCGAGGTTCTGAGCCTCGCATTCCAGGGCAAGCTTCATCCCTAAGATTAGGGCCTCATATTCAGCTTCATTATTAGAAGCTTTAAATCCCAGGCTGACTGCTTTTTCCGACGTAAGACCATCAGGGGACTGTAGCACCAGTCCTACCCCTGAACCTTGATCGGTTGACGATCCATCAATATATAGCAGCCAGGTTCCTGTAGTTTCGGCGATTTGTGCTTTGTTCTGCAGTGCCGGGGTGAACTCGGCTACAAAATCGGCTAAGGCCTGCCCTTTGATGGAGTTTCGGGGTACATATGCTATGTCAAACTCCCCTAGCTCCACAGACCACTTGACCAATCTTCCCGATACCTCGGGTTTCCTCAGTATTGACTTTAGAGGATAAGCAGTTGGAATCTCAATTGGATGGGCCTGGAAGTAAGGTCGGAGCTTTCGGGCTGATACGACCAAGGCATAGGCCAGCTTCTCTACTTCTGGGTATCTTTTTTCCGTGTCGAGTAGTGCCCTACTGACATAGGATATAGGCCTCTGTACTCCTTTGTCCTGTCTGATTAGTGCGGAACTGACCGCGTTCTCAGAGACTGCTAGGTACAGGAGCAGCTTTTCTCCTTGTACAGGTTTTGACAGGAGCTCTGGAGAGGCTAAATACTCCTTTAGTTCTTGGAAGGAATGCTCGCATTCTTCTGTCCATTGCAAAGCCTTGCCGCCCTTTAGAGCTTTGAAGAAAGGTAGGCAGCGATCGGTGGACTTGGATATAAATCTGCTCAATGCGGCGACTCTGCCGTTCAGTGCCTGAATCTCTTTTCTGGTCTTTGGCGACTTCAGTCCAATCAGGGCTTGGATCTGAGTGGGATCTGCTTCGATACCTCTTTGAGAGACGATGTACCCCAAGAATTTTCCCTTCGTAACTCCGAAGGTACATTTTGAGGGGTTGAGCTTCATCTTGTGCTGTCTGAGGATATCGAAGGTCTGGGCTAAATGCTGGAGGTGGCTGCCTTTCTGGAGGCTCTTTACCAGCATGTCGTCGATGTATACCTCCATGGTGCTGCCAAGCAGTGGGCTGAACATCTTGTTCACCAACCATTGGTAAGTGGCTCCAGCATTCTTTAAACCGAAAGGCATCACTCTGTAGCAATAGAGTCCTCTTTCGGTTATGAAGGCGGTCTTTTCCTGATCTGGAGGGTACATCTGGATCTGGTTGTATCCAGAGTAGGCGTCCATGAAACTCATAAGCTCATGCCCTGCAGTGGCGTCAACCAGTTGATCTATTCTTGGTAGTGGGAAGCTGTCCTTGGGACATGCTTTGTTAAGGTCTGTATAGTCAACACAGACTCTCCACTTGCCGTTCTTCTTCTTGACGAGCACAGTGTTGGCTAACCACTCGGGATAAAAAACTTCCCGTATCATCCTGGCGTCCAGCAACCTCTGGACTTCTTCGTTTATCACCCGATGCCGTTCGGGAGCGATCGGTCTTCTCTTCTGTCTGACCGGGGGGTGGTCTGGATCTACCATTAGTTTGTGAGTTATCAGATTAGGATCTATTCCCTCCATGTCCCTAGTCTCCCAAGCAAAGATAGAGAGGTTGTTCTTCAGAAACCTGACTATCTTTTCCCGCTCGGCGGGGGCAAGGTCTGGACCGATGTACAAATAACGCCCCTCTGCTCCTGAACTGACCAGTATCTTGATGGGCTCGCCAACAGGCTTGGCTTGACTATCACGCCCCCTTGGGCTCAGGGGTTCTTCAACGCCGGATGGGCAATCTTCCACCTCGGGAGTGTGAGTGAAAACCGGATCTGCACGGTCCCGAGTGTACTGTAATTGCTATTTTGGGGCTGTCTCCTTGAGGGCAATAGCGTGACATTCTCGTGAGGTTGGCTGACATCCTCGGACCGAGTGCACGCTTTGATTGTGGACGTACTTCAGACACTGATGAAAGGTTGAAGTGACCGCCCCTATCTGGTGTAACCAGGGTCTCCCAATGATGACGTTGTATGGAGACTTCATGTTCAACACCATGTACTCTGAGATGGTGGTCTTCTGCCCTTCACCTTCCCCAATAGTGGTAGGAAGGTCAACTCTCCCCAGGGGGGTGCTAAGGCTGCCATCAAAAGCTGCCATTACGGCAGTGGTGGGCTTGACGCTGTCCTGGTCTATGCCCATCCGCTTAAGCGGTTCGTAGAATAGGATATTGACTGAACTGCCAGTGTCGACTAGGACTCTTCTAGTTTCGAAGTTGGCGATTCTGAGGGTGATAACAAGGGCATCACTGTGAGGGCAGTGTACCCCTGCTAGATCTTGCTCGGTGAACTGGATCTCTGGCCCTGTCTTGAGCCTTTTTTCGACGTTGGAGACCTGCAAGATGTTTGGGGCGTTTCTGGCCTCCCGAGCATATCTTTTTCTCGCCCTGTTGGACATTCCTGTAACAGGGGAGTCAGCATGGAGGACGTAGATAACATGGTTGTTCTGCCTCTGAGGCTCGTTTCGTCCTTCCCGCTGCTCTTGCCTCTGTTCGGGCCTTTGATCTGGCCGCTGCTGAGGCTTGTCTTCTTGGGGGTTCTGCCTTCCGTCTTGTTTGACGAACTCCCGAAGACGTCCCTTCTTTATGAGCTGTTCTATCTCATATCGGAGGGTCCTGCAAGTGTTAGTAGTATGCCCATGATCTTTATGGAAATTGCAATACTTACTTTGGTCCCGCAGGCTGGGATCTCCTTTGATCGGCTCTGGCCACCTCAGGTTCTCCCGATCTCGGATCTGCCGGAGTACCTGGTTCGGAGTGGTGTTCAAAGGCGTGAAGTTGGTGAACTCCCTTGGTGCGGAGTTGTACACAGCTCTGGGAGCTGTTTTCTTATCTGGGCTTCTGACCCTCTTTTTGCTGGAGTCTCTTCTGTGATCCTCCTTCTTATGGTCCTCCCGCTTCGGATTATCCCTTTGGGTCTGATCCTTGCCCTTCTGGGCTGAGCGGTTGGCTTCTTCAAGGTTGATGTATTTTTTGGCCCGATCCATCAATGCTGCCATATCAGCCGGGGGGCTTTTTGTCAAGGAGTCTCTGAAGCCACCTTGGGCAAGCCCGGCAGTAAGGGCCGCAACAAGGAATTTCGGGCTGCAATCCGTGATCTCAGTGAGCTCAGTGTTGAAGCGGGCGATGTAGGCCCGAAGGGATTCCTCCCTAGTCTGCCTAACGTTCAGCAGGAATTCTGGTCCCCTTCTGAGCCTCCTGCTGGTCATAAACCTATCCAAGAACTGTCTACCGAGCTCGTAAAAGCTGGCAATGGAGTTCGGAGGGAGGTTGTGGAACCACTTCAGAGCCGTTCCTTTCAAGCTGGTAATGAACGTTCGGCACATGAAAGCATCTGAGGCTCCGTGAAGGGCCATCGTATGCTGGTAATGAGATAGGTGATCTCCTGGATCTCCAGATCCGTCGTAGAGAGTGAATTTGGGCACCACGTACTTTCTAGGCCTCTCTTCAGACATGATGGCGTGGGTAAACGGAGTGGCCAGTCTCCCGAGCAGCCTGGCCAGTTCGTCCTGCTCTGGAGGGTTCTGAGGTCCTCTTAAACCGATTGTCCGGTCCATAGACTCGGCAATCTCCTCTTCCCTTCGCGGGTCTCTGAGTCTGACATCTTGTGAACCCTGCCTGACAGCCTCGGCTTCAGGGTAATAGGGTGGAGTGCGCCCTTCGGATGGAGGAGGAACCCGAACCGGTGGGGCTGGCGCTGCATGATAAGGTTCCTGTGGTGCCGGGGGTGCTCCCGAAACCCTAGGAGTTGGGGCTCGGGTAGTACTCCGGTAATGTACGTCGGGGACAAAAGCGGATGTTCCCCAGCCAGGGACTGTTGATGGCTGTGGATCTCGGCCAGCGTGAGCAACGCCTGAGGGGTGCCCAGGCTAGTTAGCGGGGGTCTGCCCGCGAATTTCTTCATTCCCCGTGGCAACCGGGGGTTGTGTTCCTGCAACGAAGTTGACCGGCGGGCTAGGAGAAGCCGCCGCTTGGTTCTGCGTGAGTGTTGCCAGCGTCCTGGTAATGGCTAGCAGCTGCTCCTGCACCAGTTCATTGTGTCGTTTTATTGCTTCGATCTCTTGTCGCATAGGGTTGGCCGCTGGTCCTCTTGTGCGTGGAGCAGACGGCTGACGCTGAGCGTTTTGCGAATTCTGAGTATTCTGTCGGGGTCGGAGATTTGGTGCCATGGTTTTCCGGTAGGGAAAAAGATGAGTTTATGAATAAAGCACGTAGAGATTAGTCGTTCCCACAGACGGCGCCAAACTGATGCTGCACTTTTTGACTCGCAACACGTAAGGGCTCCGTGACCTGTAGAACACTCAGAAAGATGATCAGAGGACCACCGGATTGGCTCCGGCGGTAGCCGCTCCGATGCTTAAGTGAGTAAGGGAATTGAAAGACTGTATTGAAAGTCAAAGAATGAGCATGAAAAATATAACGTACCTCTAGGGTTTAATATATAGGCCGAAGCTTTCCTAAGTTGATTAGGATTCGACGCCATGAATATAGGGATATGATCATCGGAGATTGCAGTTACCTTGTGGGCATTAAGTCGTGGATGGAGATAATCATAAATGGTAGTTTCCGTATTGGAGACTACTTCCTTATCCTCTGCCCGGAATCCGCTAAGGCGGAGATAATCATAAATGGTAGTTTCCGTGCTGGAGACTGTTACCCTATTCTCTGCTCGGAATCCGCTAAGGCGGTGACGAGATCTGAAGCTCTGGTCTGGACCCTGTGATCAGTTCTGGATATATTTGTTTGGTCACTTCCGTCCTTATGTGATGATCTGGATGTCATAGGCTGAACGAGAATCATGCTAGCTGAACATAAATCGGACTGTGGTCATACGTGTCAAGTGTTGATTGGCCTGTCTTTTTATGGTATATCAAGTCCATTTATATACTTTCTTTTCTTCCTTTTCTTTTGACTACTTTAACAAAGGATAATGATTTTTTTTCTTATTTCTCTCTTGAATATTTAAACAAGGTGAAGATAAATATTATTTTTCTTTTCTTCTTTTTTCGTCTATTTTAAATTATCCTTCATTGTCTGTTCTCTTCAAAACTTCTGAACAAGTTGTTACAGTGACTTTCCCCAAGTCTTCCCAAAAGCTCCAACACCATGTTCATCACTACTTGGTAATTATTTACTCATATTTTTGTCAACTCAATTCACTACTTAGATACTTAGATAATTACTAGTTGTTTGGTTGGCTGAAATGATTTGTTGGGAGGAAAAAAAAAAAGATTCAAGTGGAATAATACTAAAATCTTTTGCATGAATGTGTTATAAACTAAGGGAAAAGGAAGATTTGAGAATATTAGGAGGGAAAGATTAATCCTTTAGCTCACTTCTTCAAGAACGAATATTGAGACAAGAAAGTCTTACGAATATCAAATAACCAAAAGTTTATTAGAAGTTCTATATAATGCAAGCATAAACTTAAGAGTATGTTTGACTCACACGTTGGTAGTTGTAAAATGTTCTCTTTTAGTGTAAGTTTGTCAAAACAAACTCTCTAGCAAAGTCCAATCATTTGTGAGGCACTTTGGGATTATAATTAATTAAATAAAATTAATTTAATTTAATCAATTAAATAATCCACATAGTAATGCAAATCTCAAATTAATTAGATAGAAATCGTATACTTACGTCAATTAATCAAGTCTTTAAATAGTTATTTAAATAACTGCAATCATTTTTTTATAAGCAACACCAAATGACCACTTAAATCAAAAAGTTTTTCCATATCATTCATAAAGCCTAGTTCATCAATAAGAAAAGGGGGAATATGGAAATTAATTGTTATCATTGTTAATTTGATTCAAAAAGAAGCTTTTGATCTCACCATTTTATTCTTAATCAAAATTTCCTAATCTATACTATTTTCAACTTATGTTGCAAATTTTGAAAAAACAATTCTTTGTTGAAGGTTTTCCAACAAAGAGACATCTTTTGAGACGACGCG
Organism: Nyssa sinensis; assembly: GCA_008638375.1. Classification (NCBI taxonomy): domain Eukaryota; kingdom Viridiplantae; phylum Streptophyta; class Magnoliopsida; order Cornales; family Nyssaceae; genus Nyssa; species Nyssa sinensis. The sequence continues at coordinate 15,050,265 of CM018051.1, read as the reverse complement.
TCATTCTTAAAAGAAAGATGCCTAAAGAACATGAAGTCTCTTTAGACACAAAGCATACAATCAAATGCCTTTTTGAACAAACACCTATATCGGCATATTTTTTTTAAAAACCTCGTTCTTAAAAAGATTTTAAGAGGCATCTCTAACAAATAGGTATCCCTTGCTTATTTACTTCACATACATTTGAAAAATAAGTTTAAAACAAGTGGTTAAAAAGTTTTGATTAAAAATGATTAAAAACGACAAGAATTGGATAAAAAAACTCTCCAAAAAGCAAATAAAACATATTGTCTATGAGTTAAAATGGTCCAGAACCCATTAAAAAATAGGAGTTAAATGAGTGGTTCGATGAATAAAAATGGATGTCCCACTACATAGCCCACCCCTTCACAAGGGGTGGGACCCACTGGTGGGCCTATAGATGGTGGGTGTTGGCACCAAAAATTCGATGGACTAGATTGGCCAACATGAAGTCCAGTAGGCCATTCAACTTTGGGCCACAAAACATAAAGAAAAGGGGTCCAACAGACCATACATCATAGAGGGGTTGTTGTGGAAGCCCATTGACTTGCTAAATCATTGAAAAAGATGAAGTAAAAATAATTTCAAATCAAAATATTTAAAATTAAGATAGAGATTAAGCCTCTTTCTCAAAAGAAATTCAAATGGGGATTGTAAACACCCCATTTTGTGACATTTGATTGTATAAGGGTCATTTTGTGACATTTGATTGTATGAGGGTAAATTTGTAATTTCTAATAGCATATCTATGAGCCTCAAATGTTCTAAGGGCTTTTTTATCATTTCGCAAGCATAATTTAAGAAATTCCTTGATGATGGGTAGTTTCATCATTTTTGGAAAGTTACCACAATGTTTCCTACCTAGGGAAATTTTGGTCATTTTCACACATGTTGGCCTCTAAGGGTATTTTGATATTTTCTACTCATTTTGGTCTCTTAGGGTATTTTCATAATTTCACACATTTTGACCCCAAGGTGTAGACATGCATTTCATTGGTTCTTGCTGTATAAGTTGTATGACAAGTACCAGATAAAGTCCAATCACTCCACAAGGTACTACACGACAACCAATGGCTTGGCAGAAGCGTTCAATAAATATTTGTGCAAGATTTTGAAAAAAAAATGGTGGAAAAAATAGAAGAAATTAGCATGAAAAGCTACAGGAGGATATTTGGGCTTATCGAACCACATGCAAAACACCCACATAAGAAATACCTTATGTTCTTGAGTTTGGAGGGGAAGTAGTCTTGCCACTTAAAATTCAGATATCCTCGTTAAGGCCATTTAGGAATCTCTCACAAAAGAAAAAAGTGCAAAAGTTAGACTGAATGAATTAGAATCCTTCAATGAGATGAGGTTATAAGCCCAACAAAACTTGGAAATCTATCAACAAAAGATGGCCAATGCTTTCAATAAAAGAGTTAGACTTCACTCTTTCAAAAGAAATGACTTGCTTCTCATAGTACGGACACCAATAATTGTGACATGAAAAATCAAAGAAAAGTTAGAGCCAAAATGGGAAGGCCTTATGTGACAGAAAAAAGTTGACTTGGTTCTCATGGTACAAACACCAATAATTGTGACACGAAGAATCAAAGGAAAGTTAGACTCAAAATGGGAAGAACCTTATGTGATAGAAAATGTTTATTATCCATTTTCTAACTTCTTGAAAAAATATTATCCATAAAAAGAGAGAGAGAGAGAGAGAGAGAGAGAGAGAGAGAGAGAGAGAGAGAGAGAGAGAAAAAGCCTCCAAACCTAAACCAAATCAAAATTCAAGTCCACCAATGGTGTAGTGCGTGATTAAACTGCTAAAACATCCCACCAAAGTCCAAGGTGATAAAACTAAGGATGCTCCTGACTCCAGTGGTGAAGACACGGTGGGGGCATTGGGGGAAAGTGCCCCCACTCAATTTTTTGAAAAAATTAAGGTGAGTGTAAAATTTAAAGTTCTTAAAATTTTTTAAATTTGCCTCCACTGATTGATTTTCTCAAACTTTCCCCCACTGAATTTGTTTTTACAAATTTTTTAATTAGTCATATTGGTGGATAGACACCATAAAAAGTGAATGGTTAAATTATTAGATAATTAAGTTATTTCATTTTTATTAATTTAAACCTTTTAAAAAGTTGGAGTTTTAAATGCATGATATAAAATAAGCAAATGTTCTAAACTTAAACCTCATTGTTATCATGATAATTTTAATTGATATACTTTTTAATCCACTCATGGTAGAGAATCTAGCTGCATTGAGGACTTATTAAAGAATTAAATAATTTAATTACACAACTTTATTAAGAAAAGTTTTTAGATGACTTGGTGGTTTAATATGAAGAAAGTGTCACGCCCCCAATCTCCACAAACCTGGGGGGTGAGTGAAAATAAAATAAGAAAAGTAAAGTAAAAGTCATAAGGTGAATTTAATTACTTATTCATTCATTTTCCCATGTTTTTCCCAACATTAGAAGTGAAATTTTTTTAACTGAACCCACCCAAGATGAGTCCCAAATTGTAGTCAAACACCTCCCCCAACTAATAGTCAAAGTGGTCCAAGTATTGTCCAAAAAATGGTCTCTAAGATAGTCTCATATCATCCCTAAAAATGCCTTGGAATGATGGCCTAAATGGGCCCCAAAAATGCCCTAAGACATGGTCCAAGAGTGGGTCAAAAGTCTACCAAAAATTTTTTAAGGAAGGGGCTGAACATGGCCCATGTGAGTGGCCAAACATGGCCCAAAAAGGTTACCAAAAACAGCCCAAAAAGGTGGCCAAACATGGCCCAATATGGTGCCCAAACATAATCCAAAAAGGTACCTAAATATGGCTCAAAAGGGTGGCCAAAGGAGCAGGTGCCAGGGGGTGTTAGGGGCTGTGCCATGACATGGCAGCAGCTGCACGCATGGGCGCACAGTGGGGCGCAGGCAGGAGGGCACGCGCGAGCAGATAGGCGCTTGGCCAAGCGCAGCGAGGGGCTGCGACAAGCGTGGGCTGTTTAGGCTAGGACTGGTCTGGGGCATTTTTTGCAGAATCATTGTTCATGGCTGCAACCTAACTTTTCCATTTCTGAATTTTTATTGTAGCGGCTGCAGCTAATTTTCTCTAATTTTGGCCTATTTCCTCATGGCTTTTACCCCCACTTTGTGGCACTTTTTCCTACTTATTCATAACAATTTTACACACCTAATGACTCTTTTAATTTCACAAAATTTTGACATGGTTTCCTTTATTTTCTAAGCATTTTTCCACCTAATATTCATGATACATTATACAATCAATGATTTACACATTTCCATCTTCACTCAATGGCCACAATTTCATGAGAATTAACATACATCATTCAAATATACAATCCTCTACAAAACATCACATTCTCACTTTCATTACAATTATAGGGCCTTGCCCATTTTGTTTACACTACACAATACTATTACAATTGCATTACAAAAGTCTTAGGGCTTATGCCCTCATACAACTCAAAATATGCCCCAAGGGCCAAAATGTCCACCATGGTCCACTTCCCCTACATCCTTCAAGACTTCATCAAGTCTTCAAGTACCGGGGCCTCATCTGTAATATGATATCCCACAAATAAGTCAGCTCAACTGCTGGTATGACATGATGCTAATGCATGAAAAAAAATTAAGGTGTGACATGTGCAAGTGTACATTTATAATCTACATGCCTTCTAATTCATCAACACCATGCAATGGCAACATGCGTGACACACCCATGCAAACTCCATGTCACACACATGTCAACTCTATGTCGCATCCATGTCAACTTTATGTCACACCCATGTCAACTCTATGTCACACCCATGTCAACTCTATGTCACACCCATGTCCACTCTATGCCACTATGTCTCGGTTTACGGATCGCTCCCGTTGGATATCCGAGTACCAACACCTGTTCACGGATCGCTCTCATTGGGTAAGCAGGCACCAATGCAATGTCCAATTTTGGGTTTTTCACCACAAGATCTACACCCTCATAATGCATAGCACCAAGTGCTCAACTCATGCCATGCCTCAATGAATTTATACTATTCCAACATGCTTTGATTTTATTCTTATGCAATTCAATGAAACATTTCGTCAACACATGGAGCATGACTTAAAAATATGCCTCTTTCACAAAGTAAGGCAAAACTTCAAATTCACAACACTTTGTCTACATGAATATAAGTCATAATTCAATGAATTAAGTATATGATCAAGTCTCATGTTCATCAATTTGACAATTTCTCAAAGAACATACAAATACACAAACTACCAACTCATAGAATAATTCATAACTCTCAAACCACAAGAGTTTCTCTACATGGACACAAGGTAGAATGCAATGAATCAAACATATAAACAAGTCACATGATCATCACTTTGACAAATTCTCAAAGATTAAAAAATACATAAAACACCAACACCTTAAATAACTCATAACTTTCCAACTACAAGATTTTGTCTACATGAACCTAAGCTAGAATACAATGAATTTCACTTATAGTCATGGTTCATGTTTACCACTTTTCCAAATTCCCAAGGAATAACAAAGGACACACAAATACATAAACACTCAACTCTAGATTTTTCAAAGCAACCATATCCTAAGTGATTTTATAACATCAAATAAACATATGAATCATTCAATCAACATATGAATCACTCCTAAACTTAATTATATTCCTTACTTAGTAAAATATCATACCTAGACTGGTTTTTCTCAAATCGAGGAAGTTGTGTTCGCTGTGTAGCCGAACTGATCGGTGAGGATATAGTCCTTGATGAGAGGAACAACTTCTTAGAAGGAAGCCTTGCAAGAATCTTGCCCTAGGAGTGTGTTTTGGTGACTTGAAGCTTGGAGAACCTAGGGCTTTTTCTTCACTTTTCTCCATGCACGAATTCTGCTCTGAAACTCAGCCCAACATGTGATAAAAATACACTAAGGGTCTATATTTATAGTGGAGGGGCAAAGGTGCAAAATGACCCTTTTGTCCTTAATGAATCCGGGACCCTGTTATACTACAACCCATCCCGAAACGCCTCAATTCGACATTTTGCTTGAACCAAAGTTCTTAAAATTATTTTAAAAGAAAATTTTCAAAAGTAAATTTTCGCCTATGGCCGGGTTTGGCCAGATCCACCCGGGCCATCCGGAATGCCCTTTTGGTCTAATTTTTGAAACTATCTCCGAATAGGCTCAGATTTTTACAAGAGGTGTATTTTAACATTATAAGCATATTTGTTTTCTATGGAATACTCAAAATATGCTTCTAAATATAACTTACATCTAAATGTGCATGTACAGTGCCTTACCGACAAACAATGCATGAATAGTGCCCTACCGGCAAAAACGAAGAATTTACCCTCAATTTTCAGGTCTCTACAGAAAGATTCAATGACATTTAAAAATGCTATTTCAATTGCTTACTCATGTTATACTATCAAACCACATGCAAATTGTATCATGATTTAAGGTTTCAATACTAAATTTTAACATTTTTTCTTTAAATCTATTTATTCAATATATTTAAGATTGGGACAAGAATTAATATTCTTTATATTTTTCTTCAAGGTACTATTAATGAATTTACTAAAAAATTCTTGTTAAAGGCTTAAATTCTTAAATTTGGTATTTTAAGGGAGGAAGAAGAAGATATAAATCTCAATTGAAGGAAACATCACATAAGGGCTCTTATTGTTGCTTTCTTTTTAATATTTTTTTTGTAACTAATATATATATATATATATATATATTAATTTATTTATTTATATTTATATAGAGAGAGATAGAGAAAAATGTCTTAAGGTTAATTGGAAATGATTGAACAAATGGAGCAAAAATATTCTCAAATGTCCTTAGTAGATATTTAGATCTCAGTTAAACAATTACAATTAATTTATGTTCAATAACTCATCTGAATATGAAACTCTCAAGTTATTCATATGGTTAAGGATGTATTAAGAATTTTAAAATAAAAGAGAGAGAAAAAAAAATATCAAAATGAATATAGAGATTTGTGTCTGCCGATCAGGAGAAAACTCAGCGGAAGTAGTTAAATTAAATTTTTTGTATAAGAATTATGAACTACGATTAATATTTTTTTATGAAAGTAATATTAATATTATATGCAAATATATATATATATATATTTTTATAAATAATAGTAAAAAATGTACCAAAACTATTCAAAGGAAGTGAATCCTATATACAACATGTGCAAAAATTGCAACTTTCTAATTATAGCGAAACAAATTTATTTTTGGAACCAAATTATTCTTACTTTTTATTTTTGTTAATGTTTTTATCAAATTTTTAATTTTTTAATCATTTAAAATACATTTAGTAACAAGTAATTTTATAAAATTTAATTTAATTTTGATAGTGAACTTTAAATTGCCCCTACTAGAAGAAAATCTTGGCTTCGCCCCTGCCTGGACTGCAAAAGTATAAATTGTGTACGACCAAACCAAATCAAAATTCAAGTCCACCAATGGTATAATATGTGGTTAAACTACTAAAACAACCCATCGAAATCTAAGGTGGAAAAACTAAGGATACTCCTAACTCGCTAGAGTATAAAGATACTCCTAACTCATAAGAGTATAAACTATGTACGACCAAACCAAATCAAAATTTAAGTCCGCCAATGATATAGTACGTGATTAAATTACTGAAAACACCCCACCAAAGTCCAACATGGTAAAACTAAGGCTATCCCTGGCCCACAAAAGTATAAACTATGTACGGCCAAACCAAATCAAAATTCAAGTCCACCAATGGTGTAGCATGTGATTAAACTGTTGAAACTCCCCACCGAAGCCCAAGATGATAAAACTAAGGCTCCTCCTAGCTTACAAGTGTATAAATTGTCGGGTTGAACTACTGAAATACCCCACTAAAGTCCAAGGTGGTAAATCTTAAGATATTCTTGACCTACAAGAGTATAAATTATGTGCGACCAAACCAAATTAAAGTCCCAAAACCACAAATGGTGTAATATGTGGTTAAATTGCTGAAACACCCTACCGAAATTCAACTTGGTAAAACTAAGGATACTTCTGGTCTACAAGAGTATAAACTTTGTACGACAAAAAAAAATTTCAAAATCAGAAGTCCACTAATAGTATAGTACATGGTTAAACTACTGAAATACCCCACCAAAGTTCAAGGTGGTAAAACTAAGGATACTCATGGCCCACAAGAGTATAAACTATGTACGACCCAAATAAAGTCAAAATCACAAATGAAGACGACCAATGGTGTAGTACGTGATTAAATTGCTGAAACACTCCATCGAAGTCCAAGGTGGTAAAATTAAGGATACTCTTGGCCTGTAAGAGTATAAGCTGTGTACAACCCAAACCAAATCAAGATCTCAAGTCAACTAATGGTGCAATATGTGGTTAAATTGCTGAAACACTTTTACCGAAGTCCAAGGTGGTAAAACTAAGGATATTTTAAACCCATAAAAGTATAAATTATGCATGGCTATACAAAATAAAACCCAAGTTCCCCAATACCTCCAATACACAAGTCTTGGTCTCAAGTGTGGGAACATGCTTGTTAGCCCTAAAAGTTATAAATTAAGGGTATCCTAGTAATTTTGATGATAACAAGGCATTGAGTATAAGTACTAATGTCATATCTTAAGCGATAATGCAAATAGGTCAACGAAGTCGAGAAAAGTTTGACCAAAGTCAAAATCTCAAGAAAGCAAAGACATCCACTCAAGATCAAGCATCAAAATCAAACTCAAGAAAGTGGAAGCACTCAAACCCATGTAATCAAGTGAAGAAATTACTTTTCATTATTTTGAGTTTTGAGTGACTTAGGATTAATTGATCATAAATCTAATGTTATTAGTATTTAAGTCATCAACTAAAATCAATCACAAAATGCTAAAATTTACTTTTCATTATTTTGAATTTTGAGTGACTTAGGATTAATTGATCATAAATCTAATGTTATTAGTATTTAAGTGATCAACTAAAATCAATCACAAAATATTTTTTTTCAAAATGAAACACTGGTTTACCTTAAGTTTTGAAAATTCAAGTTAAATGGAACAAAAAATTTTGACCAAATAGGCAAAAGTGTCGAAACTATCAAAAATAGTTGACTAAGTCATGCATAGAACTAGTCGACTATATTGCTATCAAGAAACATGCTTATTTTGTCATTATTAAAACCATTCGACTAAGTTTTAGAACTAGTCGACCAAGTGATAGTTTATTCATAATGAGTTTTTACTTCTAGAAAAAGTAGTTGACTATATTGATGAACTAGTCAACTAAGTATTTTTGTGAAAAACATGAACAAAATGCCACTGGAAAAAGTAGTTGACCAACTTATTGAATCAATCGACTATATGTTTTTTAGAAATTGATCATTTTGCCACTGGATGACCAGTTGAGTTCATCAGTCGACCAAATTATGATGTAGTTGAATATATTATGAATTTGTCAACTGACTTTGTCGATCTGACACTTTCAAATTAATTTGAAAGATCTAAACTGTCATATTTTGTTCCTAACAGCTATAATTTTTAAAAGCCTATAAAAGAGAGGTTTAGGAAGCATTTATGATTAACTCTTACACTCTATTACACTTGAATGACTTAAGATTGCATTTATTTAAATTCTAGATCTCAAAGTTTCCTTTCTTATTAAATAGTCGGAGCATTTATTGATCAATAATTAAATAGTGTGATTATATTATAAATCAACTCTAGAAAGAGAGTATATCTATTTGCAAATCATTCTTCTCATTATTGTAAGATATTAAAGGTTACGCTACCATTGCAAGGCAAAAGTGGATTTTGTTGGGTTTAAGAACGGGGAGCTATTTTGTAAAAGTTTTGATTTCCATCTGCAATGAGTTCAATAGTGAACTACTCAAGCTGGGAGCATGAGTCGAGAACGTAGGGTAATCCGAACCTCAGAAAAATATTGGTGTTTCGCTTTCTACTCTCTTACTCTTTACTTGTTTTATTATCTATTTACATTTAATTTTGTAAAATCCTAAAGCAGGTAAATATTTTTGAAATACCCGAATCACCACCCTCTTGAGTATATTTTTAGGCAATAATGCTCATTTGGCTTAGAAAGTGTAGACTTGTCACGTCCACTTGAAGCTTGGACACTTTCTACATAAAATCTCATATAGTTTTAAAGCTTGTAGCTCCTCACCAAAAGGTCCTTGGTCAGTCAAATGCCAAATTTTTACTACTAGGGTAAGGGACACTTCAATTCATCACAGATTGAGGTATGTCTCATAGTTTCCAGATTTGTCCAAAACATCATCTTCGTCACAAGGAAGAGTCTTGATAATCTTCGAAATGTCTGTGAAAAAACATTAGAAAAACAAGAAAAATGAAAGTAAGACTTGAGTATATAGTCTTAGTCTGAAGAATATGAGATAAAAGTCTTCAAAAACAAGCATGATTTTATCAACTAAACCCCATAGAGAAGGGAGAGCGTGACTTAATTAGACTCAAAATTATTGTTCAACAAAAGCTTATTTAGACAAATGTCAAAAATAGTTGACTACTTGACAAAAACCTTCTTTACGAAGAAAAAAATACAAAATCGTGAATCTGAAGCTTCACTTAACAAAAGCCTTCGATTTGAAGTCGTAAACCAAGTTATCTCATTACTAAAAGATCGCCATTGGAAGACCAGAGCTAGCACATTTTATCACTTTATGATACGAGTCTCCTTCCGAGAGGAAGGCATTCGACGGCAAATACAAGCTTCCTTTCAAGAGACAAACATTCAACTGTGAATACAAACCTCCTTTCGAGAGATAGGAATCCAACTGCGAATACAAGCTTCCTTTCAAGAGACAAACATTCGATTGTGGGTACAAACTTCCGATTAAGAGCCAGACATTTGATTGCGGGTAGAAGCCTCCTATTGATAGACATGCATCCAATTGCGGGTACAAGTTTCCTGTCGAGAAACATGCATCCTAAAGTCATCATAAACTTAAAGAATAAAAAAATAAAATAAAAAAATCAGACCTTCAGATGAGAGTTCGCAAATTTGATTGAAGCATTGTTGGATAAAGCTGAAGGAAAAAAAAAAGAAGTTGAACCATTGAAAAAAAAAAAGATATTGTTGTTCATGTGAACAGTGAGAATGTAAAAAAGAGAAGAATATTCATGGCTTGGATCTTTATCTACACAGGAGGTCCTACTGATAACCCAAAAAAAAGGTGTTGAACAGTTCAAAAAAAAAAAAATTCAAGGTATTCTAGTGCTATCCAACTATAAGAAAACCAAAAAATAAAATAAAATGAAGAAACTTGTTGAGGCTCAATACGTGGGCTATATATAAAAAACAGTTTAATCAATAAAAATGCTGCCAAAAAATGTGTTGATATCAGGGAGGTGATGATAAATTAATGGCCTGGGCATGCTCTTCTGCCAAAAAAAAGAAGGTGTTGAGCATGCTTGGGGTGGCATTTGCATTAGCCAAAACAACAGTTTGAGGTTCAGAATTCATTCCCGGTATGTTTGGTGTGGCGTGGAGATTTGGAACCTGATATACCACAATGTGACACACCAACCACTACTTGACACGTGTAACTACAGGTCAGGTTATGCTCAATCATTTAGCTCATGCTCGGTCATTCATCTCGTGCACAGTCATTCAGCCCACGCTCGGTCATTCATCTCGTGCTCAGTCATTCAGCCCATGCTCGGTCATTCATCTCGTACTCAGTCATTCAGCTCATGCTCGGTCATACAGCTCATCATCGGTCTTTCAAGGGCAAGACCCACAGAGACCGAGCTCATATCATCAGAGCAGGATCGCTCTCCTGCAAAGCTAACATGTATGAACGCAAGCCTTCAGTACGATACATCGATGATCGGACCTCATCACTGCCTCAATGTGCACCAAGCAGGAAATAAGGAAACAGTCTCCAACAAGGAAACTGCCACACTATGTTGCCATATTCAACAAAGTAACTAATATCTCCGACGATCCAATCCTTATATTCATGGCTCCAAATCCTAATCAACTTGGGAAAGCCACTGCCTATAAATTAAACCCTAGAGGTACGTTTTATTTTCATGCTCATTATTTGGCTTTCATTACAGTCTTTCAATTCAGTTTATTGACTTAAGCATCGGAGCGGCTACCGCCGGAGCTAACCCGGTGGTCCTCTGATCTTCTGTTTTGAGTATTTCGCAGGGAGCCGAGCTTCGATCACACGTGGGCCAAAAAGTGCAACATCAGTTTGGCACCGTCTGTAGGAACGACAATCACCAAAGTGCTCTACTAAATCAAAGTTCATCCTCCTTTAATCAAAGGATTATGGCTCCCAATCTCCGACCCAGGAAGAATACTCAAAATTCTCAAAACCCTCAGCCTCAACTACCTGCCGGACGAGGAAGAGGGCGAGTGACTGATCCCGTACAACAGGAGCTTGTTGAAACTAGGTGGCAGAACCAATTGTTGCGAGAACAGCTCCTAACCATGTCTAGAACCCTAGCGATGTTTACCCAAAATCATGAAACTAATCCTCAGAATCCACTCGTCGCCACAAGCGCTCGGGAGTTGCAGCCTCCCACGGTTGCCCATATTCATGGAGATCCCCAGCCATCAACAGTCGCTGGTAAAGGAGTGCCCGCCTTCATCCCAGAAGTCCATTATCGAAGCGTCACTCGGGTCCCCATCCTTGGGGCTTCGGGAGTGAATCACGTACCACAAGAGTCACCACCTCGAGTGGTTCCTCCACCACCAGTACAAGAGAATCAGAACAACCCCCCAGCAATGGGCCAAGACCAGCCTAACCATGTAGGCCCTGAAGTTACGAGGCCTGCCTCGCAGCAGCCTATATTACCAAGGGGTTCAATAAGAGCTGAGGAAGTTGTTGAATCAATGGACCGCATTGCTATTGTAAGGGGTGCCCAGTATCCGAAGCAAGATGAGTTAGTCAAGCTGCTTGGAAGGTCGGCCACCCCGTTCACCAATGCTATCATGGCTGAGGAGAGACCCAAGAAATTCGTCGTCCCCAAATTCACCCCTTATGATGGGACAAGGGACCCAGGGGACCATCTCTCCCACTACTAGCACACCATGGCTTTGCACAGTACTTCTGACGCTTTTCTATGTCGAACATTCGTAACCAGCCTCAATGGTACTGCTCTGAAGTGGTTCCATCACCTCCCATCGAACTCAATTACTAGCCTCTATGAGCTCGGAAGAAGATTCTTGGACAGATTTATGACTAGTAGGAGGTTGAGAAAGGGTCCAGAATTCCTATTGAACATAAAGCAAAGAAGGGAAGAATCACTCAGGGGGTATATTACGCATTTCAACGCCGAGCTCACCAAGGTGACAGACTGCAACCCCAGTTTCTTAGTAGCTGCTTTGGCCGCTGGTCTTGCATAAGGAGGCTTTAGGGACTCCTTGACCAAAAATCCTCCTGTGGATATGGCAGCACTCATGGACCGAGCAAGGAAATACATTAACTTGGAAGAGGCCAAGGACACTTCTAGAAAGGTCAAGGAACAAGCTCAGAAAGACGACCAAAAGAAAGACAGTCAGAAGAAGGACGACCAAAGGAAGGACACCAACTCGGCTAGGAAGAGAGCCAGAAGCCCAGAGAAAATAGGGGCCCCTAGAACTCCCTATAATTCTGGGCTAAGAGAGTTCAACCACTTTACTCCTCCAAATACCTCTTCGTACAATATACTGAAGCAAGTAAGATCTCGAGAGAACCTGAGATGGCTAGAGCCTTTGAAAGGTGACCCCAGCTACCGAGATCAAATCAAATATTATGATTTTCACAAAGACCGAGGGCACACAACTAATACCTGCAAAGCTCTCAAACATGAGATTGAGCAGCTAATAAGGAGAGGACGACTACAGGAGTTCGTTAAACAGGACGGAGGACAGAACCCCCGTGATGAGCGACCCCAGCAAAGGAAGACCGACCAGAGGCAAGAACAAAAGGAAGGACGGAACGAGCCCCCACGGCAGAACAACCAAGTGATCTTTGTCCTACACATAGATTCCCCTACAACAGGGACTTCTAACAGGTCGAGGAAGCGTTATGCTCGGGAGGCCAGGTCTACTCCCAACATCATACAGATCTCTAACATGGAGAAAAGGTTAAAACCTGTGCCAGAAATCCAGTTTACGGATCAAAACCTTACAAGCGTGCATTGTCTTCACAGTGACGCCCTGGTCATCTCCCTCAAGATCGCCAATTTCGAGATTCAAAGAGTCCTTGTGGACACTGAGAGTTCGACTAACGTTCTGTTCTATAACCCATTCAAGCAGATGAAGCTCAACCCCAGTGACATTAAGCCCACTAGTATAATCATGGCAGGTTTTGATGGGAAGCTCAACACTCCACTGGGAAGGATCGATCTGGCAAGGATCCAATCCACTCTTGCTATCACGAGGCAAAAGACTGTACCTCCAAGATTGACGAGCCACTAAGCCCCAGAGGAAGGGACAGTAGGGCCAAGCCTATAGGGGAACCTATTAAAGTCCTAGTCAGCTCGGAAGATCAGGGGCATTACCTACAGATAGGTCCCGACCTGACACAGACCGAGCAGGATGATTTGATCAAATTCTTAAAGAAAAACCTCTCCGTATTCGCCTGGGAAACAAGGGATATGGAAGGAATAGATCCCGACCTCATCACACACAAACTAATGGTGGATCCAGACCATCCACCAGTGAGACAAAAGAGAAGGCCACTCGCTCCAGAACGACATCAGGTCATCAATGATGAAGTCCAAAGGCTGCTCAACACCAACATGATATGAGAAGTATTTTATCCCGATTGGCTGGCCAACACTGTTCTGGTCAAGAAGAAGAATGGAAAGTGGAGAGTCAGTGTCGACTATATGGACCTCAACAAAGCATGCCCCAAAGATAGCTTTCCTCTTCCAAGGATAGATCAGTTAGTCGACGCTACTGCAGGACACGAGCTTATGAGCTTCATGGATGCCTATTCCGGGTATAATCAAATACAGATGCATCCTTCTGACCTGGAGAAAACGTCATTCATAACTGAACGAGGTCTCTATTGCTACAGAGTGATGTCGTTCGGACTAAAAAATGCTGGGGCCACATACCAACGCCTGGTTAACAAGATGTTCAACCCCTTAATCGGCAGTACTATGGAAGTCTACATTGACAATATGTTGGTCAAAAGCCTGCGGAAGAGCAGTCATCTCCAGCACTTGGCTCAAACATTTGATATTCTCAAGCAGTATAAGATGAAGCTCAATCCCTTGAAATGGATCTTTGGTGTAACAAAGGGAAAATTCTAGGGGTACATAGTCTCTCAGAGAGGTATAGAGGCAGACCCGACCCAAATTGGGGCCCTGGTCGGACTGAAATCTCCAAAGACCAAGAAAGACATTCAGGCTCTGAATGGCAGGATAGCAGCTCTAAGCAGATTTATTTCCAAATCTACTGATCGTTGTCTACCACTCTTCAAAGCTCTGAAAGGTAACAAATCTTTACAATGGACTGACGAATGTGAAAAATCCTTTCAGGAACTGAAGAAGTACCTAGCCTCGCCTGAGCTCTTGTTAAAGCCAATTCAAGGGGAAAAGCTACTTCTCTACCTTGCAGTCTCTGAGAACGCTGTCAGTTCTGTACTGGTCAGACAGGACAGGAGTGTGCAGAGGCCCATCTTTTATGTCAGTAGAGCATTATTGGACACAGAGAAGAGGTACCCCGAGATTGAGAAACTGGCCCTTGCACTTATAGTATCTGCACGAAAGCTCAGACCCTACTTTCAGGCTCATCCCATAGAAATTCCAATTGCTTATCCATTAAAGACAGTCCTGAGGAAACCAGAAGTATCAGGACGATTGGTCAAATGGTCAGTGGAACTAGGGGAGTTCGACATATCCTATGTTCCACAGATCTCAATCAAAGGGCAGGCCTTGGCAGACTTCGTCGCAGAGTTCACCCCAGCACTACTGGACAGAGCACAACTCTGTGAGAACATGGGAACTTGGCGGCTATACACTGACGGGTCATCTACCGTTCGAGGTGCTGGTGTCGGGCTGGTACTACGATCCCTAATGGGCTCACAATCGAAAGGGCAATTAGCCAAGGGTTCAGAGCCTCCAACAACGAAGTAGAATATGAGGCCCTTATCCTAGGGATGAAGCTAGCACAAGAATGCGAGGTGCAGAACCTCGAAGTATTCTCTGACTCCCAATTAGTGGTCAGCCAAGTCCAAGGAGAGTATGCTGTCAAGGATGAAAGAATGCTTCGGTATTCAGAACTGGTCAATTTGTTGTAACACTCCTTCCGAGCATTCTCAATCCAAAAAGTAGAAAGAAGTCAAAACGGCAGAGCTGACGCCTTGGCAAACATGGCATCCCATATGAAGTCAGGAACGAACTCAACAATAAAATTCTCCCACCAACCAAGGCCTAGCATCGAAGAAGTCCAGGTTGCCCAAGTTATAGAACAGCCTCAGAACTGGATGACTCCTATACTCCAGTACCTAGAAGAAGGACTCCTCCTAGAGGACAGGAATAAAGCAAAAAAAATCTGCATCAGAGTAGCTCGGTACCTTGTCCTTAACGGAAGGCTCTACCGAAGATCTTATTCTCAGCCATTGTTAAAATGCCTAGCACCCGAGGAATCTCAATACGTCCTGGCAAAAATTTATGAAGGAATATGCGAAAATCATAACGGAGGAAGAACCATAGCACACCGAGCTCTAACACAAGGCTACTTCTGGCTTGGAATGCTGAAGGAAGCAAAAGAATACGCTCGAAAGTGTGACAAATGCCAAAGGTTCGCCCCTTACCAGCATCAGTCTCAACATGAACTCATCCCCATCACAAGCCCATGGCCTTTTGCACAATGGGGAATGGAAATCGTAGGCCCATTGCCTAAAGCCACGCCGAACAGGAGATATCTATTGATGGCTATCGACTACTTCTCAAAGTGGACTGAAGCAGAGCCACTAACTCGCATCACAAAGAAGGAGGTCAAAAGTTTTACTTGGAAAAATATAGTTTGCAGGTTCGGCATACCTCGCGTGATCGTCTTAGACAACGACACGCAATTTGCTGGTAAAGTATTCAAGAAGTTCTGCCAAGACCTAAATATCAACCAACATTTTTCCTCCTCTGGTCATCCTCAAGCGAACGGGTAAGCAGAGGTCACTAACCGAACAATCCTAGATGCTCTCAAGAAGAGATTGGGAGAAGCTAAGGGAAGGTGGGTCGAGGAACTCCCTGAGGCACTCTAGGCCTACCGGACAACTAGGAGAGCTCCAACATCGGAAACTCCCTTCTCACTTGCCTACGGCACGGAGGCAGTAATCCCTGTTGAGATCGGCATGCCTACCCTAAGGATCGAAGCTTTCAACGAGGAAACCAATGACTAACAGCTCGCAGAAAACTTGGACTTGCTTGAAGAGAGGAAAGAGCAAGCCGTGGTCAGAATGGAAGCATATCAGCGCAGGATGGTTAGCCGCTCGAAACTTGGCCTTAAGCCTGCCAGCTTCCAAGTTGGGGACCTCGTCCTAAGAAGGGTGTTCCAGAACACCAAGGATCCCACCATGGGGAAGTTATCACCTAACTGGGAGGGCCCCTATAGAATCACCAAAACAGTGAAACTGACCACTTATTGGTTAGAAAACATGGATGGGAAACTTGTTCCCAGACCTTGGAATATGGAGCACTTACGGAAGTATTATCAATAAAGAAATTTTTTCATTTCAAATATTCAGTGATGTATGTCCATCTTAATGTACAGATCTTAAGTCTGGTCCATCTTAATGTACAGACCTCATGTCTGGTCCACAGACCTCACGTCTGGTCCATCTTAATGTACAGACCTCATGTCTGGTCCATCTTAATGTACAGACCTCATGTCTGGTCCATCTTAATGTACAGACCTCATGTCTGGTCCATCCTAATGTACCGACCTCATGTCTGGTCCATCTTAATGTACAGACCTCATGTCTGGTCTATCTTAATGTTCAGACCTTGAGTCTGGTCTATCTTAATGTACAGACCTTGAGTCTGGTCCATCTTAATGTACAGACCTTATGTCTGGTCCATCTTAATGTACAGACCTTAAGTCTGGTCCATCATAATGTACAGACCTCATGTTTGGTCCATCTTAATGTACAGACCTCATGTCTGGTCCATCTTAATGTACAGACTTCATGTCTGGTCCATCCTAATGTACCGACCTTAAGTCTAGTCCATCTTAATGTACAGACCTTATGTCTGGTCCATCGTAATGTACAGACCTCATGTCTGGTCCATCTTAATGTACAGGCCTTGAGTCTAGTCCATCTTAATGTACAGACCTTGAGTCTGGTCCATCTTAATTTACAGACCTCACGTCTGGTCCATCACAATACACCGAACTACATATCTAAGATTACAAACCAACAGAATGATTCTAACTGCTCAGCCTCTCATCAATGAATCCTCGAAAAGGATGCCAACCAACAAGGATCCTTATAATGCAAGTCCTTTTGTTCGGCAATCAAGCTCGGGTTTTGCTCTAAGTGGTCAAAATAACTGTTTTATACAAGTCTTTACGTTCGGTGATTAACGCTCAGATTGGTTGGTTACTATATTAACTACCTTCCTTATTATTTAAAGCAAACCCATGATTCGAAACCCCTCCGATGTCAAGAGTTTGGATCAGTTGCTTATTATTACACCTTAATTCAAGGTCATCAAAAGTCAAGAAGTTCGAGAGTCAGCCCATCGTCAGTGGCCACCTAAAGAACAATACTTTAGGCCCCGAGCAGGTTTACTTATGTTAAAATTGCAAATTTTAAGTGCCAAAGCTCGTTTACACACTACAAAACATTGATACTTCAGGCAACACTTGAGCAAAACACAAAGATTGCAAATATTCAAAGAAAAGTGAAGACAAAAACTCTGAAAAGGAGATATTCTCATTAGAACGGGAGCTCGGTTACAAAAGAGGAGTAGAACTACAAAAGTTTTTAAACTAAAGGGCTTGCAGACCCATCCTCCTCATCACCATCTTCATCCTCGTCATCATCGTCAATCCCCGACAAATCAATATCTGGAACTTTGGCGAGAAGCTTGGATTTGAAGTTGTCGTAACCAAGTTGTGCAATCTGATCACCCATCTTCTCCAGCTCGGTCTTCAGCCTGGCCTCGGTCTCAACCTTGGCCTTATCGACCTTCTGAGCGACGGATGCCTGAAGAGCACAATTCTCCTCCTTCAACTTGTTCAGTTCCTAGAGGAGGGAGTCCCGCTCAGACTAGAAAGAATCCCTCTCAGACTTAATGGAATCCCTCTCGGACTCCATAAATGAGAGGGAATTCTTCACCTCCTTGAGCTCGTCCTCGGCCGCAGTGGCTTGAGATTGAGCCGTACCGAGCTGAAGCCGAACTTCATCCAGCTCGTCCTCCAGCCTCTCCAAGGCCTGAAGGTCCACTGTGGCCTCCATCATGGCGGCCAAGTTGTGCAAAGTCTGCAAGATAGAATGAGAGACAAGTCAAAAAAATGGAAAGGGAGAAGGAAAATAAAACACCAAGGAAGAGAGGTCGGTCGTTACCTTCAAATGGGCGCTCATAGCGCCGACAACCGTCTTCTCAGTACCTTTCCTGGTACTGCAGGAAGGAGAGTCCTTTCGTGGGGCCTCCGCCCAGAAGTCTTCAATAACCTGATGGACGGCCCTATATCCATCAGGCATCTGGTCCAACCGAGCAGCCACCTTCGCCTTACCCCTCGGTTGAGCTCTCTGGACCGAGGAGGAGGCGAGCCTTGAAGCCACCACGCCCTTCTGGGGGGTAGAAGAGGGCTCTCTAATCACCACACCCTTCTGGGGGGCAAAAGAGGGCTCCCTAATCACCACGCCCCTCTGGGGTGGCAAAGGAGAAGGAGAAGCAAAGGGGGCAACCCCTTTCTTGGGAGGAGCAGAAGTAGAAGGGTCGGTGGTGGTCGTCCTCTTCCTCTTCGAAGATGACGCAACAAGAAGGGGAAGGCTCGCCACCCTTTTCTTCTTTGCCGAGCCCCATTTGCCGGTAACAGATTGAAGAACTTCGTCGACAGCGTTCTTGTCCTTTGGAGGCATCGTGACGCTTGAATGAAGGATAGCTCGGTAGTCTCTGTTCGAGGTCTATAAGAGCTTCTTGTATTGCTCTTTGAGGGCAGGAGTGAAGGGCGGCCTCCTCTTGATATTCTTGTCTACACAAAGAAGATCGGAACAATGGTTAGTAAAAAACACAGAGGTAATAGCAAAGCAAAGATTACAAAAGAAAAGGGGGTCTCACCCATAAACCCCGTGCTCCGGGGGAACGTAGAGATCTGGTCCTCAGGGTCGGTCATCTCCCACTCTCCACTAACAAAGAAATACTGATCTTTCCAAAATTTGTTGGATGACGGTACGTAAGACAGAGGTCGGAAACCCTGGTCAAACGACATATAGTAGAGGCCCTCCAACTTCAGGTACTTAAGATCCATTTTACTACGGATCAAGTCAAAAGAAACCTCGACACCGTTTAGAAGACCCAAAACCATAAACCCTAATAGGTGTCTCCAACTATTCAAAAGCAGGTCGGCTGGGCAAAGGTTAAACTAGCAAAAGAATTCCTTAAGCAATCTAGGGAGAGGTAGGCGTAACCCCATCTCGAACCAGGTGGTGTAAACACATATCTCACCTTCCCTAATATCCCAAGGGCAATCTATGTCGTCAAGAGCCCTAAGGGTAATATTCGAAGGGAAATCATATCTCTCCCTTATATTATCCAACCACGAAGAGGCTACAGTACTCTCTCTCTCTCCTTCCCTTGAGAAGATCGATCGGAGACCTCACCCTCTCTATCCCTAGACTCAGAAAAAACATCTACGATCCTAACCTGGGGACCAGAACGGGTCTCTTCCAACCCAGTCCCTAAGGAACTACTACCCCTAACAAGGGTTTGCGACAAGGTATAAGCCTCTGGAAGGCTCCTTGACCCATCACCAACACCGGAAGATGCAGTAGAGGTCGACATTCCAAAATAACCAAAAAGAAGAAGAAAGATAGTGAAAAAATGAACAAAGAGACCAAAACCGAACCTGAATAGGGTAAAAAGCTTCGGACGAACGGTACTCCTCACAGTCTAGCTTGTTGGTTCAACAATGGCAGAATGTATTATCTCTTCAAAACATAAAAGGCAGTAAAAGAATCGTACAAAGCTTTTTCTCCTTTTTATATGCATTCAGAAAGTAATGTCTACCAAGGCGAACCATCGCGACGGTGATGCAGCAATGATGACTTGAGAAACCCAAGAATCAGCTGTGCAATAAATGGTGTACCAACGGCCGTCTAGAAAAATGAGAAGACAGAACGCATGACTTTTCGGGGACTCATAAAACCTTAGTTACGTCCCGAGCTCAAACTAAGGCTTAGGGGGGAGTAACTGATATACCACAATGTGACACACCAACCATTACTTGACACGTGTAAGTATAGGTCAGGTTATGCTCAATCATTTAGCTCATGCTCGGTCATTCATCTCGTGCTCAGTCATTCAGCCCATGCTCGGTCATTCATCTCGTGCTCAGTCATTCAGCCTATGCTCGGTCATTCATCTCGTACTCAGTCATTCAGCTCATGCTCGGTCATACAGCTCATCCTCGGTCTTTCAAGGGCAAGACCCACAAAGACCGAGCTCATATCATCAGAGCAGGACCGCTCTCCTGCAAAGCAAACATGTATGAACGCAAGCCTTCAGTACGATACATCGATGATTGGACCTCATCACCCCCTCAATGTGCACCAAGCAGGAAATAAGGAAACAGTCTCCAACAAGGAAACTGCCACACTCTGTTGCCATATTCAACAAAGTAACTAATATCTCCAACGATCCAATCCTTATATTCATGGCTCTAAATCCTAATCAACTTGGGAAAGCCACTGCCTATAAATTAAACCCTAGAGGTACGTTTTATTTTCATGCTCATTATTTGGCTTTCATTACAGTCTTTCAATTCAGTTTATTGACTTAAGCATCGGAGTAGCTACCGCCGGAGCTAACCCGGTGGTCCTCTGATCTTCTGTTTTGAGTATTTCGCAGGGAGCCGAGCTTGGATCACATGTGGGCCAAAAAGTGCAGCATCAGAACCCATACTTTATCAATTGGAAACCTCTGTTTTTCAAACAGATTTCATTCCCGGTATGTTTGGCGTGGCGCAGAGATTTGGAGCCCAGACTAACTCTATGGACTGGAAACCTCCATTTTTCATACAAAATTCATTCCCGATATGTTTGGTGTGTCATGGAGATTTGAAACCATGACTTTATTGATTGAAAACCTCCATTTTCCATACCCTTCCCAGATCTCCATTTCAAATGGGCGGCAACAGACATCTAATATAGAGTAGTGTTATCCATACTATAAAATTTTACCAAATTTTCTTACATGCTGACGTAGCTGTTCAGATGCTAGTCAATTAAGTCTCTTGGTATATGCAGATGCTAGTCAATTAAGCCTTTTAATGCTAGTCAATTAAGCCTCTTGGACTTACATGACATTACTAGCACCAAGAGACTGAATTTACTAGCACCAAAAATAGCTACGTCAGCAAATAAATTTTTTTAGTAAAATATTAAAGTAAGGATAGTATTACTATCTAATATATGGCCTGACTCTTTTGTTAAATTGACTATTATGCCCATTCTCCAACTCCAAGACCATTTATGATATTGCCTTTCAAATTTTTTATTAATTGCATGTGTATAATATAATATATTCATATATCTATTTTTATATTTAATATTTAATATTTATATTAATAATATATTTATATGTATTATATAATTTAAATTTTTTATATATTATTTAAGTATAAAATATATTTTAAAATTCTTCAATATAAAATAAGACCCAACAAAACCAAATATTATTTAATAAATTATAAAGTAAAAAATAGACTTTCATACACTACAGTCACGTTTAAATAATTTTTACGATTATGTTTGAGACGGCATTTGCATTGGTCAAAATAACGGTTTGGCTCGTAATTGTTAAGAACACGAAATTCGCTATTTATGGTCGGCTTAAGGCAATATAAAGTCTAAAGCAACAATTTAAATGAGACTTTTTTTTTATTTAAAAAAATTCTTATTTTTGAGATGCAAGAAGAATAAAATTTTTATAAAATGCATATTAATTTAAAATAAGTTATACTATTAACTTTTTTTTATTAATATAATTATAAATAAAACTCTAATAAATATGTAAAAACATTTCAATCCCTTTATTTTTAAAATATATTTTTGTAATTGTATTTCAATAGAAAAAAAAAAAAAAAAGATGCTAGCTATCAACTTCTTTGAAACCACACCCCGGGTGCAAGTTCGAGGTGACATGAGTGTCGGTATTAGTCGATACAATTGCATCTAGCTTGATACCTAAAAAAAAAAATGGGACCTGGAAGTCCTCCAGCAACTTCTTGAACGACAATATAAAGTTTTTCTTCAAAAAAATGAAAACTGTATTGTACGACTGAAAGCAAAAGTGGAGGTTTGTTTATTATTGTAAGGGCATAAATTCTCCCGTCGAATCATGATGTGACACGTGTAGGGGATCCAATGATAACCCCCTCAAACTGTTAAGAGTGGACATACCATCATAAAATCAAAAACACCTCACAACTCAGTCAAAGCCCACTCTGGACAACGCAATCCTCAGCCCGGATAAAGCATATACTGGCTGGAAGCGCACAGGGCATACCTCCGCCCAAGAGAGCTGAAATGGATCCAGGTATAGAACCTCGGGATGCTCCTGGGAAGGAGGTACGTGCCCTATGGGATATTAAGGGTCTAGTGGCTTAGGCACGAGGTTTCTCTAATGATGCTTAGCATTAGGTGAAGAAGTGACCCTATCCCATACCTTATTTAATGCGACAAACATCGTGGTCTGAGTTGGGGAAGGAAATCATTACTCTCATTAATGACAGCAGTAATCAGTGAACTTGTGTGAATTAACAACCTTCCAATCAACCGCATGAGGAGAGCTCGTTGCATGACTAGTGGGACCAAGAAAGATTAGACCTCCAATCAATGCACTAAACCATGGCTGCAACCAAGCCACATTTCTCTTCATGTCAACTTTTGAAAATGGGTATGCATTTGCCCCTTGAGCTCTTCAATTAAAAGGGAAAAAAAGACATGAAACAATCACTTCCAAATTTTTTTCCTCATCATTTCAAAATAATAATAACAAACTTTTGCTAATCTAACACTAGCGTGCATTTTGTGGTTTTCAACAATCTACAGTCACATAAAGTAATAATGGTCAAGGGACTCCATTGAAGACATCTACACCCTAATGTGCACAAGTGGCTTCCAAATTGTGAGATAACATCTAGACCTCCATACCAGCAACTGTTATAACCTGAACAAAATATTGAGAGTTCAGCAACACAAAACACAATGCAGTAATGAACAAATAAGCAATCAAATTCCTTATTTATTACTTCAGCCATAATACAAACTTCACTTAGCCAAAACCAGTAAGTTGAATCAACTAAGTTCCATATTAATCCACTAAATTTTGTAAGCTAAGTTTCAGAGCTCATTAACAGGTTAGCTACTATCTATGGATAATCTCCAATATATGAAAATATGACAAGGCCAATTCCATGAATAAAGTTTCAATTTTGGTTGCACAAATAATTTTGCTAGATCCACAAATACATAGCTTCTTTCTACCAATCTATCACAAAGGACATGATTCAATCGAGAAAGAAAAAAAAAACTTGTAAAAATAGTAGTTTTTACGTGCATCTTAAAAGGTATTGCAAACATGTCAAATAGTAAGAACCTAAAGGTTATTTGATCACCATCCATTATAATATTGAAAAAGAGGAAAGCAAACAACCTAGTAAATGCAGCATGCAAGAATAGTTAGAACTATCTTCCACTTAGATCTTACTTGTAAGCTCTAATTTCTCATCACAAACTTTTTTTTCGACATAACCCTGTTTTTACCAATTCATATTCTTGCCAATTCATTAGCAACAACCAGCAGCCCACCATGACCTCCACAATTCTCAAACCTTTGAGGCTTCCCATTTAGCAAATCGTATTTTGCCAATACAGTAGCAACCACCATCTGCCAAACATGATCACCATGGTTCACAAAACCTATTGAAGATAATTTTTTCTAATAACATAAACTAAAAGCCCTGATTTTTTTCTAGAGACGAGAGAAAAATTCCTGATTTTGTTAAATATAGAGAGAGCAAAACCCTAAATTTTTTTCTAGAAAGAGATAGAACAAAACACTTTCTCACTTAAAGAGATGAGTTAGCACAGATCAAGAAAAGAAAAGAAAGAACGGTACCTGAAAGGAGGAGATCATCATCGCGTGAGAGAGAAGGATAGAGTGGCCATGTTGTGAACTTCTCCTGAGAGAGAGAGAGACTGAGATTGAGAATGGAATTCTGTGAAGAGAGATTGAAAGCTAATTTGATGGGGGGGGGGGGGGAATTTAGACAATTTACATTCGTTGACTTTATTGAACCAGGTTCAACCATTTCAAATTAAATAATATTATAAATGTGAAGGATATAAAAGGCATTTCACCGATTTTGTCTATTCTGTCTTGAGACAAACTTTGACAGGAGAGGTCAGTGTAATTTCTCAAACCTGAAAGGTGTTGTTTGTATTTTCACTAAACCTCAATAGAAGTTAGTGTAATTTACCCTTTATTTACTAAGAAGCTGCACCAAACAAAAGAAAAGGAGAAGCTAAAGTTGACTAAAACTTGAGAATGATAATTCAATCACTTTAGCATAACTAAGGAGGGAATACAAATATGATAGGATTACTATTATATAGAAATATGATAAAGGACTCGATAAAAAGAGTTTAATACAAATGAATAATGAGAAAATCAATAACTTTAAAAAAAAGAAAAGGAAAAGCCAATCCAAAAACACATCATAACCTAAAATTTTATATATTTGTCATGAGTTAGTCGAATTTTATATTACTTGCATTTTCTTTCTTCCCCCCGCTCTTTTCCTTTTCTTTTTTCTTTTAAATTTTATATAAAATATTATATTATATTTTAACGATAACTATTCCATATGCAAAGCCCCAGCATTATGACTAGTCTTAAAAATAGGAGCATGAGTCATGGTTACTACAATTCGCTCCTCCCCTCGCAAATTGCAAATTAGGATCGCACGATCCAAAATATGGATCATTAGTAATTTAAAATACAAGATTTAGCGTTCCAATCTAAAATATCAAAAGTCCCAAAAAAATCATACAAAATACATACACATCATTAGAATTTTATTTTATAATAACTTGAATTCGTTGAAATTTTTTTTGTATTTATATATACATATCAATATTATTACAAATACAATTAAAAAGTATATCACATTTCAAATAAACGTATTTCGTTCCAACAAAGCGATTCAAAGAAGCCTACTCCTAACATACCATGTTCTATAATAAGTAATGATCTACGTTCTCGTTCCCTGTACCATAACGATCCACGTTCCAGGTAACATGCTGCATGAGCCACGGAATAAAAAGAGAGGCAGTTCTGTTTGATGGATTATTGGGTGTAGATTTAGTAATCAATATAGGCACAAACCAAAGATTTTATAAACTAACTTGTAATCCAATTTGAATTTGGCAGTACATTCAATCCGTTCATGTTAAATCATTTAGAACCAAAAATCCTCTTGACACACTTATCAAAAAAAACTCATGAAACGCCCATTCTAATAATTAAAAACTGCGCAGATATTCCACAAAATGGAACCATGTCATTTCGAAAGGCATGCATCAATCCACCAAACTGCAGTCTATAACAGAATGGAACCATCAGGCATTGCTATGAATATGCAACTCAAATTGAATTACAACACCTCACTCTAAGAATGAATTTCTACACGGAATTACCTTGTCCGCTTACAGAGTTCCTCCATCATTTGCAGTGTAGGTAGCAATTACAATCTTCCTTGGCATGCAACTGGGAATCTAAAGATCCAATTCAATTGCTCTAAATCCAATTAAGCATCAAACTTCAGTAAATATATTGGTGCACAGGAATCACCAAAGAACCCATAACTGTCCTGAAAATCAGGGTGACTCATCTCTTTTCAGCAACGCTCTTGAAGGTAACTAAACCATTCTAATATGATTATATGAAACAAACAACTCAACGACATCGAGTATCATACTGCAAAAAATCAGTACATGCTAAACAAATGTTTCACTACTCTTATCCCCGTTGTCTTCCCTGAACTTCAAATGTTATATACAGTCAGTAAAGGGCCATTTGAACGGAGGACTTGCAGACTTGAGAAGAATATTAGGGTAGACCATGACTGTCAGCTCAAAAGTGGCCAGGGCTCCAAGCAAGAAAATTAATAAGATTCAAGATTTAAATTCTTATTCTTTTGAAGGACCCACCAAATTACAACCCTTATAAGTCAACAACAATTCCTCAGCATCATCTCTAAACCTTGATATAAACTTCTTCAAAAACTTATCCTCTGAGAAAAGCAATAGATTAACAAAATTTAGCTCCTTCTTCAACAGCTTCTTCGACTTCAACATCTGAAAAACTCTATAACGGGGAATTACTGTCTCCTCCAAGCTGTACATCAAACACGTAGGCCGAAGAACTAAGAATGACTTTCCAAAGTTTGCATGGTTCATGAAGAACTCAAACCCAAGCTTTAACTTCTCCTCAGATGTCCTAAGCAAGGCTGGTGCCCTCCTAAACATTTCCATGCATTCATCCTTTGAGAACCCAAAACTCCTAAACAATTCTAATTTCCCAGTGAAAGTCTCACTACTCAAGCAACTAATTGTATAGACAGCATGAACCAACATCCTTGAATCAGTAGAAAAACCCATATCTATAACCCGGGAGACAAGGTCCCGCAAAGCTGATTCTTGCATAATGAAAAGCAGAGGTTGTTTCTTCAGGAGCATTGAGAGCTGAGACCCAACAATCCCACAGCTCTCCATATATGAAATGTTCCCTAACAACCTTGAAGCAGGGTCTTTGGGGCTGACCCAATTGCACCTCTTCAATATCCGAATCAAATCCTGATTGTTATCATCATCTGTGAAGGTTTTCTTAATAATTTCGACGCAACGTACCAATTTTTCATCCAAACAACGAGTAAATAGTGTCGAATTCATGGAAATGAACTTACCCAAATCGGATCCGGTGAGACCCAATTCTTGAAAAAACTGGAGCTTTGGCTTCAGGGTCTTATCAATGTCAGAAAATAGGATTTGAGGTGAAATACGAACCGAGGATCGAATGTCGGTTTCAGAGAATCCGAGCTGTTTGAAGAACTCGACTACAGATTGTGGCTTTTCAGGAGTTTCGATCCATAAGAAACGATTAGAGATTGAGCGGGCTCGTTTTTCTGGGAATCCGAAGGCTTCAGTTAGGTAATTGACAATGGAGGGATTTGAGATTGGAGGTGAGGTGTGGGTACCGGCATGAGGGAGAGAAGCAACAGAAGAGAAAAAATAGAGGAAGTATCTGGTGGGTTTAGAGTAAAGATGGTAAGAACGAAAAGGAGAGAGAGTCCACATCAATGTTGCAGGGTGTGGGTGTGGGTGTGGGTGAGAGAGAGAGAGAGAGAGAGAGAGAGAGAGAGGGTAGGCGAGATTCTTGGCGTTTAGGGTTTTTGAGGACACGGGGGTATGCTAAACCCAGCAGAAAACCGTTCCAAATCAAGTATTCATGCGTTTTAAACCCCAACCCTCAAGGATGGGAATTTAACTAGTACCTTGGAACCGTCAATTCATGGAACATATTATTACATATTTCTTATTCTTTTTTATTAATACGCATATTTTTTTTATTTCAACACATCTAAAATATTATTTAAAATATAATAATTATAATTAATGTAATAAAATAAATAAATAAATAATAATTAAAAAATAAATAGAGACCCCAATAGATCCCCTCCACTTGTCACAAAATTTAAATAAATTTAGAGACAATTTTTTTTTTTTTGTGAGACAGATATTAGAAAATGTCCTTGTCTCGTTATCATTCTTACATCAGTCAAGACTAAAATTTTGAAAAATTACGCTTAACATGAATTTAGAAGATCAAATAAAATTATTATTTTAAAATGTGAATTTAAGAAAAACTTTACTTTTAATTTAAAAAGTTGCTTATAAAATACATTTTTTCTCAATCTATCTATAATAATATTTGATTATGTTAATTAAATTACAGGCACTTAGAGTTCTTCAATAAGTTTCTTTTTAAGTTCATTTTCAACGATATTCTCTTTAACTAAAAAGTCCCTCCTCATTTTTGTGACAAAAATACCATTCCTTTAATAATATTATGAGGCCACGTAACACCTTGAGCACCAGACTTAAACATTACAAGTCATCACATTTTTGAAATTTCAAAATTCAATGTCTTACGATATGCAAATTCATTTTCTATTAAATTGATATATTTAAATTTTAAAAATTGAAATCTATTAAATAAGATCCATATAACATAGGAAATTTTGAAGAAAAATTTTGATGTCTAAATAAAGAAATTTATTGAAAATTTTAAAATGTCAATTTAAGACTAAAAATGACATTTTTCACAAAATTAATGGTGCAAATCACTTACGGTTTGACTAAATCACAAAATATATATATATATATATATATAATCCATATATAATGTGCATAAAACAGACAACTGAGTGCAAATTTATGGTAATTTGAATTTTTTACACATAAATTAGGGTTTTCTGTCAACTTAGGTATAATAGATTGCTTATATATCGATCCATTAGATGGATGTAAAAAACACATTGGAATTAGTGTTCATAGTACAACTTTAACTCTATAATAGCAAATAGAAATATGATAAAATTAACATAGAAAGTTCTTTAAAAAAATATTAAAAAATTCATTCCAGTCTTTTTAAAATCATTCTTTATAAAGATAGTAAAATTTTACTATTTTAATCAAATCAATTTCAATTCAGTTCCTATATTAAGGAAACATAAAAATTTGACAACTGTAATAAAAAATCAGTTTCAATTCAGTTCTAATATTAAAAAAATAACCAAAATTTATGGTTTTAATCAAAATTAGTTTCAAAATGAAAGAAACAACAAAATTTTAGTATTTCAATCAAAATCTGTTTTAATTTACTTCCTGTATTCTATCAAAATTTTAATGTTTTTATAAAAATCAATTTCAATTCAGTTCCAATATTAAGAAACAACAAAATATCATTAATTTAATCAAAATTAATATCAATTAATTTTTAATCAATAATTAATTTTGATTCAATTTTAGTATTAAGAAACAATCAAATTTTACTCTTTTTATCAAAATCAGTTTCAATATTTAAGAAACACCAAGATTTTATTGTTTTAATGAAAATTAGTTTTAATTCAATCTAGAATAAAGAAATAGAAAAATTTTATTTTTTCCAATCAAAATCAGTTGCAATTAAATTTTAGTATTTAATAAACTGTGAAATTTCACTATTTTAATTAAAATCAATTTCAATATTAAAAGAAACAACAAAATTGAACTCTTTTAATTAAAATCAGTTTTAATTCCATTCCATTATTAAAAAAGAAACAACATTTCACAATTTAATCAAATCAATTTCAAGTGGAGTTTCTTTTGTAATAAAATTTCCCTATTCCAAGAGGAGTTTTTTTTTACAAAAAGATACAATGTGATAAAAATCAATTAGCATGCAATATTTTCACAATTCATAACACTTAACAACCCTATATACTAACCCAACCATGTACTAACTCTGTTATTATTACATCAACAAGCATAAATTTTGACCGTGCAAGACACTGTAACATTTTAAGTAGTCTATGCCCTCGTAACCTTCAAGGCCAAAAATTTTTTATTGTTAATGAATGTTGGACTATGTTCTCAAGCATGTAGTATGCTAATAAATGTTTAAAATGTTGGTAATGAAGGTGGGAATATGTTCTTCAAGCATCAAGTTTCAAATTTCATCGTTTAAAATTGCAATTTTGTTTTTAACAAAATGCAATATAGATCTTGTTTTATAGATATCAAACTTTAGAGTCCAAATAATTTGTTGGAATGAATGTTAATTCTTGTCGAAGCAGTTATGTTACTTGGTGTTGAGCACTGTGAGTTTTTTCTCCTCTCTTTCCTTCCTTTTTCTCCTTTCATATTTCTCTTTTTTTTTCTTCTTTTTTTTTTTTACTTTCCTTTTTCTTTAAACAAGTATTTTTTCAAAAAAATAAAAAAGCCAAACAAGCTTAGATTTACAGCTCATTTGAATGTAATGAGTTGGAGAGAAAAAAAGATTCAAGTGGAGATATAACATTTTCTCTCACTTGAGTTTGTATGTCCAAAAAAAAAAAATTAGTGGAGAATGTTTAGATGACTAAGCTCACTTCTCCAATATCTCAAAAAATGGAGAAATTTGGAAAGAAAAGAAAGTTCATTTAATAATTTTTTTTTAAAAAAATATCAAAATGCCCTTAAATGCATAAGTAAAAAATTAGGAAAACTTTCAAATACAAAATGGTATAATTATCAAATAGAACATATATCCTTTCTTCTTCTTTTTTTTCCTTTCCTTTTGACTATTTTAATAAGGGATAATAATTTTTTTTTCTTGTTTCTCTCTTGACATTTAAACAAGGTGAAGATAAATACTATTTTTCATTTCGTCTTTTTTTTTTTTTGAAAAAAATACTAAAAAGTTCCTAAAATAAATTTTTGAATCCAAAAAGTCTATGATATATTTTTTCTATCTAAAAGATCCAAAAAAGAAACTTTTAATACAAAAATATTTAATTATTAATTTTCATCTTAACACCATTAAAAAAATTACTGATTAGACTAAAATAACATTTAAGATATATTTTTAAAAATACTAAATAATTGATAACATTCTTCAATCCAAAAAATATATATATATATATATATATTTTATTTATTTAGAATGCCTAAAAAAGGGGATTTTTACTTAATAAAATGTTATAATTTTTTTTAATTGAAGAAATTAATTAATATATTTTTTAGAAATTTTTTTCTTCTAAAATATATCTTAAAGGCTATTTTAGTCTAATTAGTTAGTTTTTTTTAACGGTTTTAAGATGTAAGTTAATAATTAGACTTTTTTGTATTAAAAGTCTATTTTTTGGGTCTTTTAGATAGAAAAAAATGTATCATGGTCTTTTTAGATTAAAAAAACTATTTTAGGACATTTTTAGTATTTTTTTCCCTTTTTTGTGTGTCTATTTAAAATTATCTTTTTGTCTTTTCTCTTCAAAACTTCCGAACAAGTTGTTATTGTCATGTCCCCAAGTCTTCCCAAAAACCCCAACGTTCATCACTACTTGGTTAATTACTTAGATGTTCGGTTGGCTGAAATGATTTGTTGGGAGAAAAAAAGATTCAAGCATAATAATACTAAAATCATGTGGATGTGTTGTAAAAGAAGAAAAAAAAAAAAAGGGAAGATTTGAGAATGGTAGGAAAGTAAGATTAAACCTTTAGCTCACTTCTCCAAAAAAATGAATACTGAGACAAGAAAGTTGTAAGAATATCGAAAAACCAAAAGTTTATTAGAAGTTCTATTATTCTACATAATGCAAACAGAAACTTCCAATGGTTTGGCTAGACTTAATAATTACATTTTACCCTTCCTTACCTGTATATGCTAATCATATACTAAATAAAGGACAAGAAATGAAAACTTATATTCCATAATCACGTTTGAACAATGTTTGGCAAATACTCAATAATCACCAAACTAATGGGTGTTATAATCACTTTTGCCCAACTGATTATCCGCAATCATTTTTTCAAAAGCAACCCCAAATGGCCACTTAAAATCAAAAAGCGTTTCAATGTCATTCATGAAGGCCTGGTTCATCAATAATAAAAGTGGGAATATGAAAATTAATTGTCATCATTGTCAACTTGATTCAAAAAAGAGTTTTTGATCCAACCATTTTATTCCTTAATCAAAATTTCCTAATCCATACCATTTTCAACTTATTTTCAAAACTTATGTGCAAATTTTGAAAAGACAAATCTTTGTTGAAGGCCTTCCAACAAAGAGAAGACACGACA
Source organism: Nyssa sinensis (assembly GCA_008638375.1). Classification (NCBI taxonomy): domain Eukaryota; kingdom Viridiplantae; phylum Streptophyta; class Magnoliopsida; order Cornales; family Nyssaceae; genus Nyssa; species Nyssa sinensis. The sequence goes on along the minus strand of CM018051.1, from coordinate 15,018,143 downwards.
CACCTTTATTAAAACAAAGGCTCCTAAATAACATGAAGTCTTTTTTAAGCACGAAGCATTACGAACAAATGCCTTTTCGAATAGACACTTGTATAGGAAAATTTTTAAAAGACGCCTCTTTCTTAATTTTTTTTAAGAGGCGTCTCTAACAAATAGGCATCACTTGCCTATTTACCGCAACATACGTTCGAAAAATAAATTTAAAACGCGTGTTTAGAAAAATTTGATTAAAAATGGCATGGACTGGATCAAATACTCTCCAAAAAGCAACTAAAACCTACTGTCTATGAGTTAAACGGGTCCAGACACAAAAAAAGGAAAAAACAAGGGAGTTCAAAGGGTGATGGTAGAGGTTAGGATGATGTGTTGGTCTTTAAAGCTGCTTCGAGATACGGCTTTTCCTTCCCTTTCTCAAGCCAAAAATTCTGGACCACCGGGAAGGGGATGATAACCATCATGGTGTCTAGGAGTCTCTCTTTCAACCGGGATGCACTTCAAAACAGTGCCAACTGGTATGCTTACTGATCCAATTAAAATGCTGAGTAACCATAGTTGCCAGCTTAGTGGCACTGTGCTTGCAAAGGTGCCCAGGAACTCTACTATGATGACTTGGAATGCCACTGTGCACACCATCACGCCTATGAATACCCAGCTGTCAAATATTCCACGCAAAATGTTCATCTTCTCAATCTCACGGCTGTTTATTTCATTAAACACCTGAAAAATAAGAAGAAAAAAAATAGTATAATGAATTTTATGCACAGTGATCAAAAGAAACAAAAACTCCCTATATTGGATCATTTTTTTTGGGCAACTAAGAAAAGTATACTCTGGCCATTGAATTTATAAAAAGCATTTTCAGAGTACAAACAACATCCTTAAGGGTCCATTTTGTGAAGGAAAAAGGTGAGGGAAAAAGTAAAGGAAAAACAAATTCCCTCATATTCTCTCTCCTGCTTATAAAAAATAATTTATTTTTCAAAAATAGTTGGGAATCAAGAAAAAAAGAAAAAGGAATGACATGTAAAATTTAAAATTTCACTGTTATTTTTCTTAATTTTTTATTTTTCCCTCCTATTTTCCATGATAACCAAGTAAGGAAAATGGTTTTGTTTACAGCCTTTTTCCTTTCCCTCACTAAATCCGCAACCTTAATGTAATTTTAAGTAACTGCGCATGGATTATAATCATTTTTCTTAGTAGTTATATATCTGTTGTATAATTACACTGTAGCATAAACTCAACAGTTCAAAACAACTGCAAGAAGATTGTCAAACACCTTTGGACCAAAAATAATGCAAAATGTATAAAGAATAGCAAAAGCATCCGGTAGCAAAAATAAGATAAACCCCAACCCTATACCTGGCAAAACACAAAGGTGTTGAATATAAAAGTATCGAGAACTTCGGTAGCATTTGAACCTTTAAGTTTCAGAAGTTGCTTTCCATAAAAATTGAGAACTCCAAGAACGGCTAGTTGATAAATACTCTGGCCAATGATATTTCTCCACATGGCCTTGGTAATGAAACTCACGTCTCTACCAACAGGAGGCCTTTTCATCAGTCCATCATTTGGTGGTTCTGTAGCCAGTGCCAGTGCACCTAATGTGTCCATGATCATGTTAACCCAGAGCAACTGCACAGCAGTAAGGGGAGCAGATCCTGAAATTTACCAAGAATTATTAGTATTATTACAGTAATGATAAAAAGTTTATCAAAAGAGTTTACACAGATGAGATATGGAGCCAATACAATACAGTCAACTCATCTGTGTAAATATTTTTGAAAAACAAATTTGGTCAGCATAGTATTACTCGTATTATTAATATTATTTTTATTAAAAAAACTAGCTCTAAAAACCAATGCACCTGAGATGCATGCCGAAACAAAATTGAGCATCAAAGCAACGACATTGACTGTCAACTGGAACTGCACAAACTTTTGAATGTTTATATATACTGCACGCCCCCATTTGGCAACATTTACAATGGTTGAAAAATTGTCATCCAATACGATGACATCGGCACTTTCTTTTGCAACCTATAGATTTATTTAAGAAAATTAGTATGAGAAATAATGATAAATTGGGAATATCATAAGATAAGAGGATTATGCAGTTTAATAAATTGCACCAATACAAATATCAATCGTATAGAAACTCATTGTAATAGATACTCTTCGTGATTCAAATGACTAGTGCATAAGAATATTAAAGTGAACAATTTAATAGACCTATAGTAACTGATGTTAAGGGCATACATTTCTTTTCTTCTATATGATATATGTTAGAGCTCTTATTTATTAAGTTCTTACTTGGTATCAGATCAGTGATTGAAAGCCAAATATCATTAAAAAAAAAAAAAAAACAGAAAGGATCAAGCTCACAGGGGGTGAATAGGATGCTGACATCAGCATTCCGGCAATGATGTCATGCAGATGTCATCATTTTTTGGCGATCAGAACCCATCGGTTGGATCGTCTCTCTCCCTCTCTCTCTCTCTCTCTCTCTCTCTCTCTCTCTCTCTCCTTATTCTTTTGGTTATTTCTGCCAATTTTTTTTAAGGTTTGGTAGGTCATAGGTGTTTTCTATTTTCAATTGTTTTTTTCAATAACAAGATCATTTTTTGCGATCTGCATTTTTTGATGGATTTGAAGGTATTCAATGGTTCTATTTCCCTCTAAAAGGTGTGATTTATATGTGTTCTTTATCAGATCTTGGAGTTTTGATCATTTTTGTTGAGTTCTCTTCTCCCACAGTGGTTGGCTCTTCTTCTATAGGGAACCACAGTGGTCGGTTCTCCTCCTACAAGATTCCTGCAGCTGTTTGATGCTTGTAAAATAATGAAAAAGAATGAAAACACAATATTTTACGTGGTTCCGCAATGTGCCTACATCTACGGAGAAGAATACTCAAAGACTCTTTTCTATTATTATTTCTCACAATACAATATACAATGATCATGAGTGACTTGTTATATAGAAAGAGAAGGGGAAGAGAAGAACGGAAAGAGGGAGAGATTATAGTAAGTCAACCAACTAAAAAAGGAAGAAGATGAGAAGGGAAAAAGGGAGAGATTATAGTAAGTCAACTAAGTAAAAAAGGAAGAAAATAAAAAAGAAGAATGTGCATGATTTCCATTACTCTCCCTCAAGTTGGAACGTGAATGTTGTGAACGCCCAACTTGCCACCAAGATAATGAAATTGATCCTTCCCGAGAGGCTTGGTAAAAATATCCGTAATTTGATTTGTAGAAGCAACATGAAAATGTTGAATCAGGCCAGCTTGAACTTTTTCACGGATGAGATGACAATCAAGTTCAATGTGTTTGATGCGTTCATGGAAGACCGGATTTGCAGCTATATGGATGGCAGTTTTATTGTCACAGTAAAGCCGCATAGGGTTGTGGTGAATAATACCAAGATCTCATAGAAGCCAACGAATCCAAGTCAGTTCACAAGTGGTGGAGGCCATGGAATGGTATTCGGCTTCAGCAAAAGAACGAGAGACAACAGACTATTTCTTGCTTTTCCATGAAATGGGACTTTTGCCAAGAAAGACACAATAACCAGTTACTGACCGACGAGTGGTTGGACAAGTCCCCTCTAAGTCACAAGTTAATAGAAAACAATAAAATCCCTTTGCTGAGAGAAGATTTAATATATGCTTAGACTCGATGAGCAATATCAAGGTGAGGCTTGCGTGGTTGGGACAAGAATTGACTAAGTATCTGAACAGAGTAGACAATATCAGGTCTGGTGATGGTGAGATAGATGAAGCAGCCCACCAGACGGTGATATTGACTAGGGTCATCCAAGAAGGCACCGTCATCAGGTGTGAGTCAAAGATTTTGTGCCATAGGAAAGTCAATAGGCTTGGCACCAAGGACACCTGCATCATGTAAGATCTCCAAGGCATATTTGCGTTGAGACAAATAAATTCCATGTGTGGAGCGAGCAACTTCTATGCCCAAGAAGTATTTTAAGAGACCAAGGTCTTTAATCTGAAAGCGACTGTGTAGGAAAGCCTTCAAGGTGCGTATGGCATTACTGTCATTGCCGATGATGATGATGTCGTCAACATAGACTAACACACCTGTAATGGAAGCACCTCTGATGGAGATGAAAAGAGAGTAGTCACAATGGGACTGTTGAAAGCCAACAACGCGGAGAGCAGAAGAAAATTTCTCAAACCAATTGTGAGAGGCTTGCTTGAGACCGTATAAGGACTTTTGGAGACGACAAACCAAGTGCTCCCTTTGAGTGCGAAACCCCGGTGGAGGTTTCATATAAACTTCTTCAAGAAGGTTTCCACGTAAGAAAGCATTGTTAACATCCAGTTGATGCAAGGCCCAATTTTTTATTACAGCAACAGCCAAAATGCACTTGATAGTCACAAGTTTGGCAACAAGAGCAAAAGTTTCATGATAGTCTAATCCTTCTATTTGTGTAAAACCTTTTGCAACAAGGTATGCCTGATAGCGCTCAATAGAACCATTTGAACAGTTTTTGATTTTATATACCCACTTACAATTAGTAGGTTTCTTTCTAGAAGGAAGAGGAGTGAGTTTCCAAGTATGATTCTACTCAAGAGTTCGGATTTCAGCTACCATTGCTTCACGCCACTTGGGATGTTGGAATGCTTGGACATAAGTAGTAGGCTCAACCTCAGCAGAAATAGCAGCAGTATAAGCAAAATGATTAGATGATAAAGAATCATAAGAAATATATTCATGAAGTGGATATGGGACATGTACGCTGTGAGGAAAGTGTAGACGACCGTTGAGGAAGAAGTGGAGAAGAAGTGAGAAGTGAACAATAATGATCATAGAGACATGTAGGAGGACGATGACTGCGGGCACAGAGACGAAGCGGAGTAGGGTGAGATACAAGCGATATTAGATTGGTGGTTTGACAAGGGTGTTCAACGAATAACTCGGGATCATCAAGGGCAGGCCTAGAGAGGGGAACATTGGAGTGGTCCGCAGGTGAGACAGCTTGTTTGAAAGGAAATATGGTTTCATAAAAAGTGACATCACGAGTGAAGATGGTATGTTTCTCAAGGTCGTAAATCCTATATCCACGTTGAGCAAAAGGATAACCAATGAAAATGCCTTTGATGGTGCGAGGTGAGAATTTGTGTTTTTGGGGCGACAAGGTTTGTGCACAACACAAGCACCCAAAAACACGAAGATGTGAATAAGATGGTTTGGTATTGAGAAGAATCTCATGTGAGGATTTTCCTGAGAGAAAATGAGTGGGCATGTGGTTAATAAGATCAGCTGCAGTCAAAACACAATCCCCCCAAAATTTAAATGGTAGATGGGCTTGAAGAAGTAGGGCACAAGCTACCTCAAGAATATGACGATGCTTATGTTCGGCAACACCATTTTGTTGGGATGTGCCTACGCAAGTACGTTGATGAATAATGCCATGTTCATGGAAAAAAGAATGCATGGAAATGAATTCAAGGCCATTATCACTACGAATTTGTTTAATAGAGCGATTAAGCTGCGTCTTGATCATAGCATGAAAATTCTTAAGTAAAAGATTGAGTTTCAGATTTATGCTTAATCAAATATAGCCATGTACAACGCGAATAATCATCAACAATGGTCAAGAAATAATATGCACCAAATAATGAAGCAACAGAAAAATCACCCCAAATGTCAACATGAATTAAACTAAATGGTTCATTACATCGATTATTTTCATTGGGAAATGGTAAACGAATGTGCTTAGCAAGCGAACAAACAGGACAAAATAAATTCGAATAATAAGAATTATCCTTAAATTGTTTGGATAATAGCTAATGTGGGATTGGGAAAGATGGCCCAAACGCTAGTGCCACAAATCAAAAGTAGGTAACTGAGCAGTTGTTAGACGCTTTTCTACTTGACAAGACGGCATGAGCATGGGAAGGCATGCCATGCCTTGATGGCTTAGACATTGGGAGGCATTCTATGCCATTGGAATAACTTTCTGAAGTTGGAATGACATTCAGGGTTGGAATGACATTCCGAAGTTGGCTAAGTTGGTGGACACTTTACAACTTGACAAGGCCAAGACATGGTGAGCCTCAACCAATGCCAAAGCCAAGGTAGGGGTGGCCTGTCATGGGCATCCTTATTTGTGGATATGTTGAAGATACTCTAAGTGTTTGATGCATACTTGAAAAATTCAGAGTTGGTGCAGCTGATATGCATGCCTTAGACAGCAAAGGTCAAGGCAATGTATTTTGTGAACACATTGGCGCATTGATTACCTTTTGCAAGACTAATGCGCACAGGAGGAAGAACTGGTTCTGCAAGTAGCTGTATCTACTCTTGTCAAATGGACAAATCTTCATAAGACATATATAGGGGGAGTACCTCCCTAAGGCGCCCATGGGCGAGTGACCCATGTGGCTAAGGACCTTGGCACCTCTGGGGCAAGGCATGTCGTTGTTGCTATTGCTAGGTAGATTCTGACTTGGTGGACTAAACTCCGCCACCAGTAGTGGCGGCATTCGGTGGCAGCATATGGTGGTAGCATATGATGCACAAGACCAAACCATGAGTAGGCATGGGTTGGCATTTTAGGCTAGAAAAGAAGCTTGATGACATGTGGTGGATGACTGAAAGGCTGTGTGCGCAGTGATGAGCTAGCTGAATGCTCACAACTCGCCCTTGAGTGATTGGGGTGGCATTAGTCCAGACAGTACAAGTGGCAACAGTTGAATATCTGGCACAAGACAAGAATGTCTATGTGCAGACAAAGGGTAACTACCTGCTGTGTTGGCGCAATCATTAGGCTTGGATCTTCTTCAGCATTGAGACAAAACTGTCTATTCATATGTGGCAGTCATCCAACGGCTTCAGACAAAGCCCTAGCAGTTGGGGGTGTCAACTGCCAAGACATGCGGTTGTTTGCTGTTGATTCAAACAACCCTAGCAGTTGGGGGTGTCAACTGCATTGCCCTGCGTGGCAATGGCTGGTTGGTGCCAACAAACCCTTTGGTAGTTGAGGGTGTCAACTACCAAACAGTTGAGTGCATGGTTGTCTATATGTGTGCATGCATGCTAGGGTTGCAGAGCAAAGGAGGTGGAAGACGTATCTAAGAGAGGAGTTTGGTTGTAAGCCTAAGCCGATTGTGTTCCTTTGTATTCATATGTGAGTGTATTGAATAAAAGGTTGGGGACTTTCCCTGTAAATGGCTATGTGTTCTGTTTGTGTATGTGCCTTAGTTTCTATAAGTTAATTGAGTTGTGTAAAACTCTGTGTTGAAAGCCTCTTTGTGGGTTGCAGCCTTTTCGGGTTGTGTGCTTGGCTTGTCAAGGCAGCAGACTTGACGCCGTACAGGCGAAAAAATTTGGTGTCAGATTTTGACATTGTGACAATTGGTATCAGAGTGGTAAAATGGCTGACGGTGGTGCAAGTGAGGCACTACGAGAACAGGTTGCCAGACTTGAAGATTTTGTCAGGGCTCCTTTGACAAACGGGGCATCATCTCTTGTTGTTCAGTGCGAGCACATAGCACTGGAAGTGGAAGAGTTCAAGGTGAGACTGCAGGACTGCATCTCTGGCATCAATGGTCGTCTGAACGACATGCTTAGTGATGTGGGTGCGCTGTTAGACTCAACGAAGGACTTTTTGCGTGGCATAGAAGAGGAGATGGGTCTAATCAAGAGGGCTATGCATCAGACTGGTGGGCAGATGGTGCAAAGAAGTTCAAGGTTCCAGAATCGAAGGCATTCAACGATGTTCGGAGTGCCAAGGACCTTGAGAACTTTTTGTGGGACATGGAGCAGTACTTCACTGCTGCATATATTCCAAATGGTGAACAGGTCACCATGTCCAACATGTACTTGGCTGGTGATGCGAAGCTTTGGTGGCGTACTCGTGTGGCAGACGAGGGACGACTGGAAATCAGAGTTTGGGCAGATTTGAAGAAGGAACTCAAGGAGCAATTTCTTCCTACCAACTCAAGTTGGGTGGCTCAAGACTCACTGCGATGACTCAAGCACACCGGAACAGTGCGTGAGTATGTCAAGACATTCAGTTCGTTGATGTTGGATGTGAAGAACATGTCTGAAGTGGACAGGCTATTCAACTTCATGTCAGGGCTGCAAGGATGGGCTCAGGCAAAATTGAGAAGAAGGGGAGTTCGAGATCTCCCCAGTACTGTGGCAACAACAGATAGTTCGGTGGACTTGTCTCTTGACAAATCCAACTCTACCACCGGCAAGTCCAAGACGTTTGACAAATCCTCAGGCAAAGCCAAGGAGGGTGGGACAGAAGCGAACAAGGGCAAGGACAAGGGCAAAGCAGAGGCAGCAGATCAAAAGAAACCGCGGGCTGATACTAATTGTTCCATTTACAAAGGACCACACAGGATGAGGGACTGTCTAGCAAGGGAAAAGCTTGCTGCAATGGTTCGTGAGGACTCAGATGAGGGGTCTTCAGATGCTGATGATGGAATTGCCGTTCGAGTGAACCCAATGATGCTGCTGAATTGCATCCAGGTCAAGAAAGACCTGCACTCAAAAGAGTAAAGGGTTGTGGCAAAGGGTGTGTTGGCCATGGGAAAGGCCTTCACAACCCTTAACCACCAGCAAGGGGCTTTGTTGGTGGTAATCTTCCCAATAACTTGTGCAAAAGTTGTATCTGTAGTGGCGCAGTGGGACTTGAACAAGTGCAGTACAGTGCTGTGGTAGACAGATGTGTCCGATGTAGTAATGTGTGAGACAGTGACGACTATTGGAGCTTGGGGCGAGACCAAGCATGGTCATGAACAATGGTTTCTGTGGCAATCAGTCAAGAGCAGGGGTGATGCTTGAGATAGTAGCCAACTTTGTGACAGAAGCAACCAGGGGTGTTCTTCAACAATGTCTAAACTTGGAAGTCATAGGCAGTGAGTGCTTGTGGCATAGTGGCTGCAAGGAATCAAAACAATGGGTGTGTTCGTGATAGTAGTGAAAGTTGAGCAAAGGTAGTGGGCTTGATGGGTTCAAAGTTTAGTGCATAATGATGCTGTTTGGGGCTGTTTTAGGCGCAACATATGTGTAATTTTTCCAAGTGCAGTGAGAAAGAACTTGCAGCATTGGTATAATCCGATGAGGGTATCGGACTCTTCAAGTGGGGGTGGTTTGTTAGACCCTTTTCTACTTAACACGGCGGCATGGGCATGGGAAGGCATGCCATGCCTTGATGGCTTAGACATGGGGAGGCATGCTATGCCATTGAAATAACTTTCTGAAGTTGGAATGACATTCCGAAGTTGGCTAAGTTGGTGGACACTTTACAACTTGACAAGGCCAAGGCATGGTGAGCCTCAACCAATGCCAAGGCCAAGGTAGGGTTGGCCTGTCATGGGCATCCTTATTTGTGGATATGTTGAAGATAAGTGTTTGATGCATACTTGGAGAATTCAGAGTTGGTGCAGCTGATATACATGCCTTAGACAGCAAAGGTCAAGGCAATGCATTTTGTGAACACTTTGGCGCATTGATTACCTTTGGCAAGACTAATGTGCATAGGAGGAAGAACTGGTTCTGCAAGCAGTTGTATCTACTCTTGTCAGATAGACAAATCTTCATAAGACATATATAGGGGGGAGTACCTCCTTGAGGCGCCCATGGGCAAGTGACCCATGCAACTAAGGACCTTGGCACCTCCGGGGCAAGACATGTTGCTGTTGCTAGGCAGATTCTGACTTGGTGGACTAAACCCACCACCAGCAGTGGTGGCATTCGATGGCAGCATATGGTGGTAGCATATGATGCACAAGACCAAACCATGAGTAGGCATGGGTTGGCATTGCGGGCTGGAAAAGAAGCTTGATGATCATTTGGTGTGTGACTGAAAGGCTGTGTGTGCAGTGATGAGCTAGCTGAGTGCTCACAGCTCGCCCTTGAGTGACTGGGGTGGCATTAGTCCAGACAACACAAGTGGCAGCAGTTGAATGTCTGGCACAAGACAAGAATGCCTATGGGCAGACAATCATACGTAAGTGTATTGAATAAAAGGTTGGGGACTTTCCCTGTAAATGGCTATGTGTTCTGTTTGTGTATGTGCCTTAGTTTCTATAAGTTAATTGAGCTGTGCAAAACTCTGTGTTGAAAGCCTCTTCGTGGGCTGCAGCCTTTTTGGGTTGTGTGCTTGGGTTGTCAAGGCAACAGACTTGATGCCACACAGGCGGAAAAATTTGGTGTCAGATTTTGACCCTGTGACAGCAGCCAATGAAGTGGTAAATGATGTTGGCTGGAAATAGTATAAGCTGCCATGTTCTCTACCCAGTACAATTGCCTGTTTCGTGGAAAGGTCCTGAAAAATGCAATAATTCAGGAAAAAAATAACACCACAATTCGAAGACTTTGTGAGTTTGCTAACACACAATAGATTAAAGGTATAATTTGGAACACATAGGACATTAATAAGTGGTATTTTATCTAAGATGATGGTTGTTCCTATATGAGATAGATGAAAAATGTCTATTAGGCAAACGAACAAGACAATTATTAGAAACAGGAATGGCATGAGACAAAATATTGACAGATGAAGAAATATGATCAGGAGCACCTGTATCAATGACCCAAAGGGAAGAATAAGGATTACATGTGAGATTGACAGAAGGCTAAATGAGGTTCATGTTAAGAAGAGAGAGGAGTTGCTGATACTGTTCTGCTGTAAGTTGAGGTGTCTCACTCTTAGGTGCTGCATTTGTGTACCCTATAGTGGTGGCTGCATTAACTTGCTTGAGAGGAAAGCCATGGAGTTTATAACACTTCGCTTTCACGTGTCCTATTTTATAGCAATACTCACACTGTGGACGAGTCCTCTCCATTACTGCAATTGCAACTGAGTCTGGCTGAGAAAGATTGGCCATATGGAGCTTTCTTTGCTTTTCTTCTTGCAACAACAAAGAATAAACCTTGCCAAGTGATGGCAAAGGTTTGATAGCAAGTATTTGACTACGAAGAGCATTGTAAGACTCATTGAGTCCCATATGAAATTGATAAACATGCTCTTGTTGCTGATATTCTTGTAAAGCTTTAGAAGAGCCACAAGTGCTTTCTAAGATGGTATTATAAGAGGTAAGTTCATCCCAATGGGCTTTCAACTTGGTGAAATAGGCTGTGATGGAAGCTTGATTCTGAAGTTGTGCACATATAGAACACTTGATTTGAAACACACGGGCAGCGTTTCCTTGAGAGAAACGACAATGAAGATCATCCCATACCTCTTTTGTTGTATCAGCATAAATGATGCTATTCGCAATATCAAGAAACATTGAATTAAGTATCCAGGACAAAACTATATCATTACATCTCTCCCATTCAACAACACTAGATGCAGGATTTGAGGGTTTAGGAATGGTTCCATAAACAAAAGCCAATTTGTTTTTGGCTAATCACGCCATTCTCAAAGCACGACGCCAAGTAGAATAATTGTCGCCGGTAAGATGTTGGGTGACAAGGAATATTCCTGGACTATCAGAAGGATGGAGATAAAAAGGTGAACTGGGATTGTTCACAAGGGTAGAGAACTAAGTAACGCGATTCAAAAGTGAAACTCGATGCCGTAAAGCGCACGAACACTATATTTTATGTGGTTCGGCAATGTGCCTACGTCCACGAAGAAGAGTACTCAAGACTCTTTTATATTATTATTTCTCACAGTACAATATACAATGATCATGGGTGATTGGTTATATAGAAAGTGAAGGGGAAGAGAAGAACGGAAAGATGGAGAGATTATAGTAAGTCAACCAACCAAAAAAGGAAGAAGAGGACAAGGGAATGAGGGAGAGATTATAGTGAGTCGACTAAGTAAAAAAGGAACAAACTAAAAAAGGAAAAAAATAAAAAAGGAGAATGTGCATGATTTCCAATAATGCTCCTACAATTTTAGTTTCAATTGGGTGTTCGATTTCGATATCTACATTGCTCTTTTTGAACCACAGGCTGTGTTTTTTATGGTTTCTTTTTCTGTTCAAGGCTCCAAGTGCACTTATTCTTTATAGGTTGCTACTGTTGCTTTGTGAGTGGTTGAAGAACAGTTTGCTTTTCGTTTTTGTGTTCGTTCGACATTTTTCCTTGAGCTTTTGTCTTTGTTTATCATCATGGCTGCTTCAAATAATCTTAAGAGTCATTTTTTCGATGATCAAATGAGACCCATTATCTTAAACTGAATGGTAGTAATTACCATTGATGGTCTCATGCTATTAAAGTTTTTCTATGTGTGAAGAAGAAGATCCGTTACCTCACTAAAGATCTGCCTCCTTCAGACTCTAAAAATTCTAAAGACTGGTGGAGTGATAATTCATTAGTGATGACTTGGTTGTGGCTTAGCATGGAATCCAATGATCAAAATATCGTTTCGATGTATAGTTTCAATCTGTCCGGAAATGGAAACATTTCGGAAACGTTTTGGAAACATAATGGAAACGGAGAAAAAATTGGAAACATGTACAAACATAACTTAAAATTTATTTATTTATACAAATAAGCCTATTTATTGAATATTTGTGCATGTTGAAGGCATATACATCATATTCATGATAAATGACATAATAGATATATACAAAATAAATGTTTCCTTTGATTCGGTATGTTTTCACTAGTTTCGGTATGTTTCAACGGAAACAATTTTATTTCCGTGGAAACATGTGAATTTCAATATTTCACTAGTGTTTCGTTTCGGTTCCCTGAGAAACGGAAACGTTTCGGCCGTTTCGAAGGAAAAGAAACGAAATTTTGATCCTTGATGGAATCTTATGTTGTCTCTAATGTCCAACTTCTTCACATAGCTAGGAAGATATGGATGTCTCTAAAAGAGATTTTTTCGCAAGAGCATAATATATCTCGTGTTTATGAGATTTTTGAGCATATGTTTAATATTAAACAAGGTGACAAGTCTCTTGTTGAACATTATGGTACTTTGAAAAGACTACAGGAGAGCTTCTTCTATATCAGCCATTGAGTACCGATTTAGAGGTTCAACGTCGTCAACGCGAGGAGTTGCAAATTGCTTTATTTTTGTCTAGTCTTAATCCTAAATATAGAGTTTTTAAAGATTAGATTTTGGCTAGTGAGAAGCTTCCAATCGCTGCCAATGCTTATTTTCATCTTCAACGTGCTTCTCTTACCTGTGGTTTTGCTTCCTCTAGTAGAGAGTCCTCTGCTCTAGTCTCTAGTGATGGGAGTCATGATGGTTTTCGTGGTGGTCGTAGTAGTGACTGTGGTGGTGGTTAATGTTTCCATCACGGTGGTAGTCGTGGTGGGGGTGACTGAGCCTCTAGTGGTGGTGGTCAAGGCTCTGGTCATGATGGACGCATTGGTCATGGTAATCATTAAGAGTGGAAATGTACTTATTGTGGTGGTATAGGACATACTAAAGATTATTGTTGGGATAAATAGGGGAGACCAGCCCATGCTAATCAGACATCTGATGATACTTCTGCTCCTACGGTGCCACTCACATCTACAAATGATCCTGGTTCTTCTATTTCTGGTTCTGATGATGCTATCATTTCTCAACTCAATAAACTTCTCCAACAGTTGTCTTCTTTCTCTGCTCATTTATCTACCTTTACTACTGCTTTGACTAACACAGGTAATTCTACATGTATGGTTGGAAAATCTTCTGCTCCAAGGATTATTGATTCTCTAGTCAATGCTCATATGTCTGGTATTTTTTCTTTGTTCTCTAATTTTCATACTTCAAAATCTCGTATTGTGTTGGTTGATAATTCCTTTCAACCAGTGTTAGGAACTGGTGATCTACATCCTATTGAATCTCTATTCATCTCTTCTGGTTTATTTATACCTCATTTTTCTTTCATTTGTTATCGATGAGCCAATTAACCAAGTTTTTACACTATTTAGTCACTTTTTCCCCATCTTCTTGTGTTTTTCAAGATCTCAAGACAGAGAAGTTGATTGATTCAGGACATGAGCGCAATGGTGTTTATTATTTGGATCTTGGCAAGTCTGTTGCTGTCTTGAGTGTCATAGTTTCTCCTCTACCATGGCATTATTGTTTGGGTCATCCATTATTGCAGAAATTACGTCAAGTTGTCCCTAATTTGAGTCCTACATCTATTTTGGAGTGCGAGGCATGCCAATTAGGCAAGTATCACTGTAGTTCTTTTCCTAGTAGTTTAAGAAGTAGTCAATCTAGTCCTGTTGATATTGTACATTCAGATATTTAGAGTCTTACAAGAATAAAGAATACTTCTAATTTTCACTATTTTGTAATCTTTGTGGATGATTTCTCTTGCATGATTTGGTTGTTTCTTATGAAAGATCATTCTGAATTACCTAAAATTTTTGTTACATTTTATAATTAAAAATTGAGTCAATTTAACAACCGAACAAAGGTTTTACGATATGACAATACACGAGTATACTCAATCCTTTATAGATGACTTTTGCGTTGAACGTGACATTATCCATCAGACTACCTAACCAAATACATTGCAACGAAATGGCTTGTTGAACGTAAGTATCGTCATTTATTGGATGTTGCTCGTACTTTACTATTGAATATGCATATGCTAGATTCACATTGGGTTGATGTTGTTTTGACTCTTACTTATCTCATAAATCACATGCCATCTCTATTTTGGGCAATAAGTCTCTTTTTTCTCCCTTTATCTTACTGTTCGACCTTTTAGTTTGACCCCTTGTATTTTTGGTTGCGTAGCCTATATTCATGTTCTTGGTCCAAGTTGGGATAAATTGTCTTCTCGTTCTATCAAATGTGTTTTCTTAGGCTATTCTCGTACCTAAAAGGGTTATCGCTATTATGACCTTATCTCTTATCAATATTATACCAGTGAGAGAAGTTTTTGAGGACACATGGAGGTATAGGAGATTAGTAGGTAAGCTAATTTATCTTATTGTAACACGCACATGTTATGAACACGTTCTGTGGTTTTTATTTTATTTTTCTCTGCTTTTTTTTTTTTTGTAATATATATTTTCTACGTAATAGTTAGTAAATTTGTTTTGGAACTTAGATTATGGGTGTTGATGACTAAATTAAAAAGTTCTTAAATTTTTATTTAATGTCTTTATTAATTTGACATCTTAATAATATTATTGTCATTGGTATGTCTTTATACCAATTTTGATTGATATAATGTTAAGGTTTTATTATATGGTCATATAAAAATATATATATATATATAAAAAAAAAACAATGTATCTATGATGTATCTATGTCTTATTTTTTTGAGAAATGTTGTATTTGCGTATCCATGTCATATCGCATCCGTATCCTATGTCTGTGTCCGTACTTCTTGGCATATACACATATGAGGAATATGAATATTCTAACACATTAATACCACATTAAAAATTGACAAATGAACTAGCTCTAATCTCGAACTCCAAATGTACATTGGATATGAAAAGTAACTGGTGATATAATAATAATTATTATTATTATTATAAATTAATAAATATTCAACCAATTATCATTAATTAATAAATTAATTAATGTTAGATTGAACGTAAAGCAGTTTAAAGACACTAGGTACAAATTCAAGCCTGATAGAAGAAAGACAGCAGCTAGAGGAAGCAAAACAAGTGAATAGTATAGAAATCAGTAGATACACAAACCTCTGTTCCTGCTATGCCCATAGCAAGTCCAATGTCTGCCTTATGCAAAGCAGGAGCATCGTTGGTCCCATCACCAGTTACTGCAACAACCTCTTTAAACATATTCTGCAAATGGGTTACTAATATGTGTTTGTCTGAAGGCGAGGACCGGGCCATTACCTGTATTCATGGTTTAAGAAATTAGAAGAAAAAAAAAAGTGCATCAGCTATATATCTTTTCAAATATAGTATTTCATGCAATTAAATATAAACCTGAATTTTAGGTATTATCTCCTTCATTTGGTCAAGACTTTTGCTGTGAAATTCTGTTCCTTCTATGGCCAAACCATCTTCAGTGAGTATACCACACTCTTTAGCAATGGCTTCAGCTGTGTTAATATTATCACCAGTGACCATACGTACAGTAATTCCAGCAGCTAAACAAGTTCGAACTGCATCCTTGACCCCTGGGCGAACTGGATCCTTAATTCCAACAACTGCTATCAACGTGTAGCCACTATCAGGGATGCTGTTTTCATTGAAAGTGTCATCAAAATCCTTAAAAGCCAAGCAAAGAGTTCTCAAAGCTTCACAGGCAAAACCATTTATGACATCTGTGATATTTCTTACCTGTTCTTCTGACATAAGAACAGGCTCCCCATAGTTATCAACAATCTTGTCACACATCCTTAAGACTATCTCTGATGCACCTTTGCAAAAAGCTCGTAGACCACCATCCGGAAGGACCACAAGCACAGACATCGTTTTCTTGACTGAATTGAAAGGCTCAACCTTTAGTATCTTAATCTCACGGCGTTGAGCATCAAAATCACCACCCAGAAGCAAGCCATACTCTAACAATGCTGATTCTGTTGGAGTACCCAAAATAGAATTCTTCCCTTCTCTATCCTTGACCACCTCAGCACCCGTGTTTTGAAATATAGCCTGCAATAGGATGGTTAAAGCTTTTTCTGATATTTCTGAATTGAACACACCTCCATCTACATTGCCTTTTATTTCTTTAGCTTTTCCACATATCCATATTTTTTCAAGAACCATGTGATTTGTTGTTAATGTCCCTGTCTTGTCTGTGCAAATGCAAGTAGCAGAACCCATTGTCTCACATGCAGAGAGATGCCTCACAAGTGCCTTGTCATTCATTAACTTCTTCATTGCAAAGGCAAGGCTCAGTGTCACTGCCAGTGGTAATCCTTCTGGAACTGCAACAACAACTATAGTCACTGCAGTAGCAAAGTAATTCAAAAGTGTCAGCGCATCACTGGAAGACCAATCTGTGAACTCATTGCGAAGCAATTTATCCACCAGAAACCTTACAGTCAACACCACAAATGTCAGCACAGCAAAACCCAATCCAATTTTACCAATAACTGTAGCAACGCCATTCAACTTCGCCTGCAGTGGAGTCTCATCTTCTTCCCCCTCGCTTATGGTCTCCATCAGCTTTCCCCATTCAGTTCTCATACCAACAGTAGTCACCAGCATCTTACCCGAACCATCTTGCACTTTGGTTCCTCCAAGAAGAAAAGGTTGATCTTCATATATATTTGCAGGAAGACACTCACCCGACAAGCTGGACTCATCGATCAGCAAGCTGTATCCTGATATAAATAGTCCATCAGCTGGAACTTGGTCTCCAATGAATAAATGAACAACATCCCCAACAACCAAATCATATATGGAGATCTTTTGCCTATATCCATCTCTAGTTACCTGAACAAAAATCTTTTTCTTCTCCTTGTCCAAATCCTTAAACTGCAAAGATTGCCTGTAGTCACTGACAGCAGTAACGGAGACAACCAAGAATATACTAAGTATGATTCCCAATCCATCATACATACCCTTTGGCCACCCTTCAGTGGGAAGTCCCACACCTATAGAAACCACAGCACAAACCATAAGGATTATAAGGGTTAAGTCATGAAATGCCTCCCACACAAAAATCCAGAAACTTCTAGAAGGTTTCTCGGTATATCTGTTGGAGCCATAGATCTTTTGCCGGACAGGTATATCGCTTAATTTGACTCCTTCATTCAGTGAAACATTAACTTTTGTTGCAACTCCTAAAACGCCTCCAAGTGATTCCAAGCTCTTGATGTCATGGTTACGAACAATATGTGCAAGTGCATTTGGGTGAATTCTAAAGCCTGCTTCTCTAGCCTCAGCTGAAAGCTCGTATTCATTTCCGCGAACAGCTGGACACCAAGACATTACAAATTTAAAAGCAAATGCAGGAATGAATCCATGGGATCTAAGGGCTTACCCTTCAAAGGAACTAGCAATTTGAAAGAACCATACCATCAACAAAAATGAATGCTGCCTTTTGAACATAGAGAGCAACTCTTAGTTGTTCCTGGAAAATTATATTTGGAAAAAAACGTGATGAGGTCGAAGAAATTAAATGAGAAAAAATATCACTTACAGTTGTAGGGTTGGAAACTTTACATAGCCTCCATAATAATATCTAGTATCTTCTGAATACAGCATAAACTTAACGACAAACCAAAAGGTGGACACCAATTTGAAAATGGCCAGGAATCTAACAATTGAAGGGCATGAAGAAGGTAATCCATTACATGTTTTCTTGAATTAGATCTGATCAAATTTAACTTCAGTTTATACTTTGTTGCAAGATGTTTTTTTAACAAGGGAAGTTGAAGCTAGCGTCAGTTGCATCATACACTAGGTTAACAAGTTTTTAGCTTGTCTAGAAGCAGCATGGAGACTTTACAGCAGAAATTATAGTATGCGTAGAAAGTCCTAGAATGAAGAGTGTTACAAGTAAAAATTTAATGAAGATCCCGAATATAGAGTTGCAGGTATAATATACTTTATAAACTAGAAAGAAATCAATTCCCATAATCACATGATTAAACGAACTTAATTGGCAGAAAAAAGTTGGTACGAGAATTTAGATGCAAGTCGTCATTTTCGTATTTTCTTTGGGTTAAAAACAATATATTAATGGCAATCTAGGCCAAGTGGAACTTCTCTCAATCTAACAAAAACATAGTGCCTTGAGCTCAGCTTGAACCGTTAGGGCAAGAAATAAGTCCCTAGCGAAGGACAGCAAGGTGCTCTATCATTTGAGATAACCTTTGCTGAACTTGCGGGCCCCATTGACAACAAAATGGAAGAAAATCCAAAATTTGAGAATGTCAATATATTTTATATCTAATTATACATGTATCGATGGTTCAAAATTAGAATGTGAGTTTGAACTAATGATGAAAAAGATATACACTATTTTCACCTAGGCCACACAATAGTGTCCAATTGGCTAGATGCTGCTAAACACCAGCACAATACAAGCTTATTTAGAAAGGAACATGAAGCAAATCAATTATCTCTTTTCCTTTTTCTGGAAGTCATGAGGCAAATCAAGGTGGCCTTCACTTAAAGGTTCTCTGTGGACTGGGTTCTCTGATGGTTGTTGCTGATGTTCTCAGTTATGTTGCATACTGTGGATTGTTGCTGGTTGGGTCTTTGATAACATGCTGTAGTCGTTGTTCTGCTGCATCTTATGAGTTATTCTGGTGATCAGTTGCTGTTGTATTTTCTATTTGGGTGATATTTTTTTTGGGTTGTTCTTCATCATCAATTGTTTGAAGGAAAATTAAGTTTTCTTCTGGTTGGTGGTTTACCATGACCGAGTCCAGTTCAGTGAAGATGGTCTCACTTCTCAGTTCCATCATCTGACATGCTAATATGCAGATTACTACTACGAAGTTGAATGGGTCTAATTATTTGTTGTGGGCAAGCGATGAAAGTCGCTTTGGGTGCTCGGAAGAAGTTAAATTATATTTTGCATGGTCCTCCATCTCGAGATAATAAAGACTATGAAGGGTGGGAGTTGGAAAATTTTGTTGTTATGTCTTGGTTATGGAATAGTATGGAACCATCTATTTCTAATGTCATGTTCTTATCTGCTACTAAGGAGATTTAAGAAGCAGTTCGGGAGATGTATTCAATAGAACAAAATATCCCTCGAATTTATGATATTTATCAAAACTTGTTTATTCTTTAGCAAAATGATAAGGCAGTGAGTGAATACTATAGCACCTATGCGTTGAATCAATATCACCCATTGAATACTGATGTTGAACTTCTTAAAAAGTAGCGTGACGAGTTTTATGTCGCCAAGTTTCTTTCTGGCCTTCATCTAAATCTTTAGTCTGTCAGGGCTTAGATTTTAGCCAGTGATGGTAATGTTCCTTCATTGAGTAATGTCTATGCCAGAGTGTTTCAAGTCACCACTGGATCTTCAGTTGTAACCAAGCCTTTAGGTAAGATAATTCAGCATTTGTGGCTTTTACTGGACGATAAAGTTCCTCTCGTCGTAGGGGCTCTATAAGTAATAGTTTTGGACGATAAAGCTCCTCTCGTCGTTCGACTCACCCTCTTTCCTCTGGAGCTCCACAGGAAGTCAGTCCTCTTGCTACTTCTGCTGCTGCATCTTCTAATGAGATTGTCACTCTTACCAGAGATTTCATAAGCAACAACATTGGTCTTTGTCTGATATTGTTGCTTTTTCACATTCAGGTAATATGGCATGTTTTTCTTCTTCTTCTTCTTCTTCATCTTCTTCTTCTTCTTCTACCCCATAGGTAATTGATTCAAGGTCTTCTGCACACATGATTGGTAAGTCTACTTTCTTTTCTGCTCTAAGTTGCCAGTCTTCCAAATCTTCCGTTGTTCTAGCTGATGGTCGTTCCTGTCCTATAGTTGGTAGTGATATATTTCACCCTACTTCATTGTTCAGTCTCCCGTCAGTGCATTATATTCCTAAATTTCCTTTCAATCTTTTGCTTGTTAACAAACTTATTAAAGATCTTAATTGTTCTGTAACATTTTATCCCTCATATTGTGTTTTTCAAGACCTAAGCAACATGATTGGTGGAATTCAAGAGCAGGATGATTTTTATTACCTTAATGCCTTGTCTACACATGAGAGTCTATAGCATTACATGTTAGTATTTCACTACATCAGGGTCATCAATCACTGCATTCTTTATAAGTTTTATTTTTATCTTTTAAATCTATATCTATTTTAAAGTGTGAAACTTGAAGCATCACAGGATATCCTTTCCTTTGAGGCAAAATAATCATCTGATCACTCTTTTTGAGTTGGTATTCCGACATTTGAGGTTTATCTAGTCTTAACATTTTCTTATTTTGTATTTTTTGTTAACATAATATCAGAGTTAACAAAAGTTCTAAGTTCAAAACTCACCACTTCTCGTATAATCAAAATTAATGCACATGTTGACTCACTCATAATAAAGAGTCTTAACTTGGGTGAGTGGGTGTGTTAGTATTAAATACATAAGTTAAACTCTTTTTATTAGTTTAAGTTTTTAAATAAATTGGTAGTTAACTAACTGCATAAATATATCAGTTTGTCAGTCAAGATCATTGTGTAATATTTTTACCAGTGAGGTGATCTTCAGAGCATGACCTCTATTTGATCTTTTTCTCAGAAGAGACGAATGGGCTTGACCTTTAACATCTCTAGAACGAGAGGATGATGTGCCAGGTAGCAACCGAACGAAAGAAACATAAAAAGAAAAACTGTAGATGAGGTAGATACGAGAAGTGAGGATAATAACCCAGAAGATAATAAAAACATTTTCATACTAATACGATAAGACTTCTTTTTTCTAATAACCCAGAAGATAATAAAAACATTTTCATGACTAATACGATAGGACCAAATGGTTCTTTCTTCTTTTTTCTATGTACTTTTAAGTCCTTTGCTTTGCGTGGGTTTCTGATTGTATCCGCAGAAGGTTCGAGGAAGTTTCGTTGTTTGTCATTACTGGCAGGTAAGTCAAAAAGTGGCTTTAAATAATGGTGTCCCATTCATCAACTATACATACCGGCCTAGCAACTCCCGCCACAAAAACCCATTAGACAGCGTGCGTAGGGAGCTGGGGACAGAGAGAGACTCTTCTACATCCCAAGGGTCAAGTGAATGAAAATTTATTCATTTTCAATAAATCAGTAAATACTTAACATGCGTCACATGCTGAAATTAATGAATAAAAACTCCAAATAAATTACATAACCTCACATAAATGGGTTTCGAAAGAACAGCGAGAAAACTTGGTACGTTGGCAGCAGTGGGAAGGGATCTGATCGTAAATCTAATTGAACTATTTAGACATTTTATCTAATTAGCTTAGTCAAAGAAAAAAAAAATTGTATGATTCAAGTGGGACTGATGTTCTAAGGGAAGAGCCACTTGAAATGGACGGCAAGTGATTGTTAATTGAAAGAAAGAAATAATTATTAAAAAAGAAACCTTTGTCATGCTTAACACAACCTCCATGTCTTTTACCATTCAACCTAGCAAACTTTCCACTGTCCCTAATTGTAGACCGCAAACCAAACGTGAATTTTCAGGAGCCAAACAGACCCTCGTGGAATATGAATCCCGCAAGATTAAAAGCAAATAAAAGACTTGACCCCTGAGAAAACAAGACACCTCTCTGCCGTTGGAATATGAATCGATATCTTGCGAAAAGAAACAGAAAGGTTTTTGGTTCGCTTCATCTTTTAATCGTGGACCCTACCACTTATTGACGCAAATATTTCCACGTGGCACAGTGCCATTGGCTAACATGAAAGCGGAAAGCTAAATGTGGGCCATATATTAGAAAAGTAAATTACTGATAATTACAAAAATAAAAAATAAAACATCTCTTAGGTTTCTAAAATTTCATTGTTCTTTTCTAGTTTTTTTCAAAATAAAAAAAAAATGGACTTTCATTTTACTTTACATTTTTTAAATTTTGATTAATTTTTTCTAAATATTTTTTTTTAAAAAATTCATTTTATATAAAGAAAAATTAAAAATAAATAACTTATACTTCTATTTTTTATAAAAAAAATTTTAATCAATATTTATTTAAAAATAAAAAAAATAGTTAAAAAATTTGTCAAAAAATGAAAATGTAAAAAATAAAATATAATAAAAATGACACTTTTGTCATTTTAAAAAATAGACAAAAGATGAGATATTTATAATTTATCAGTAAAAAGAAGAAAATTTTGTTTCAAAAATGTAATTTCAAAAAGTTCAAGTATTTTTAATTATTAAAATTTTTAAAAGAAATTAGTATAATTTATCTATTAAAAAAATTGAATAAGAATTCTCTTTTTTCTAACAACAGTAATATTTGAGAAGTACAGCATTAATGTTTCAATATTATTAATATTTAATAATTAATATCTTAATGATTTTTTTTAAAAAGTCAACTTATATATAATTAATATTTTTTTTAAAAATCCTTTATAGGATTAAGTATTAAAATAGAACAACATTAATATGAATACAAAAATAAATAAATCCAAAATTTAGGGAAATTTTTTTTTAATTTGAGAACAATGTCTGCTTGCTTAAATAAGGCAAATAAAAATAAAAATAAAAACCCTAACTTAAAACCCTAGGAATAACAACACATACTAAAAAATTATATATATATATATATATATAGATATCCAAAGAAGCAATGAATCTATAATTGTGTAAATGTTTCTATTTTAGGAATTTCTTTTAAAAAGTTACCTTATAATAAGTCCAGAGTCAGATACTCCACTCCTATGAAAGGGAAGCAGTTAATAAAATAAAAAATCATAGTTTCCTTTAAAAAGTGATACACACTCATACATGCATACACACACACACCTTACACTATCATAGGCACACTATATCAACTAGGCCCATGTGCTTTCAAACTTTTTTGTTTTAAAAATTATTTTGGTAGGTAACCATTTAAATTTAAATCAATAAAAATAAATTTCACATCTTTCATAACTCACACTTTTATCTGACAACTATCAGAAAGATTGGATCCATTAGTGGTCCTATGATGGAAAACTTATTGTGTGGTTCTACACCATTCATCAAGTCAATGTTTTTATCGATGATAATTTATTATGTCAACAAAAATTATTTTATTATCTTTTGTGAATCTAACATGTTGTATACATCATAATTTATAATTAGTCAAGACTATACAATAAATTCTTCCCATGATGACTCCATGAGCGATGGACTCCACCCTTACGAAAGAGATGAGACAAAGGTGGACTATATTATTGCTCAATTTAAATTTATTGTCTAATTTGAAACAATACAGTTAAGACCGATGTTCTATCCTACCTCACAGTCAATATGAATTTGATTTTTTACATCAATACACTAATAGTAATTAGATTTTCATTCCCTTTTTTTGTGTAAAAAATAATAATAATAATAATAATCATTTCTTCTTATATCTGATAACTTTTAAAAAATTAAGAGAGTTTAATGTAATATATAAGATATTTTAATTATATTAAAAAAATAGTTAAAACTCTAACACAGTAAATAAAAAATTTTGTATGGACGGATTTTATATGGATAAAAAATTTGACAATAATTATAATTTTATAAAACAAGAGAAAATTTTTTGTAATTGTAAAATAAATCGGGAAAAATTATTATAATTATTCGAAAATATTATGTAACTATTTAATAAGATTTTCAACCAGGTTCAAAGAATTCGTCATGGGCAAGTCCCCATTATATATATAGTGCATGACATAAAATTGTTATGGCTATCCAATAAAGAAATTTAAAATTGTATATATTTAGGCACTCAGATAAAGAAATCGAAAATGGAAAGAACATTTGTCAGAGAATCTTCATTTCTTTATATATAATAACTTAAAATATCCAATAAAAATTAATTAAATAAAAAACAATAAATTAATCGATTAAAATACTAATTCATTTAACTTACTAGAAAATTATAACTGCATTATCGCCTCAATTATTATAAAAAATAATATAAAGAGAAAGTGGACCATGCACTGTTTTTAATAGCTAGAAAATGGACTTTGCTAGGATACGCACCAATCACGCCATAACATATCATAATGGGCAACCAATGAAAAAATGATAACGGCGGCGTGTTAATTCAACACTGAGTTACGGTAAAATGCACAAGACGCCGTGTTTTTCTGGTAATGTTTTCTAAAACAGAGTGAATTATTTTAAAATATTTCGGATGAAATTGGGGAAAAAAAACTGAAGAACTGTGACTTTGAAGAGTAATAACAATGGAGGCAGTTTAAGGTTTAAGCCACAATCCTCCGTTAGAATATCGAGAAGATGCAGGAAGGAAAATAAAAGAAGAGAACAGATAATTTTGAGTCTGAGAATTTTTATTGTCTGATTTTCGAGGAAACACAAAAAACTCCGCTCCTGACAATTGCGTTGCTATAATTAGAGTGAGTTTGAACAACATGTTGAAATTTTTTTCTTTTCTTGTGCATTTATTTCCATCAATTTTCAAGGGAACCAAACGAGAGAGTTAAGGGAGGGGCGGAAGGCATACCTGAGTTTTGAGAATTTTGTTCCTGGCTTCTGATCTCTTGTTAAGATCGGCGATCATACGGAAACGTCTTCTGCGGTTTCTGACAATCCTGACAGCAGATCTCCACCTCCTTTGTGCTTCCTCCGAGGCGTTCTTCCCCGGAACATTAAAGTCTTTCAATAGGGTTTCCATTGCCGGAAAAAATCAAGGACAACACTCCTTCCTTCACTTCACCCCTCGTCTCACAGATAAAGAATAGCAGAGGACGCAGATAGTGGCGGGAGCAAAATTTAGGATCCCTATTTCTAAACGCTGATATATATATATAGGATCCCTATTTCTAAACGCTGATATATATATATATATATATATTTATATATATATATATATTTATATATATATATATTTTAAGGGTAACTTACATTTACCTCTCCTAAGTTTTTGAAAAATGCAGAAACTTTTTCTATGATTTCTAAAATAACACTGTCCTCCATCTAGTTTCAATGTCGATAACAGATTCCTTCTTTCGTCAATAACCGTTAGTTGACCTAACAAAATTTGATGATGCAAGTAATTCTTTTTATCTAAATGCCAATTTTACTCTTAAAGAGTATGGAAAGACAATATTATTCTTAAAAATTATTATAAAATTATAATTTTGCCATTAAGAAAAGCAGTTATTGGATATTTGGTTTGAATCGGTTCCGCCTGAATCAACCACTCACGACATTCTCAAGGCTCTGTTGGCCCAAAAGGAAAGCTTGAACTGGGCCATCAATAAGTCAGCTCCTTCTATTGTACCTTAAGCATCTCCGATTCAAGTCTTTGATGATTGTAACCAATATGCTGAAGACTCTCTCAACCAAGGACAACCTTTTTAATAGGCCACAACCCTTCCTCCTTTAAACCTAGAACTGAAATTGAAAAATTGTTAAAGTAACCAGGAGAGGGGCTGGAGCCAAAGAAATCTCAACAGATCTATAGAATAACCAATTTCTTTTTCCAATTTCAAGCCAATTGGAAACCCCAATTTTAAGCCAATTGTGTTCATCACGAGGAGCGGGAGCTTCTGAAACGAAACCCCAACCGTCGATTTAGTCCCCGTCACCGCTGGCCCCTCATCCGCCACCGGGAGTCTGACGCCCTACTGAAACTTCACGACGGCACGTTGTCTCATTGGCAAGACCATCCTCGCACTTATCTCCACGCCGTTTAACAACCACCAATCAAACTAGCGCCACTGGTGACTCTAATGGCACACCTGATATTTTTTTCTCTGAGAAGAATCTGTTCACTGTAAAGTACCCACTTTTCACCATCGGGGTTTCAGCTACTTCAACCGATGTATCATCGTCTGAGACGACGCCGTTAGATTTCGACTTCTGACATGCTTGGTATCTTCATACAAAGGAGATGGAGTAATCCTCCATCGCGGGCCAGTAGTAACCCCCAAGTGGATGAGGTGTTGGTACAACTTAATTGCCTCCTTGGTGCTTTAGTTCGTGAGCTCCTTTCAAAACTGCTGCAATCTCGTTCCCTGCGAGGCACCTATGGGGTGTGCCATCAAGGCTCCTTCTAAACAGTTGTCCTTGTTCAATAAAGAAGCGAACGGCTCGCTTCTTCACTAACGTAGCGTCGATACGATGTAGGGAGAGAATTTGAAAGATGTGGGGGGAGAGAAGAAAAAGTAAAGGTGCATTGAATATATATATATATATATATATATATATATATATATATATATATATAGACACACATATAGAGAGAGAGAAGAAAGATGTAGGGAGAGAAATTGAAAGATGTGTGGGAGAGAATTTGAGAGATGTAGAAAGAGAAGAAAGAGTAAAGGTGCAAAGATGGATAATGATATTTAATAACATGGGTAATATAGTAATTTTATATTTTTCGTCACGGTCGTTTAACTGACAAGATTGACAAGGGGACAGTGTTATTTCAGAAATTATAGGGGAGATTTCTGCAATTGTTAAAAACCTCAAGGGAGGTAAGTGTAATTTACCCCCTTTTTTTTTATTTCTATAGGTTACTCAAAATATGCCAACGCTTTGTTTCAAGACATCCACCTAAATTATTGAATAATATTTTATGACTCATCAAAATTGGATTATATTATATTAATATATTTATAAAAATTGAGATCTAAGGTGAATCTCATTCGTAGTGTACTCATTCTTTGTGAGTATACAGACATAATATTAATAAATTTTGATGAATATTAAAATATTATTTTAAATTATTATATTCAAATCATGCCTTTTATTTTAATGAGACTTGAAATTTTTATTAATTTTTAAATTAAAGTATAATAAATTTATATAAAGAGTAATTAAGTTTCTTTCTACTCTCTCCCCAAATAGGAATCTCCTCGTTTGGTGCTCCGCTCATAGTTGTGGCAGAAAGCTGTGCCCCAGTATTAGCTATGCCAACGAGAGGATGAAAGGAATTGCCCCTAGGACTCTGGGTAAGCTGCGCTAGAGTTCTAGAGATGGCAAGGAGTTGTTCCTGCATCATGTTAGTCTGTCGCTGAACTCGATCGCGTTGCTGCTACATGGGATTAGATATTTGTCCCCTTCCTTTTTCGGCAGGTTGCCGATGTGGAGGGTTTTGAGGATTTTGAGCATTCTTTTTTGGACGGAGATTGGGAGCCATGATCCTCTAGTGAGAAGGACAACGAGTTCGCTTGCAAAAGAACTTTTGGTAAGAAACAATTGTCATTTCCCACAGACGGCGCCAACTGATACTGCACATTTCATCCCCATATCATAGGCTCCCGTGTGAGGTATTGTCCACTTTTCCCGTAGGCTCATGGCTTTGTCCTTGTAAAAGGGCCCTCACAGGGCAGAAAGAAACTGAGTGCTTATTTGCTGTTGTAGTTCTCGACTCCTAGCTGATGTGGGATTCATGATCACATCAGTGCACCCTAGTCGAAGGTTGAGGAGCACAGGAAATGACAGGTACGTGGCTTGTTGTTCCCACAAACGGGGCCAGCTGATGCTACACATTTTGTCTGCACATTGTAGGCTCCCATGCGAGGTATTGTCCGCTTTGCCCATAGGCTCACGGCTTTGTCCTTATAAAGGGCCCTCACAGAGGAGAGATAGACTGGGTGCTTATGTGTTGCCACAGTTTTTGATTCCTAGCCGATGTGGGATTCATGGTCGCATCAGTGCCCCCCAATCGAGGACTAAGAAGCACAGGAGATGGCAGGTACGTGGCCTGTCGTTCCCATAGACGGCACCAAACTAATGCTGCACTTTTTGGTCGATAGGGACTCTGATCTCCGTCGCTTATAGAACATTCAAAGAAAAGGATCAGAGGGCCACCGGATTGGCTCCGGCGGTAGCCGCCCCTATGATAAAGTTAATAAACTGAATTAAAAGACTGTAATTGAAAGTAATTGAATGAGCATGAATATAAAAGCGCACCTTAGGGCTTTATTTATAGGCTGCGGATCTCCTAAGTTGATTAGGATTTGGAGCTGTGAAAGTAGGGATTTGATCACCAGAGAATAGCAGTTACCATGTTGGACACTACGCTTCGTGAATGGCAGTTTCGTTGTTGAATACTGTTTTCTTATCCTTAGCTTGGTAAGGTGCGTAAGACGGCAACAAACTCGGAACCCTCTTGTGAGTGTTCATTGTTCCTTCCGAGCTTGAATTGGATTTAAGGGATGCATGGGCTTCCGATCCGTAAGCTCTAAAGGTCATGGTATACACCTACTCTGGATGGATGCTCTCTAGGTGCTCGGTAGGCACACGTGTCATGTGGGGATTAGCCTGTCACTTTATGGTATATCATAAATATATATTATTTAAATATACATATGTATATACCAACATAGACATAATATATATATATATATGTAAATAAATATACAAATAGATAAATTAATATATAAATATATATATATATACACACTTTAATACACATATATATATATATATATATAAATAAAGACATATAAAAATAAATATATGTATACATAGATATACATAAATATATACTTAAAAACATATATATAGATAAATAATTATATACAAAAAGGATATTTAAATTTATGTATAGATATAATTTTAATAAATATGCATGTGTGTGTGTGTATATATATATATATATGTATTTAATATTATTAATCAAATAAAATTATTTGTTGTTACTAAACAAAACAATGAAATAAAATAAAGAATGACATTTTTTATATTATTTTCAGCTAATGTTATTTTTTTATCATTCTATTCTAATATATCAAACGTAACCTAACTATCTTAGCGAAGGACCAGCCTAATTAATCCTTTTAAATTTTACTTTTGCCCCCAAGTGATATTTCTAGATCGAGACTGACTTTTTACAAAAGAAAGCTAATTCATTGGAAGATGTCAGTTTCATCTGGTTGACAACCAACAATAATGGAACATCGATCCAAAGCATACCTCTGCTTATAAAAGAAAGGTAACTAAATCCATTGGAAAATGTGATCAGTCTAATCTTGTCAATATGCCAACCTTAATGGAAGGAAAAGGTTTTGCTTCGTACAAGATGTTGTCATCGTGTAGAATTATTAATCTTGTCATAAGTTTTGAGGAGACAGAGACAGTGATGTCCAATTTGTTAAAGTTGATCATATAGTTACTTCAATTGATTGATGTAAAAAAATATTATGGTTTTGTTAGATAGGTGGTGGAATTGTTCGTTTGATTATTTTTATATTTTAAATAATATTTTAAAATAAATAAATGTTTATTTGAATTTTTTTAAACTTTCGTTTGGACATTTTTAAAATTAAAATGAGTATTTTAAAAAAATGCTAGTAAGTAATTTTTTTTTAAAATGTCCGTTTCAAAACGTCTATTTTTTAAACGCTCATTTCTATCGTCTATCCAAACAAGTATTACATAAGCACATTAATTTTAGGAGCTCTAATTTTTTACACGATACGATAAACACAACTTAAATCTGATACGAGATTAACAGATTTGGGTTGAACATAACTGAATTTGGGTTATAAACAGGTTGACACGTATAATACGATTAATAAACATGTCGTATTTAAATTTTTATTAGTGTCAACTCATTTAACACGACTTAACATATTTAATTATAAAAAATAACATGAATTAAGGTAATTCGTCTTACGTTGAAAGTTAATCAAAGATTGTTTACTTATAAATGAGATTTTTACTTAGATTTATCCCATGTCTAAAGTTTACTAAATTATAAAATTATCTATACATATATAAAGATAGATAACTTTTTAATTTAAAAATAAAAAGTTAAAATAAATTGATCAAGCATATGATACGTGTAACATATTTAATAAATAGATTGAGTTTGGATTTTGAAACTAAACATGATTAGTTAATAGTGTTAAGTTAAGATTGACATATTTTCGAATATATATGCCTTGACATGACTTAAACAAGATACGATAACACGAATTGATACTCCTAACTAACCCTATCAAAAGACAAAGAGAGTAGTGGCTTTTGATAGAGCTTGTTAGTCACGATTCTCTTTTCTTATAACTCAAAAAATAAATAAATAAATAAAGAGAGCTCTATTTGCACTATTAGAGATGCACATGAATCGGATTAGAGTGAAATCTTAACCAATCCAACTTTAAATAGTTCTAAGAAAAGAGTACCAAATCAAAACCATGAAACTAATAAACTTGACCAAACCCAACTCGTACATAATATTTTTAGGTTGGGTCAAAGTCAATTTTTTCCCTCACACACTCATCATGCCTGTAAGAGAGGTTTCTCATGACTTCCCTCCACAAGGTAACCCATCACTCTTCTCCCCCCCCCCCCCCCCCCCGGCCGCCGCCCCGGCGGGGGCCATCTCTCTCTATTTATGCATGTATGTATGTATTTATGCATGTATGTATACATATATATATATATATAAACATTTATACATACACACACATTTATACAAACTTTAAACTATACCAAAAAACAATCCAAAATTTCGAAAAATTTCAATCAGGAGTTAAATTGAGATTAAAATAAGAGTCAAGTACGAAATACTTAAAGTTGGGTGACAAAAATATATATTAAAAGGATATATTAAAATATATATTATTTTTTATAAAAAATTATATAAAAAAAATTGAGGAAAATTGAATCCTCAAGAATGAATTAAATATAAATTAAATTATTGTTCTTATTATTATTATTATTATTATTATTTTATACAAAATAATTGTTCTTAAATTTAAAGTAATAAACCTAACATTATTGAATTTGAAAAGTATGAGTGATTATCAGTAGTATGTTAAGTACCTCAAATGGTTAATATATGTCATGGCTCCACCTAGGTCTGTTAATGGGTCGGGTTTGGACAGACCTTATAAGATTTGAATCTGGACCCACCAAATTTAAACGGGTCTAGACTCGGTCTTTGACTCAAAAACCCGACCTGTTTGCAAAAAAAATAAAATAAAATTGAGAGCTAAAATTTTTTATTTGGAGTAGTCCAACTTGGCTTTACAAATAAAAGATTTTATTAGCTTCAATTATGTCATTATTAATTGAAACTGTTTCATGTGATAGTCATTATTATTTGTATATTTCGTTCTTACGATCAGACACATGATGAATGGTAAAATGACGATAATTGTCATTTAGAAATCTTTTGATTTTTATCAAGATTTTAGGCCTACAAAAGATTTCCTTACTCCTAAATATAATAGAAAATAGAATAAAAATGACATAAAATGAAATAAAGATTACTCATCCAAGACAAAAAAATGTTTATAATGATTTTTAATGGAATGTTCACTCAATAGAATCGCGTATTGATAGTTAGATTCTTGAAACAATTTCATAAAATGATTTCTAAAATATTTTCATAGCATAAGACGATACTAAAAGGTTGAAAACGATACAAGATGGTTGAAGACATGCAACAACTTTACTGAGACCCTCTCTCTAACTTTTATGTATGTATGTATGTATGTATCTATATATATATATATATAATAACTTTGTTAGTAGGTTAAATACTCTAACTTCAATATTGTATTAGAGAGAGAAAGAGTGTGTGTGTGCTTGTTAATGATTTAGCGAGTTAGGTCTTTAACAAGTATTATCCAACGAATCTATTCCTGACTCATTTAATTAGTTTTTAACGGATTCAGATCGGAACTTGTTAACAAGTCTTGTTAACAGATCCGAGTCTTATGTAAACATGTTTGAATCCAAGTCAAACCGGATCGGATCTGGCCCGTTTACAGGCCTAATTCCACCCACGGTGAATGAGGGTTTATGGTTTACTTCAACAAGAGTTCGGGTTTTTATTATTATTATTATTATTATTATTATTATTATTATAATATAGGATTTACTTACTCTAAATAGAAAATTATAAGAAGGTATTTTTTGATTCTATGATTTACTTTAAATAGAAGATTATAGATTAACCATGCTTTTCACTTACTATTAATAAGATGGGTTTACGGTTTACTTAAACAAGAGTTCCGGTTATTATTATTATAATATAGGATACTTACCCTAAATGAAATATTATAAGAAGGTATTTTTTTTATTCTATGATTTACTTCAAATAGAAGATTATAGATTAACCATGATTTTCACTTACTATAAGAAGGTATTTTTAGTATAAGATGCTAAAATACTTAGGTAAGTAAATAAATTTAACTTTATTCAATAAAATCTTATCATAATTATTTAAAATTTACATGAATCATATTTCTCTATTTTTATTTAAGTAAACAAATATCTAAATAAAATAACTATTGAAAAATGTAAAATTACCGCAAGATCTACATGTCATGAACTTCAAATTAAGATGCTTAAAAAAGCTTAAACTCATTAATTCTTTCATTTATTTATTTACTTAATTGATAAAGAAAATCATGAAATCATAGTTGTTAGTCGATATGTTGTATAGTTTTCGAATGCGATCAATTAAATGACATTGAACCTTCCATCAGTACTACGAGGAGGCATAAATAAAGTGGAAGCGTTTAATAAAAATATTCACTATAACAAATATATGTAATCATTTTGAGATGTGAGTGAGTGATAAAAGACATTAATAATAAAATTCAAACATCTCGAATTCGAGTTTTTTCTTCACCGATCGTTAGTAATTAGAGTTTAAAGTGTGAGTTTGACTATCACGAGAAGGAGGACTTACTCTAATGGGCGTAAGATACCTCAAGATACCTCATTTTCGATTCATCAAAAAAATGTAATATTTACAAATAAATTTACTTAGTATCAGGATACCTCCTTTTCGATTCATAAAAAAAATGTAATATTTACAAATAAATTTACTTAGTCTGGTGCACATAATATGCCTCAGAATACCCCATTTCTGATTCATCAAAAAAAAATGTAATATTTACAAATAAATTTACTATAAGTAATATTTGGGTTGGAGATATGGGTGACAAATGTCATGTTCCATCAGAACATGAGAGTTAAGTGAAAATCAGGTAAATCAAATAAAATGTCGGTATAAATTTTTTCCTTTTTTTTAAGAAGTAAGAATGGATATGAGAATTTTAAATAGGGTCAAGGGAGTATTAAACTACAATTGAATTAGAGAAAATATGTCATGACTAGACCTCGACTCATTTAACGAAGGACAATGCTATTAAGAGATCGCGGACATACGTGACTGAATCTCTTATATGTCAAAATTTTTAAGAATTTAATTTTTTATTCATTATAATTCTTTTAAATTTTGATTTAAAAAAATAAGAGACACTTTCTCATATATGCCCTATGTGAATAATCTCCTAATAACATTTTATTTTAGCAAAATGGCAATACTATTAAGAGGCAATGGGCATATGCAAACGTGCGCAAATACACTGATCATGTTAATTTATGAATGTTTTTAAATTTTAATATTGTGAAATAAATTATGTTTTTTTAGCTTTAGTCAGGTTTTCATTAATTTACTCTTTTTAAATCAAATTAATATTATTACATATAAATTAATTTAATCTGTGTATTTGACTTGACAAAATTAAAGCAGATAGTATAAATGAAATCGGAATTGATGTGGTTCACTGACACCCAGCCCTGTCCTGTTGCCACGATTTATTTGAACTGAAAATTTTAAGCTGAAAAGTAAAGATTCAAAGGTTGAACCATTGAAGAAGGACAAAGAGGGTGCTATAAGTAATTACTGAAGAATGTAGCATTCCTTGATAATTAAGTCTAGTTCCAGCAGAGTTGCTCTGGCCGCCACTGGTAAAAGCTCAATAGTTGAAAAACAAGAGGCCGCCAGATATTATTACTCCAGTGACTCGTTCACATGGGCTGCTACAAAGCTGGTCTTTGGAAACAAAATTTAACGGCCAAAGCCATCCCCATTGAAGTCTGTGTTCTCACTTTCCATGGGGCTCTATTTTATTTTTAATAATTTTTTTTGAATAAATTATATTAATTTTTTAAAAAACTTATGATAATTATATTAATTTTTTTTTAAAATTTTTGAAATTACACTCTTTATTTTATAAAATAATATACAAATAATTTTTTTCTGTCAATTTTTCTTAAATAACGAAACTGTTCCTTTTTATTTTTCATTTTTGTATATTTTTTAATTTTGATTAATTTATTCTAATTATTTAAAAACAAATTTCAGGTAAATAACTTATTTTTATTTTATGCAAAAATAAATTTAAGGTTTTATCAATATTTATTTGAAAAAATGAAAAATAAATTGGTCAAGTATTAAAAAATTAAAAAAAATATATGAAAATGATAGTTGTGTCATTTTGAAAAGGTTAGTATAATTTTCATAAATCTCTGAAAATGTCAGTGTAATTTACCCTTCCCTCTATGTTACTTGAAATTTCTACTACCACGTGTTAGGTGATATTTATTATTATTATTTCACTTTTCTCTTTTTCCCCTAGTATACTAGAAGTATAATAAACTTTACAAATGATAAAAACTCTAAGAAGAAGATCAAAGGCCCATGAATGTCACAAACAGTGATGAAAATGACTGGTAGATAACCGTGATTGGAGTGGCGGGACGACGGTGACCCAAGCTCGAGGGAGATCTGTGAGGGATAGAGATGGGGATGAGTTGAGGGAGGCAGAGGGAGAGGGAGAGTTGATACCTGAATAAATATATTAGGGATAATTACACTTACCTTCCCTAGGTGTAACACCCCGACCTTGATTAATTAATAATTAGTTTGCTAATTATTAATTAGAACCGACATAAAGGATAATCAAGGAAGTTAATCAGGAATATCTCGACGGTCACGATAGACCGATAAAATAATTAAACATGTCAAAAATGAGGGTATAATACTCGAATCTAATTACTAAATAATTAGGTGAAATGATGTCGTTTTAACACTGTGGAAACTCGAATTAGCTAATTACGACAATCCCAAGAAAATAATAACCGACACTGGACCTTGGACATTGAAGCTAACTGAAATACGAAACCCTCAGAAAAAACCGTTTCGTAAAAAGAGCACTGGAAAAAAAATATTACGAAAATAGACAAAACGAAATTCTGCGCCAACCAAACAAGGCATAAGCCCAAATGAGGGACAAATGCGCAAAAGTGAGGCCAAGGGGATTTGAACCCTTGACCAAGTGGGGCAAGATTTTAGGCACCCAAAAATAAATCAAGTGGGCTGCCAATAACTTCATGCCTAAATATACAACATAATTGTATATAACACTAAATTATCCAAGTCTGCCTCCCAAATTGGCCAATGGCCATACATGCAAACCCCACATCATTAGCTCACATCATCCCACCTCAACTCTTACATTAGTCATACGATCCCACCCAATTCTGATTTGCATGCATCTATATATACATAGAAGTATATGTATAGGTATGCAATAATATATATATATATATAATATATATACACACACACACCTAAGGATCCTCCAAAGAAAGTGCATTTGTGTTCTGCACTCAAACCGTGTGAGTGACCCTGTCTGTGGGTGTGAGTGCAGATCTGCAAGAGAGAGTGATGTAGAGAGAGAGTAGAGTGGGTTAGAGAGAGATCAAGTGTGTGTATGCAAGTGTGTGTACATGCATATGTGTGTGGCCACTTGAGGGTGCACAAGAAGGGAGTATGGCTGCATTTGGAAAGGCCCAAAAGATCAGAACTGAGCCACGTATAAGGAGAGAAGTTCATTGTTTGAAAGGTTAGGCATCAAAACTGTTTTGATTTCTTAGAACCTTTAGTGTTGTTTTTGGTATTATTGAGCCCTATTACTGCATGCATAATGCTTAGAATGAGAAATATTGATCGAAGCATGAAAATGAAACCTTGAAACAAGCCTAGAACACCAAACCGTGCCCAAACGGCCATTAATGACCTCCATAGGAGCAGGTCTGAAAAGACCCTCACCAAACTGATTTTTAATGTTTTAAATCTGACCTAGGCCTCATGAGGGTTACAAAAATCCTAACCCGAGACCTAGAAGCCTAGGCTAAGACCCCTAAAACACCGCATGCAGGTTACGGTTCCATGAGGGACTTTCACAGATTGAACACAAAAACCAATTCTATGGTTGGGGGATGAATCTGCATGTGCCTAGGATCACAACGGACCAAACTAGAGGTTACAAGGTCCAAAAATGGACTAGTACGTTGGGGTTGCAAGTTCGGTTATCCCACCATAGACCGAACGTCTGAGCTCGTTCCAATCCACCAAATGAATGCCAAAACAATCCTTAGGCTCCCAGAAATGATTTGGGCCCCAAAGGCAGAGGAAGAAACACCCTAAAAAGCCACGAAATTAGATTGCAAAAACTAGGGTTTGGAGGTGAATAGTGTCGACCCCATTGGGGAAGACACAGTGTTCGGGTCGGCATTGGATCGAGTTCGGGTCAAATCCGACCCATCCGCAAATCAGAATAACCCAAACGGAAACATATTGGTTGTGTTTAAATTAAATTTGAAATTGGATTTGGGCTGTTTGGTTACAAGACTATAAAATTAAAATTAGAACTGCAGAAAATCCAAACCGTGGATAAGGGGCCAAATTGGAATAACAGGGTTATGTTATTCCGGTTCTGTATGGTCTAGTGAACCGGCTGGTTCACCAAGGTTTTGGACCAGTCTAGGGTTTGACCTAGTAAACCCAACAGTGCAAGGGCTTAATTGAAAAGAATTAAACCAGAACTATTCCTAATTATGTTTTGACCCCAACTATTATGAATATTTCTATTCTGGCCCAGATTTTAAAGAATCAATTCAAATACACCCCTGAAAAATAAATAATTAATAAAATAATTATTTTAATTATTTTATTAATTAGGTAAAATTATTATTTTACCCTTGGACACTAAATGACTCAAACGAAGCTCAAATTAAATAATTAAATAATATATTTTTACTATTTTAGGAATTCCAGACTCAATGGTGGAGTCCGATTTGAGAAATTAAGTCCCGAAAAAATAAAGACACGTAAATTATAAATAACTGTACTACCCCTAATGATACCCAGGGTTAATTAAAAATAAAAAATAGTCCATTTTGATTATGTTGGGCATTCTGGACTTAACGGTGAAGTCCGATTTGTGAAACTAAGTTTCAAAAAATACAGACACGCAAATAGTAAATGACTGTATTGCCCCTAATGATACCCAGGGCTAATTAAACATAAAAAATAGTCCAATTCAACTATGTTGGATATTCTGGACCTAATAGTGAGGTCCATTTTATGAACTGAGGTCCTGAAAAATTTAGCTATGGCATGTGAAATTACCAAAATGCCCCTGAAGCTATACGAAGTCCAAATGAAGTCCAAATGGGACGAAATTGATACTGATAAAGCCTAGATACTCGTGAAACTGTACATATGATTAAATAATGAATCGGGGTCAGAATCTCACAAAACGTAAAAGGACCAAAATACCCATGAGCATGGTAAGTGCACAAAGTAGAGGCCGAATAAAGGCCAATATGATCTGATAAATTTTCATAAGCCTAATTATGGAAATTGAGAGGCTAAATAAGACTTCGAAACAGTCAACGTATAAAATGAGAAATGACTGATGTGTCCCAATGATCAAAAGCAGATCCCAAATGAAGTCCAAAGTCTTAAGAGTTTATATATGAGATATATGAAACATTCTGAAGACCACGATAGGGTCCGAGACAAGATTGGTAAAATTACCATTTTTTCCCTTAGGTTAAATAAGTACTTAACTGATAATGATTGAAGTCTAAATGACTTAGATTATAATCCCGATAACTGCTAAGCCTAATTAAAGAATGAAGTAGCCTCGGATGAAACCCAATGAAAGGGTAATAGGCTATTAGGCTATCTTAGGTAATCCGATAGATACCTAAGATGATGAATAAGACATGAGTGGTTAAATTCTGATATGTTTGTGATTGATGACGATTATTCAGGATATACAAGGATGTGCCTGAGACAATACCTAGGGATTATCAAATTATCTGTACAAGGAGATAAGCGAAAGTTTGTGAGTAACCTGGAACTTCTGACTTGGTGTATAAGTTACACTGTCGTTTATATGCTGTATTATTTAAATGCATATATTTAAATGCATACTTTTGTGCTGCATTACACGTGGCATGATGTTGTCCTGTCCTGCTCTCTTGTTGTATTCGGGTCTGCTCTATTTTGTTATATGGTCTGTTATGGTTTTGTTTTGTTATGTTTTGTCCTGTTCTGCTCAATACTGACCTGTTCTATTAATTGATTTATTTGCCTATGTTCCATTGATGATATGTCTGTGTCACTGATTGATATATTGTTCCATT
The DNA here is from genome assembly GCA_008638375.1 of Nyssa sinensis. Taxonomy (NCBI): domain Eukaryota; kingdom Viridiplantae; phylum Streptophyta; class Magnoliopsida; order Cornales; family Nyssaceae; genus Nyssa; species Nyssa sinensis. The sequence goes on along the minus strand of CM018051.1, from coordinate 14,979,396 downwards.
CAATTCTGTCTTGTTCCGTTCCATTGATGATACACCTATGTCTCTGATTGATATATTGTTTCCGCTCAATTTCGTTATGTTCCGTTCCGTTGATGATATGCTTGTGTCTCTGATTGATATATTGTTTCCATTCAATTTCGTTATGTTTTGTTCCGTTGATGATATGCTTGTGTCTCTGATTGATATATTGTTTCCGCTCAATTCTGTCTTGTTCCGTTCCGTTGATGATATGCATGTGTCTCTGATTGATATATTGTTTTCGCTCAATTCTGTTTTTTTCCATTCTGTTGATGATATGCCTGTGTCATTGATTGATATATTGTTCCATTCAATTCTGTCTTGTTCCGTTCCGTTGATGATATGCTTGTGTCTCTGATTGATATATTGTTTCCGCTCGATTCTGTCTTGTTCCGTTTTGTTGATGATATGCCTGAGTCTCTGATTGATATATTGTTTCCACTCAATTCTGTTTTGTTCCGTTCCATTGATGATATGTTTATGTCTCTGATTGATATATTGTTTCCGCTTAATTCCGTTATGTTCCATTCCGTTGATGATATGCCTGTGTCTCTGATTGATATATTGTTTTCGCTCAATTTCGTTATATTTCGTTCCGTGGATGATATGCCTGTATCACTGATTGATATATTATTTTCGCTCAATTCTGTCTTGTTCCGTTCCGTTGATGATATGCATATGTCTCTGATTGATATATTGGCATCATGTACTGTTCTGTTCTGGTTTGTTGTGTTCTGTTCTATTCGGTTATGTTTTGTTATGAACTGTTATGATCTGTTCTGTTCTGATCTGATCTGTTTGTTCTATTTGGTTTTGAAATGACTGGTAGTCGATTCTGTTTTATTCTACTTAAACTGCATTTAAAGTGGATTTATGAAACTGTTATTTTTGATATGACTAACTATACATGTGCTTTGTAAGCAAGAACTGGGTTTGAAACCCATGACAGGGAACCTGTGTTACTCACTGGGCTTATTTAAGCTCACCCCATTATCCTAACATTTTTTAGGATTTATCTCCATTGGATTAGAAGGCACCATGATATGACATGGATAGGCCGAGTGGCATTCCAAGTAAAGGATTTGATGGCACTAATTTGTGGAAACTTGGACTCTTCTAGATTGAATCTGGTTATTCAGGTGAGTGTTATGATATGATTAAATTTACTGATGTTGGGACATGGCTCGCGGTAATGGTACTCTAGAAATGTTAGATGTGCTCTGTGTTATATGTCTGATTATAGATGTGCCCTATGGTTAGAGTTATTAGCTATCTAGTTTTAGACTTGCCCTGTGGCACATACCTCTATGGTATTTATAAAGGAGTTGCATTCTCGAGATGAAAAAGGTTTTAAATTTCGCTGCTCTGACCTTACATTTGGAATGCAATTCATCGGTAAGTTCAGAAGTTTGCCTTTGGTTGGTCGCATTGTCGGTCGACAAATCGGCAAGGCGGCTAACTGGCATCACGTCCTCGACATCCGTGTAGGGTAGGGTTCGGGATGTGACACTAGGGTTTCTAACAATTTCATAAACCTCTCCTATGGTTTCTGAAATAACATTATCACCCCTCTGCTTCAAATGTCTATAACAGATTCCCCCTCGGTTAGATTATGTTTCTGACACAAGCGTTAATGGATGATATAAGCAAAAAATTAACATAATATGCCCAAATTACCCTTGATAGTTATGGAGTGACTATATTGACCCCCAAAACTAAAGGTGAATTGATCAAAATGACCCCATTGCATAATGTGAAAGAGACAATTATGCCACTTGAGAAATTTGCAATCTCTATATATACTTGAAGCTTCAACTTGCTTTTGCCCCAGTTGCCAATAGCCCATTTTTGAGCAGCCAATAGCCCCTTCTCCCTCACGTGAGCAGCCAAGCTTGTATTCAAAGGTAACTGTCGATTGTTCTATCTTTAAAATTTGTATATAAACTGTCTTAATGCATTCTTTTAATTTCTTCATTAATTATTTGCTAGATGACCACTTCAAGTTCTAAGCAAAGTTACTTACTACAAGGGTAATAAATATACAAACAAGGTATTAAACTAAGGCAAAAAGGAAGCTGTGAAGATTACACAATATGATGGGAAGAAAAACAAAGGTAGGTTATACTACTCTTGCGAAGGCAAAGCATACACATTTTCGGAATGGTGTGAGCCTTTGAGAGCAGTGATAGAGAATTCTACTTCCGTAACAGATTGTCACACAGTTGGGCATAATGAAAATGACACAGTTCAATTGACAGATGATTCACTTGATATAAAGTATGCAGAGGATTATATCTACAAGGTTACAAATGGTTGAACTTAACCAAGGAATGCTAAAACTGCTTCTGATTGCATGTTTTGTGATGTCTATTATTGCACGTCTGGCTGCTTTAGTGGCTGTAATTACAAGGTGATTACATAATTTGGTAGTATAGGTTTAAACTTTAAGTACTAAGTATTTTTTTTATAGCAAATTCATGAACAATCTTGAAAAAAGTAAGAAAAAATTATTAATTATTTCATTAATCACTAAAATCACGACAAAGTAAATTTAATAGATAAATTTAAAGCAACAAAGTTGTTAAAATTTATAGTTGAAATTTTAAATCAAGTATATAATGATAATATAATAGGAGCAAAACAATTAGGGGAATGCTTGAAAAACGAAACAAGGTCGCTAATAAGAAGGATGTAATTAAATTATTTAAATTTATCAATTATAATTATTAGGGGATGAAGTTTGAGATAAAAAAAAAAAGGTTCCTTATCCATGTTTAATCACTAATTCTTCGAAAATCTTAAACTAATACAAATAGTGTAACTTAATTATTTAATCATCTAATATTTATTTTTTTCATTGTTTATCCCTAAATATAAGTAATTAAAAAATTTGTAAAAACAAATTCATTGGAGGCAAGTTTAAAAAAAATTATTTAATGGGAAAAATTTTAATTTTTTTTTAAATTCTCTTAAATATTAAACTATCCATATTTTTTTCAAAAAATTAGTGGGGGCAAGTGCCCCTGATGCCCTACTGTAACTCCGCCCCTCATATATATGTTAACCTACAAAACAATTTCTAGTACTTAAAAATGAATTTTGGAAAATATCAATTAGAGTAAAGAAAAGAAGTTAGTGATAGTCAATATGAAGAAATATAATAAATCGCCTATATAAATTTTGTCCAGTTCACTAATCAGAATGAACTAATAGGCAACTTTCGATTTTCACATTATGGTTGTGTTTGGATAGACGGTGGAATCGTTTGTTTGATCATTTTTACCTTTTAAACGGACTTTTGAGATAAATAGATATTTATTTGGATTTTTTGAAACGTCCATTTGAATATTTTCATATCAAAATGAACATTTTGAAAAAGTACTAGTAAATAGTTTTTTTAAAAATGTCTGTTTCTACCACTCATCCAAACGAACACTATATCAAAATGAACATATTGTTGTTATTAGTGGCAGACCTATGTCTTGGAGTTAGGCAAACAAAAGTTTAAGAATTAAAATTTAAGGATTTTTTTTATAAAATATAAAATAATTTGAGGGAGCAACCCTTAATTTTTTTTTTTTTTTAAATTCTAGAAAAAAGATGGGTAAAAAATCTATTGATCAATTTTTTGGAGGGGGGAGGGGGGCATTGCCCCCTAGTCAAAGGGTAGGTCTGCCATTAGTTGTATAATGCAAAAACAATTATACAAAAGTGAACAATGGTTTATAAAAGGATGGAGATAGCTTGTGAGGTGCGATTATGGTCATTATAAATCAATTGTATCTCCTTACGTGAAAGTTTTACAAACTCTATCTTCCGTATCGACTTGCTTATCTAAAGGAAATGGAAATTTTTTTTTACTGTTTTGTGTTGTCTAACAATAACAAAAATAGTGAAAAAAATTCAAGAGAGAAATGAAAAGAAAGTATCAAACGTCTACGATGAGGATAGGGTATTGAGAAAGGGAGGAAAAATGACAAGAAAAACGGATAGAGTTGGATTGAAAATGGGAGGGAAATGACAAGAAGGATAGAGTGAGAATTTGAAATTTCAAACATTAGAGAGAGTTCCAAATCATGTGGGTCAACCCAAACAGACAGTGTGTACAACAATAATGAGTTCCACAAGATGAAGCTTAAGAAAAAGTTGTTACCAAAGTTATTTGGTTGGAGCCATGTGCAAACCAGAAAGTCATGCTGCCAGAGTCGAAGGGGAAAGGAAGTTGGGGCGTGGAAAACACAGAAAGATGGGAAAGGAAGATGGGGCATGGAAAACGGAAAGACAGAAGGACAGCTGGCTCAAACTGATCGTTATCAATCAAAATGATTTGGACCACTCCAAAGACGCAGCATTCTCTGTCTTAATGCGCCACTGATTACTCTCTTTTAGAAGTGAATAGCTATTCTCTCTGTTTGCCATGCCGCTTTAGAGAGAGAGAAAGGTAGAGGAAGTGATGAGGTTTGGAAATTTTCAAACACAATCTTACTGCTCTGTTTCAAGAAAAATGATTTCACACAAATTACAAGAGATTGTATGGTAATAAATACATGTTTTACAAAGGCCATCTAAGTATCCTAGAATTAAGGCTAGTTGTTACATCCTTGATTTGAGGAATTTGCTTGAGTTGAGGATGCTTCTGTTATAGGGAGCAGGTTCAACAAATCAAGAATCAAGAACCCATTTAATAGAAATTTGAAATTAATATTATAAGTATTTACAAATAATTTAGGAGTTTTGCTATTCAATCCGAATAGACAATGGTACACTGGTACCTTACTGACTAAATTCAATGGTATATTATGTAATTTATTACAAGTTATGGGTAATTTTTGGTTCAAATCGATTTATTATTTCGACTAGTTAAAACCGACTAAAAACTATTTCTTTTATAATTTTATGATAAATTTTTCATAATTTAAATACATGCAGATAAAAAAAGAAGTTAATTTCTCTTGGCCTCTTTTTTTTTTTACCCTGTTTGTTTATACATGGAAATGATTTCATGTTTTTTTTTTATATTTTATTTTGCTTCTTTGCAACTTTGGAGATCTGTCATCAAATAAACCAAAAAAAAAAAAACGAAAGTAGGTACTTTTAGAATATAAGGATGGAAATGAGGAATGAAGACGAACAAGAAGTTGAAGATGATCTAAAATTTGAGATTGAGATGAAAATTAATAGATAGATTATAAATGTGAATTGTTTTAGATTTTGTTTTTAAATGTTGATATTGATGGATTATGTTAGAAACTTGGATTAATAAATTTAGATTTGGAACTTGTAATATTTATAAATCTTAATTTTTGTATTTTTTTTTGGAATTTAAGTTAATTTTTTTAATAAGTGAGTTAAAATATTATTATACCATTTTAAACACTATATCTATATGACGCTGCACTTTTATGACTGGTCGGGGCTCTGCTTCTTGACGTCACGAGTTCTGAAAAAGGGGAATCAAAGGGCCGCCGGGATGGCTCCGGCGGTAGTCCCTCCGATGATAAAGTTAGTAAAGAATAAGTAACTTGAGAGAATGTAATTGACTGTAAACTTCAAGCGTACCTCTAGGGTCTATTTATAAGATGAACGTCCCTCTTTCTGTTGAGATTTTAAGCCGTGTGTCTCAGAATCCACCATAAATTGGATGCGACAGTTTCTGTTTCTCCCTCCGTGATGGTAGTGATTGCATTATATCTCCAAACGGCCGTTTCCATATCATATTCTACTTCCTTTTTTCGAGGTCGGTAGGTCAATACCATGCTGATGATCAAGTTAGTACCATCATGGACTAGAGCTCCAGAGCTCGCTGCTTGGATGACAAATTTGTACCACTACGTTACTTCCAGACCTGCACATAAAAAAGCTACTCCCCCCTGGAGCCTTTGTCTTGGGGACGCATATAGAACTCAGGCTAGGGTTTCTAAAGAGTTACGCGTAGTTTTTATTAATGCGCCGTTCCATATTTCGAGGGGACATGAGTTGCCACAACATAATTATTATGCGTGCCGTCATTTCGATTGTCGAGGTCATTATTATTCAACCGACCTTTGGTTCTCGATGCATTAAATGACACTCCCACGATTCTTATAAATAGTATAAGGGGTTATCTGGGTTTCTTTTACAATTTTCACGCATTTTTGAAGTGATTATAAGAAGGAAGCATAGGCAATTTTTGACACCTTCTCAACGATTTTCGTCACCCAAACCTACTTCTCCGATGAGTCGGTAACTTCCTTTCCTTCTGTTGTTTTAGTCATTCTATTTTTCCTCTCCCTGTTTCTACTTTTCTTTTTCTGTTCCTACTTTTCTTCCCCTGTTTTCTTTTTTTCTTTTCACCGTCATGTTGGACTTCGATACCCACTCCGATAATAGGGAGATTAGGGAAAATGTAAAAATGGGTGGTGATAGGACTCCCCCTTCCGACGGGTCAGGTGACAATTTTGGTAGTGATTCTGACTTGGTGCTTGTTGAAGCCTAACTCGAATCTAAGAATAACGAGGTTGGCACCTCGGGCCAATCTTAAAGAGAGGAGGGAGAGAGTGCCATGACTGAGGAGATGTTAAAGGCCCTCAGAAAATAGTTTGGGTTTTCGAAGAATGTGTATTGTAAGGTTCCCAAAAAGCTTGATCATCCTTCAGACATCATGCAGATGGAGATCTACACATATCTCAAGTGGTTCGAGATCAGTGTACGGTTTCCCCTACACCCCCTTCTAAATCGGTTTTTCAGTTGGTTCAAGATTTTCCATGTCGAGTTGAACATCAACAGTTGGAGGCAGTTGATGGCCTTTTCAGTGCTAGGTCATAAGAACGGGGTTGAGGTGGATCTGGACCTCATCCTAAGTAATATAAACATGAAGTACCTCAAATTAGAGGGACTTTACTATATATCCTTTGATAAGAGGTTTAGACCCCTGATTTCGGTACCCACTTCCAACAAAATATGGAAGAAGTGGTACTTCTTTGTTGGCGGAGGTTGGGAACACGAAGATTATGAAGACCTGTTGAGTCTCTTTCCTTGGCACACCGGTTTTAAGGGTGAGACCTCAGACCTGTAATTACTAACTTTTCCTCACTCACTCCCTTTCTTATTTACTTTGATTGACTACTTGTTTTTATTTTTTTTTATGTTGTTTTGTAGATAAAAAAGCTTAAAAGAGGTCGGCTTTCACTCCCAAGCTTCGAGAGAGGTATCAACGACTAGTGCAGCCTCTCAACCGCCCTCACGATCGGATCCTTACACTACTCAATTTCATGAAGACTAACTTGGTGAAAAGTAGCAAGGTTGCCGCGCTGAAGAAGTTAGTGCTGAGCAATTACTCCCCAGGCACGAAGAAGGTTGAGGGATCATCGTCTTCTGTTGCTGCTGCCCCTCCTCAGAAGAAAAGGAGGACTGAGGAGCGCCCCCCACCTCTAGCCCTAGAGGTCAACATGGAGAGGGCGGCACAAGTGGCTTCTTAGGAGCTTCCCCCTCCTCCAGCTCCAGAGCCTAGCTCGGCATCCTGTGGCAAAGGAAGGCTAAACCAGATTCTTTCGGAAGTTGCCAATGCAACTTTCGAAGATAAGGCCATTATAGCCTCTTACGAGGAATCTTGGTCCTCGGCCTCGACTTGCTTCAAGAATATGAAGCCTCGTCGGATTGCCCGAGACCTCCTGGTAGCGCACGTTAGGGTAAGTATTTCCTCGTAGTTAGCCTTATCCCTTGTTACTTATTATCTATTATTTTCTTTACTGACTCATCCGCTCTTGTCTGTAAGCTGCCCACGTGATGGCTGCCATCATAGACTACCCTGAGGAGTCCGAGAGGGTAAACCAACTCCAAGCTGAGCTGGAAAAGGCCCGTGCTGAGCTTGAGACGGCCTGTGCTAAGCTCGAGAAGGCTTGAGCTACCTCCCCCTCCTTAGAAGAAAAGTATAAGGAGGCCATGAATGGTTTGGTCGTCCTGCAGACTCAGATGAGCAAACTTGTTACCCTTCTTGAGGCTTCGAGGAAGGAGAAGAAAGAGGCCAAAGATGCGGCAACTCTGAAACTATCCGCTAATGTGGAGGCGGCCAAAGTGGTAGCCAAGGAAGAAAAGGAGAAGGAGCTCATGGATAAGCTAAATAAGTTGGGGGGTGAGTTTGTGGACTCCGAATATCATATCTTTAAGAGGAAGATTCAAAAGTTGTACCCCGACCTAGATATCTCTAGGGCGAACAAAACAGAATTAGATGATTCAGAACTGACCTCGCCAGAGCCTGGACCAGTCTTACCTTCTGAAGATGCCATGCCAACTTTCAAGGTTGCCCCCGTCAATATAGACCCCTGAATAGGGTTGCACCATTTGTTTTTTTTCTTTTTTTTTTTGTAATCCTTCAGCCCTTTGGGGCTTTATTAATGAAAAAAGCATGCTTTTTATTCATTGCTGTCTTTTATATCATTGATTTCTCGGTTGTTCCGTCTTGAAATACTAGCAAGCAATCAGTGTTAGAACTCCAAACTTGAAATACCCGAAATACTTTATAATAAACCGAACTAAGAGTATTCAGACCTAGGTTAGAATATTCAAACCTGAAGGACTTGTAATAAAATTTAGACCTAGGTTAGAATATTCAGACCTGAATGACTTGTAATAAAATTTAGACTTGGGTCAGAATATTCAGACCTGTAGGACTTGAGATTTGTGCGTTAAAGAGAGGCCAAGTCCATAGTGTTTATAATAGATATAAGGCTTATGGGAGTTTAAATGGACCGGATCTGGAGATCTGTGCATTGAATGGACCAAGCCTACAGTATTTGTAACAGATACAAGTCTTATTGGAGTCATTTGAAATGGGCCAGACCTGAGGTCTGTGCATTAAGTGGACCAAGCCTAAAGCACTTGTAATGAATACGACGAGGCTTAAGGAGTTGTTGAGATGGACCAAATCCGAAGATCTGTGCATTGAGTGGACCAAGCCTATAGTACTTGTAACAGATACAAGGCTTATAGGAGTCGTTTGATATGGACCAGACCTGAGGTCTGTGCATTAAGTGGACCAAGCCTAAAGCAGTTGTAATAAATACGAGGCTTAAGAAGTCATTGAGATGGATCAGACCTGAGGTCTGTGCATTAAAGTGAAGAACATTCTAAAGAAAATGGGAATTTTATTGATAATATTTTCTCAGGTGCTCGGTATTCCAGGGTCTAAGAATGGGCTTGCCAGATATATCCATTAACCAATAGGTTGTAGGCTTGACGACTTTGACGACTCTGTAAGGCCCTTCCCAATTTAGGGAGAGGTTTTTCATGGTAGGATACTTGGTATTAGGGAATACCCTTCTCAGGATGAGATTGTCGAGCTGGAAATCTTGGGGCTTCACCTTTTGATTAAAGCTCTTGGCCATTCTGCTCCGATACTCCTCAGTCCTGATCCCGGCCTACTTTCTCCTTTCTTCCAATAGGTCGAGATTCTCTGCCAGGTGGTGGTCGTTGGTTCTTTGGTCAAAGGCATCTGATCTGAGCGTCAGCATACTGATCTCGACTGGGATGACGACCTCGGTACCGTATCCAAATGAGAAAGGTGTCTCAGCAATTGATATCCTTCTTGTAGTTCGGTAGGCCTAAAGTGCTCTTGGGAGCTCTTCGACCCACTTTCTTTTGTCCTGTTCCAACCTTTTCTTGATGGCATCAAGAATCGTGCTGTTTGTGACCTCGGCCTGCCCATTAGCTTGAAGGTGTCCTGGTGAGGAGAAGTGATGGCTGATACACAAGTCATAGCAAAACTTCTTGAACATCTTTCCGGTGAACTGAGTACCGTTGTTCGTGATGATAATGCAGGGAATTCCAAACCTGCAGATGATATTTTTCCATGTGAATTTTTTTACCTCTGCTTTAGAAATGTGACTTCGGGGCTCTGCTTCTGCCCACTTGGAAAAGTAATCTATAGCGATGAGTAAGTATCTTCTATTCTACGAGGCCTTTGGTAGTGGTCCTACAATGTCCATTCTCTACTGGGTGAAGGGCCATGAACTGACAATAGGGATGAGCTAATGATGCGGCTGATGCTGATAGGAGATGAAGCGCTAGCATTTATCGCACCTCTGTACATATTCTTTGGCTTGCCTTAGCATGCTTGGCCAATATTAACCCTAAGTCAAAGCTCGATGGGCAATGATCCTACCACTGTTGTGATTTGCACATATTCCCTCATGAATTTCAGCTAGGATGTACTCGGATTCTTCTGGAGATAAACATCTTAGGAGAGGTTCGGAGTAAAACCTATGGTAGAGTTTCCCGTTCAAGATGAGATACCATGTTACCCTGATTCGTATACTTCGAGCCTCGTTTTTGTTCTCTGAAAGTTGCCTAGCTTCCAAGTACTGAACGATAGGCGTCCTTCAGTCCTATCTGTGTTCCGAGGTGCGAGTGGACTGTATTTCCTTGATGATTGGCCTTTCTTGGAAAGATATTGAAATCTTGGAATCCCCTTCCGGCTTGAGGTGGGAGACCATATTCGTCAGGGTATCAGTTTTTGCATTCTGACTTCTTTCAATTTTATGGATAATATTAAACGTTGAGAAAGACAAAAAGTCCACCAGTTCTGTATATCTGATCATCCTATCATTTTTAGCAGTAAAATCTCCTAGGACTTGGCTCACCACGAACTGGGAGTCTAAAAATGCCTCAAGATTCCGTGCTCCGTATTCAGGGCTATTCTCATTCGGAGGATTAGCGCCTCGTATTCAACTTCGTTATTTGAAACTTTGAACCCAACTTTATTGTAGTCTCATCTAGGGACCAGAGTATAATGCCAATTCCAGAACCCTTGTCAGTAGATGAGCCATTGGCGTAAAGCTACCATACCACCTCATCCGTACTGACTTTGAATTTATCGGGCATTGTTGGAATAAACTCAGCGACGAAATCTGCTAATGCTTGGCCTTTGATAGAAGTCCAGGGTACATAGGATATGTCAAACTCTCCTAGTTCCACCAGCCACTTGACTAGCTATCCCGATACTTCAGGCTTGTGCAGAATTGCCTTCAAAGGGTAGGATGTAGGGATCACAATGGGATGTTCTTAGAAGTAAGACCTGAGCTTTCGAGCAGACATTACTAGGGCGAAGGCTAGTTTCTCGACCTTGGGATATCTTTTCTTAGTACTCTGGAGTGCTTTGCTGACGTAGAACACGAGCTTTTGAATTCCCCTCTCTTCCCGAACTAGTTCTGAACTTACGGCATTTTTCGATACCACAAGATACAAGAAAAACTTTTCTCCTTGTACAGGTTTGGGCAGGAGCTCAGGGGATGCCATGTACTTCTTCAACTCCTGAAAGGCCTCATTGCATTCAAGGGTCCACTCAAGGGTTTTGTTCCCCCTTAGGGCCTTGAAGAATGAAAGGCAGTGATCAGTAAATGTGGAGATAAACCTGTTCAGTGTTGCTATTCTTCCGTTCAAAGCCTGGACGTCTCTCTTGGTCCTTGGTGACTCCAGCTCAGTGAGTGCTCTGACCTGTGAAGGATCCGCCTCTATTCCTCTTTGAGAAACCAAAAAACCTAGGAATTTTTCCCTAGTGATCCCGAAGGTACACTTTGAGTGGTTTAGCTTCATTTTGTACTACTTTAATATGTTGAACGTTTGCCTTAGGTGCTGGATATGCTCACTCTTCCTTAGGCTCTTGACTATCATGTCGTCTATGTAGACCTCCATTGTGCTACCGATTAAAGGATTGAACATTTTGTTCACCAGTCGCTGATATGTAGCACCAGCATTCTTGAGTCCAAATGGCATCACCTTGTAGCAATAGAGGCCCCGTTCAGAGATGAATGCAGTCTTTTCCTGGTCTAGAGGGTACATCTGAATCTGGTTGCACCCTGAGTATGCGTCCAAGAAACTCATTAGCTCGTGGCCTGCAGTTGCATCAACTAACTGGTCGATTCTTGGGAGGGGAAAACTATCTTTAGGGCAGGCATTGTTGAGGTCGGTATAGTTGACGCAAACCCGTCATTTGCCATTCTTTTTCTTGGCAAGAACGGTGTTCGCAAGCTATTCTGGGTAAAACACCTTCCTAATCATCTTGGCATCCAACAGCCTCTGGATCTCATCATTGATGATTTTGTGCCGCTTAGGAGCGAAAGCCCTCCTCTTCTGTCTTACTAGTAGATGGTTTGTATCAATCATTAGCTTATGAGAGATGAAATTGGGGTCTATCCCTTCCATGTCCTTAGTCTCCCAACCAAAGACTGATAGATTATCCTTGAGGAACTCGACGATGTCATTCTGCTCTGACGGAGAGAGGTTTGCACCGAGTTATAAATGGCATCCCCCTCTTTCAGAACTCACTAACACCTTGACAGGCTCTTGCATAGGTTGGGCCAGGTTATCTCTCCCTCTAGGACTTAATGGCTCTTCAATCTCAGAGGGGCACTCCAAAATCTCATAGAGTTCAAGAGGTGCAGGACTCCTTTCTTCCGAGGGTTCTGTGACTGCTACTTGTGAACCTTTTCCTTTAATGCCACAGCACGACATTCCCTAACTATCGATTGGCAACCCCTGATGGTGCAGACCTTATCGTTTTGAATATATTTCAAGCATTAATAGAGGGTCGAAGTGGCCACCCCCATCTGATGGAGCCATGGCCTTCCAATGATAATGTTGTAAGGAGATTTGGAGTCCAAAATCATGTATTTCGAGATTAGCGTCTTCTGAGTGTTCCCTTCTTCCACTGTGGTCAAGATTTTTATCCTACCAATTGGGGTGCTTAGGTTTCCATCAAACCCTGCCATTACCGCAGTGGTGGCTTTGAGTTCATTGATACTGAGCTTTATATGCTGAAAGGGTTTGTAAAACATCACATTGGTTGAACTTCCTGTGTCCACCAACACCTTCCTAATTTCAAAATTTATTTCTTTAAGTGAGATGACAAGGGCATCGCTGTAAGGGCAGTGTACCTCGACTGGATTCAGTTCTGAGAATTGGATATGCGGTGCAAGCCTCAACTTTTTCTCCAGTGCGGAGACCTGAAGGACACTAGGTTCTACCTTTACCTTCCGAGCATAGCGTTTTCTTGCTTTGTTGGACATCCCAGCCAACGAATTTTTGGCATAAAAGATGAAGATAACTTAGTTATTCGGTCATGCTCGTTCTAAGCCTCCCTTTGTTCAGGCCTTTGATCTTATCTCCTCTGCTATGGCTTGTCATTTCGAGGATTTTTTCTTTCGTCCTGTAATATGAATTCCCTTAAGCGTCCCCTTCGGATCAACTGTTCAATTTCTTGTTTAAGGGCTCTGCATTCATTGGTGGTGTGCCTATGGTTCTTGTGGAAGTCGCAGTATTTGTTATGATCTCTAGACTCTGGACTGCTCTTCAAAGGTTCCAGCCACCTCAGATCTTCTCGAGTCTAAACTTGTTGGAGTATATGAGTGAATGAGGCATTCAGAGGTGCGAATGCTCCGTGCCTCCCAAGGTTGAGATTATTCTGGAGTATGGGTGCCGTCTTCTTATCAGGACTTTTACCCCTTTTTCTAGTGGTACTAGAGTCCATTTTCTAGGTATGCTCGTCCTTCTGAGCTTGCTCTTTGGCCTTTCTAAATGACGTCTTTGTATCTTCCAGGTTTATATATTTTTGTTCCCGATCCATAAGAAACTCCATGTCGGCTGGAGGATTCTTTATCAAGGATTCATGGAATCTCCCAACGCCCAGACCTGCGTGGAGGGCTGCTACCAAAAAACTCGGGCTGCAGTCCGTAAACTCTGTGAGCTCAAAATTAAACTGAGCGATGTATTCTTGAAGTGACTCCCCCTTCTGTTGCTTTATCATTAAGAGAAATTCGGGACCCTGCCTGAGTCTTCTGCTAGTCAGGAATCGGTCCGGGAACCACATGCTAAATTCGTAGAAGTTGGTTATTGACTCTTAGGGGAGGCTGTGGAACCACTTCAGAGCGGTACCTTTAAGGCTCGTTACAAACATACGACATATGAAGGCATCGGTAGCCCTATGTAGAGCCATTGTGTGCTGATAATGAGAGATATGGTCCTCGAGATCTTCTGATCCATCATACAAGGTGAACTTTAGGACAACGAATTCCTTGGGGCATTCCTCCGCCATTATAGCTAGGGTGAATGGAGTGGCAAACCTCCCAAGCAATTTTGCCAGCTCATCCTGTTCAGAAGGGACATGGGTCCCTTTTGTAAGGGTAGTTTGTTTGATGGATTCTGCTACCTCTTCCATCCTCAGAGGTATTTTGGACGGGGCTAACTGGTGTTTCCCTTGCATCGCAGCCTCAGGTCCCGTATACAAAGGGTGCCCTGACCCGGTAGTAGTGTGAGGGCGTTGCCCTCGAGACAGGGTAATTGGCTCCGTTAGTGGCTAAAGTTCTGACGGCACTAGGTCGGCCCCCAAAGTTTCAGGGATCAGAATCCTTGTCTTGCTGTGGTAATGGATGGTAGGATGAGGATTCGACATTCCTCTACCGGGAGCATGTGATGGCTAGGGATCTCCCAAGGCATGTGCGGTACCTTGGGGACGCGCCGGATGTACACTGAAATCCACCTCATTATGAGGCCTCTCGCCCAAAGGAGTAGAAAGTTGTATCCCTTCATTAGGTACGTTCAGTGGGGGATGGACAGGGTTACTTGGCAGGTTCTAGGTCAAAGAAGCCAGAACCTGGGATATGGCGAAGAGTTGCTTTTGCATTAAATCAGACTGTTGCTGGATCTGATCAAGTTACTGCTATATATGATTAGGGGTTCCCCCCCTTCATTCTTGGCAGAAGGATCGTTTTGGAGATTTTGGGAACTTTGCCTTGGACGGAGATTGGGAGCCATAACGAAGAAGCCAATTTTCGAGACAATGGTGATTAATTGGAACGACTGTCGTTCCCACAGACGGTGCCAAGCTCATGCTGCACTTTTCTGACCGGTCGAGGCTCCGCTTCTCGATGTCACGAGCTCTGAAAAAGGGGAATCAAAGGGCTGCCGGGATGGCTCCGGTCGTAGCCCCTCCGATCATAAAGTCAGTAAAGAATAAGTAAATTGAGAGAACGTAATTGACTGTAAACTTCAAGCGTACCTCTAGGGTCTATTTATAAGATGAATGTCCCTCTTTCTGTTGAGATTTTAAGTCATGTGTCTTGGAATCCACCATAAATTGGATGCGGTAGTTTCCGTTTCTCCCTCCGTGATGGTAAGGATTGCATTATATCTCCAAATGGCCGTTTCCATATCATATTCTGCTTCCTTGTTTTGAGGTTGGTAGGTCAATACCATGTTGATGATCAGGTCGGTACCATCATGGACTAGAGCTCCAGAGCTCGTTGCTTGGATGACAGATCTGTACAGTTATGTTACTTCCAGACCTGCACATAAAGAAGTAGACACATGTCAAGTTTGGATTAGTTCGACATTTCTTGATGCATCACTATATATACAAATTTAAACATATTTTACTATAGATGATACGCTATTTATGTATTACAATAAACGTTTTGACAGCTATGGTTAGAGAGATGATGATAACAGCAACTTCAAACAGTATCATTGTTGAAAATTGACTGCTTAAAGTAATCTGCTCTCAGCTGGCTAGGTCAAACCAAACTCATACCTGGGAAAATCGAGCACTTAATATATTTTTCTTTTCTTTTCTTTGTGTTTGAGGCGGAGGCGGGGGCGGGGGGGGGGGGGGGGGGGGGATAAAGAGCGAATGTGTTTGCATGCATGCACATGTAGTGAGGTGCTAATTCAATTTAATCGAAGAAATGATGCTAAGAAGCATGAAATCCGAACAGATTTTTCTGATTTTAAGAGTTCATTTAGGCCCAAATAATCTAATATGCAATTTTCATACAGAAAGTCAAATCTTTTGTATTTAAGCATCAAATATTACTTCTCAAACAACGGTTGGATAGCTTTCTTTGAACACCCCTCTGAATATATATATATATATATATATATACATATATATATATATATATAAAATAAAAAATTGTAATGGGTTACACACACAAAGAGGAACAGAAATAGGAACAAACATGAAATCCCACATTAGGATCCAATAGCATAAATAAGCAAATTATCACGTCGAAAACTTAATTAGTGGAAAACATTGCAGACCCATATTTGCAGGAATGGACCTCTATAAGACAATTATTAATAAATTTAGGGTTTTTTTTTATATTAATCACGCAAAGAGTAGGCCTTATTGTTGGCATTCCTCCTAAGAGTCTCATTTTTGCAATAGACAGCTCAAATTGTACCACCATGGTCTCAAAGTATCAACTATTCTAATAAAATTCTGAAGTGTCTGGCATATCCTACTTAAATTTTCCAATGTTCAGATATATTTTTAGAAAGTTTCTAGTTTCATGACAGTTTGTTTTCACTGCAGACTAATATTCATGCCAAAACAGAACCCTAAACTAGTCTAATATTGGTTATGTAGTATTCCCCAAACTGATAAGCCTGACCAACAAATAGGATTAGCAGATGGAAATAATAATTACAAAAGTGATAAGCAGAATGAACAGACACTCAACACTAGTTGACTAGGTAAACAGTTCATACTAAGTGCCTCTTGAAATTATTAAAATCTATGGGAAACAAATAAAAAAAAATAAGGCCCGGAATGTCCAATATTTAAAAGGAAAAGCCAATCACGTTCTTAAGTCAACTAGTTCTAAGTGTGTGTTTGACATCCTGGTTGGAAGGAGAAATTCACGGCTGCGAGCTGTTCTTTTGTTAGTGGAGCTATTTGGAGCTTTAACAAATTCACTGTCGGAGACCGTGATTTTGGTTAAGGGAAGTGAGGTCAAATGGGCCGTAAGATATGATACACAAGGTGGCACTGTGTGGAATAGTGGTACAACATAAGCATATCATTCAAAGGACTGTGGGTTTGGTCTACCCACTGAAGACTAACAGATGGCTTACTCCAGGTAACATCAAAATGACATGTTTGTTTACTAACTCCTTGCATACTTTTTTAAATATGAGGATCAAATTTAATGTCAAAATCCCTGTTTTAAAGTCTAACATCTTACCTGAAACCTCAGCTAATCAGCCTTAAAGTACTGTTTTTTTTTTTTGAGAAATTCAACCTTACACTCCCATCAACTGTGTCAGCTTCCAAATTTTGGTTAACTAAACAAAAAAAATATTCATTGAAATAAATAATCAAATTTGTCATTAGCTTAGAAAGAAAAAAACAAAAACAGAAAGAGAATTGTGATGAGATTGGACGCAAATAGGACCCATGTTAAAGATCGAATGGCTGGTTTTTGTTTCTTCTATTGGTATAACATCAACTCAAATATTTTCTTCTATTTGCTTCCAATTGTATTGTTTTGCATCAACAGCACCAAATGGTGTTTTCCTAGTTCTTAATATAAAAGACATTACATACTACAAGTACCATTCATTTTCTCCAAAAGAACAAAAAAAAAAAAAAAACATATTAGAAGTGGAATTCATTTTACAAGGTGTAACTAAATATTCTCTTAGAGATCATGAAGTGGTATGCCTTGACTTAATATCTACAAATGCAATTACCATAAAGCCAATTATTTCCTTCCAATAATAGCACATAAGAATAGGTTGGAGCAATGAACGGTTGCCTATCACTTGGAAAGGCTACTGAAATGTGTTTTTTAGATGCCGGAAGGAAATGGAGCCAAATATAGGTTGGTGTAAGAATTCTAATTAATCATGTATAATTATAAGCATGCGACAACAAAATATTCATAGATAATAATCAAACGATAATCACATACGTACTGTACCGTATGCCAGTCGACATAACTTAGTCCCTAATGATACGTGAGAAATTTTGTTGTGTGCAAGGGGATGGGGAAGACCTTTTACTCTCTTCTCTACCTTATATTGGTAAGTTTAATGGGGAGACTGACTAATTAAGTGAGAGTAGCGACTAACAATTATAATTATAGCCAAAGTGCAAATCCTAACTGATAAAGGACTACTAATAAAATGTCCACATTTAACTAGAAAATCCATACCAAAACTCTATGTGATCACACGAAACTAAATAAGGTGTATCAAGTTTAATGTACGCACATGAGTACCGTCAATAATTTAGCTCACCTGGTCTATTCTCTTCCATTAAGGATTCCAATTAATATGATTTTTTTTTTTGTAAGCACAAAATATAATGAGATGTGTTAACTCACTCACGTAAAAAATCTTACATTCTTCCACTTGGATTGCATAGAACATTCATTACTAGAGTTTCGAAAAACATTTTATTTTAAAAATGACTCACCAAATTAAACTAGAAGAAAACCGTATGTGGCCACAAGTAAAACAAATAGAATGCTTTAAATAGCAATGCCTTAAAACCGTTGCCTTATTGTAACAAAACCATAGTCACCCAACCATGATGAAAAGGGTCATAGTATTTGTTGGGTAGTATGGATTCTGATAAGTACTGTATACTAGCCCCTACTTCGCAAATCTAATTTCACAATAAGTTGGCTAAGGGGTTGCAAGGGAATGGGAGCCCCCTTGCCCAAAGGTAGGGGTTTGGGGGCGTGCCCCCTAGCCGAATTTTTTTAAGGGTATTTTTAGTATTTCACATTATTTCCTTATTGTCCTAATTCTATATATTTATAGTTGAGGAGCCACATCTCATTATAACTCTTTCAAATCATAGTGAAATCACAGCAGCCATGGACGTAGCCTTATTTTAGCGTGAACCACGTAAATCGTTGTGTTCTTGTATGTACGTGTGATTTTAGATTCATTTTCTTATCTCACCGATCCTGGTTAGGTAATTATATTCCTAGCAACATGGTATCAAAGCATTAGGTTTGAGTGGGAGCGATAGCTACAGACGAAGGAAAAGTAAGAATCAATAAATTCAATGGGACAGATTTTGGGTTTTGAAAGATACAGATTGAAAATTATCTGTATCAGAAGATGTTGTATCAGCCCTTTTCAGAATAGAAACCAGAAGAGATGAAAGACGTAAAGTGAAAACTCCTTGACGGACAAACGTTAGCTTGTAACATTGCGTTCAACATTGCGAAAGAAACGACAACAGTAGGTTTGATAAAAGCCCTTGCAAACATGTATGATAAGGTATATCTTATGTGTAGGCTATTTAATTTTAAGATGTCAGAATGTGGGTCTGTAGCGGATCATCTAAACGAGTTCAATACAGTCACAACTCAATTAAGTTCTGTAGAGATTAAGTTTGATGATGAGGTTAGGGCTTTGATTCTTTTATCCAATTTTCCAAAAAGCTGGAATGGTACTGTAATGGCAGTGAGCAACTCTTCAGGTAAATCGAAACTGAATTATAATGATGTTCGTGACCTAATTTTGAGTGAAGAAATTCACAGAAGGGAATTACGAGAAACGTCAGGGTCTGCTCTGAATACAGAAGCCAAAGGAAGATCAATCAACAGAAATTCAAATCGTAACAGATTAGCATTTAAGAACAAAAGCAAGTCAAGATCAAGAAAGGGACGCAGTTGCTAAAACTGTAGACAGAAAGGGCACTTGAAGGAAGATTGTTGGGCACTAAAGAAGAAACAAGGTGATCAAAATAAGAAGTTTGTGAATGCTACAATAGAAGATATTTGTGATGCCTTGATCTTGAGCAGTGGTAGTCCTATTGAGTCTTGGATTTTAGATTCTGTGGCTTCTTTCCACTCATCTTCACACAGAGAAATCATTGAAAACTATATAAGTGGTGATTTCAGAAAGATTTATTTGGCTGTGATTTCGGAAAGGTTTGTTTGGCTGATGATGAACCTTTGAATATTGTGGGTAAAAAGAATGTGAAAATAAGGCTGTCAAACGGCTTTGTATGGAAGATACAAAATTTCAGACATGTGCCTGGATTGAAAAAGAATTTGATTTCTATGGGATAACTTAATGATGAAAGTCATGTAGTAACCTTCACAGGTGGGTTGTGAAAAATTTCCAAATGAGCTATGGTTGTTGCTCGTGGTATGAAAACTAATACTCTTTATATGACAACGAATAACAAGAACGCAGTAGCAGTTGCTGATGAAAAGGAAGATTCACACTTGTGGCACCATAGGCTTGGGCATATGAGCGAGAAAATGATGAAGGTACTTCTGTCAAAAGGGAAACTATGAGGTTTGAAAACAATTGATCTTGATTTGTGTAAAGATTGTATATTTGGAAAGCAAAAGAGGGTTTTTTCAAAGGATGGTAGGAAATCGAAGATGGAAAAATTAGAGTTAATTCATACTGATGTATCCTTCTCTAGTTACAACCCTTGGGACATCATATTGTTATGTCACTTTTATCGATGATTCAACTAGAAATATATGGGTTTATTTTTTGAAGAATAAATCTGATGTTTTTGCTACCTTTGAAAAGTGGAAAACCTTGGTAGAGAATGAAACAGATTTAAAAATCAAGTGTTTGAGATCAGACAATAGAGGGGAGTATGGAGACAGTGAGGTCAAAAGGTTTTGCGCAGATAATGGGATAAAAATGCAAAAGACAGTTTGAAAAACATCCCAGCAAAATGGCGTTGCAGAGTGCATGAACAGAACTTTAAATGAATGTGCTAGAGCTGTGAGGATACACGCTGGATTGCCAAAGATGTTTTGGGCAGATGCAATCAACACTGCAACAGATCTGATAAATCGTGGTCCATCTCTTTCCTTGGATGAAAAATTGCCAAAGGAAGTCTGGAACGGAAAAGAGGTAAATCTTTCGCACTTGAAAGTTTTTGGCTACGTCTCACATGTGCATATAGATTCTACTGATAGAAGCAAGCTTGATCCTACATCTACTAAATGTAATTTTATTGGATATGGCATTGATGAATTTGGTTAACGCTTTTGGGATGATACAAAATAGAAAATAATTAGAAGTAGAGATGTCATATTTAATGAGAAAGTAATATATAAAGATAAGTCTGTTGTAGAATTTGATAGTCGTGAACTACTTGTTGAGTTAGAAGAAATCACTAAAAGTGATGTGAATAATAAAGTTCAGGATAATCTTGAAAATATTATTCCGCAAGTAGAACCACATACTCCTACTCTATCAAGAAAGTCCACTAGAGAGTCTAGGCCTACACAACATTATTCTCCTTCATTATAATATTTGTTGTTTATATGACGGTGGTGAGCTAAAGAGTTATGATGAGGCTTTGTAGGTTAATAATTCAACCAAGTGGGAGTCAACTATGCAAGATGAGATGAATTCTCTCATTACAAATCAGACATTATAAGAGTTGACTGAATTACCAAAGGACAATAAAAGTTTTGCATTGTCACGCCCCGAATTTTTGACCGAAACCCGAGGTGCGACTGACGAACAGAAAGTAAATAAAATAAAAGATAATTAAATAGATTTATGAATTTACGACATTAAATAGAATTCTTTAATTTTCTAAAAATTTTAGCAAAACCTCCTCTGTTTTTCGAGCCTTTTTCCCCCTGATAATCACAATACATTATATATATACAACACATCACAATCCATCCTCACTCGATGGCCACAAATCTCACAGAATTTAAATTTGCATCATCTAATTATACAATCCATCATATATACAGCTACACTTAAACTTAAGAATCATCAACTCCCAATTCATTACACTATACCAATATCATTTCCATTTTTTTTTTCACAATATACAAATTTTCTACAAGATAAGAAGGAAGTAAAGTAAGGAGCAATCTCAACGGAATTGACTAGACATGCATCATTTCCCATTAATACATATAGAAACATAAAATACATCTCACAACTACATTGTTCATAGGTCATTCGGGCTTAAGCCCTTACATCACAAAACGTAAGTCCCATGGGCCAAAATACACCAAGTGCTTCATCCTATCAAGGTGTCATCGAATCTCAAGTAGCTGGGGCATCCTCATCTGTAATATATGTCCCACGAATGGGTCAGTGCCAACATGCTGGTATGATATAATACTAATGCAGGAAACAAAATTAAGGACGTGGCATGTGCAAGTGTACATTTATCTCTACATGTCATGCAATGTCATCCATGTAATGCATGATCAATATGCATGACGCACCGAAGCAAACTCTATGTCACACCCATGTCTCACTTTATGGTCCTTCCCCGAAGGCCTGAGTAACCTTGTTCTCACTTTACGGTCCTTCCCCGAAGGCCTGAGTAACCTTGTTCTCATTTTACGGTCCTTCTCCGAAGGCCTGAGTAACCTTGTTCTCACTTTACGGTCCGTCCCCGCTGGCATGAGTACCATGGCCGATTTTGAGTTTTTCACCACAAGATCTACACCCTCATAATGCATAGCACCACGTGTTCAACTCACACTATGCTTTCAAGGAATCACACTATGCCAATATGCCCTGATTCAACCATGCAATGCCACAATCTCAACAAAGCATTCCTTGCCAACACATACAGTATGCTTCAAATAATGCAGCATATTTAAAGCAACAATATCATCTGAATCTCAAAGCTTCTTCCACAAGCCTATATGCTATAAGCAGTCAAATTAAACACATGCTCGATTCACACATTCACAATCTCATCAATATACAAAGAACACATGACTCCATAAAGCATCCTCATACATGAAACTATCACACTTTCTAAAACGCATGATATATCAACACGGATGTAAGCCAAACATAATAATCCAAACACAGAGGTAAGATCCATCTCTACTACAGCCACAAATCATCAAATAATTTAAAACACATATCAGAGTATGTAAGTTATTAGTTCTAGGTTCTTCAAGCAATTATATCCCACGTGATTTCCAAATCATCAAATTAACACATGTATAAATCAATCAACATACAAATCATTCCTAATAGCACTTAAGCACAAATAACATTCAATCATCTTACCAAATACTCCTAAGCTTAACCTTATTTCTCACATTAGTAAAATATCATACCTGAAGGGTTTGTCTCAACCCTAGGGAGTCGTGTCTGCCACAAAGTCAAACTAATTGGTGATAACGTACTACTGTGGTGGTCAGCTTCAAAACATTTCTCAAATTTCATGGCATTCTTGAAACCAATCCAAATCGTTGTCAATGTCACAACAGCTTGGGCAGGTTCGTGACCGTCATCCCAGAAGACTTCAACTTCTACAGGTTTATATTTAGAGAACTTCTTCAACCAATATTCACTACTGCCAAAAGTATCTCTACTCTAGCTTCGCTCATCCAACACCCTTCCAACAACACTGATTTTTTCGGTTCCTCAAGATTCAACACAAATTCATTAGCGAAAATTCCTTTCCTCCATTGTATATTTTTCCTCTCAATCCATTCAAGTTTTACTTCAAGATTCACACAAAGCCAACTCTGTAACAGAAAAATCAAAATAAAAGTCTCCCACCTTCAATCTCAAAATCTGCCAATACGCCAAATCTGTCACAAAAATAAAACGGCTCACACTTGATGCTTCAAGAATCCATTCTGAATCCCAGAGACGTTAGAACAGAACCCTGACCACACACCCAGACCCAACGTGATTTCCCCCAGGTCTGCTGCTGTATGCTGGATTTATCTCCACCCAAATCCTGCGTCGCCTCCTTACCGTTGCTCCAATAGCATCCAAACTGACCCAATCCACACCCCTGTAATAGCCGCAGCCATGGTTACAGGTATCTCCTCACTACTCATTAAGTTCAGCCCACAACTGTCGCCTCAAGTTTGCTACGGCAGCTCCAACTTGCTGCCGGTAAATCCAAAACCCGAAGCCCCCCAAGGACTCTTCACCCAACTGAATCAACCACCCTCAAAACCCACTCTGAATTTCAGGGACGTTGGAGTAGAAATCAGACACACACTCAGTGGCAGCAACACTCTATCGATCTCCCCCTCTCCCCCAAATTTATCTTAGCGACAACCTCGGGTCCTACAATCCTGTCACGCGCCTCACCAAAAAAATCCTCCAACTCAACGTCATCTCCCCTACCAATGTAGTCCCCCCTTTTTCCCCTATGCAGCTCCGCTCATTTTCGAACTCCTTCAACTCAACGCCCCCTGATAGAGGCCATCAAAACAAGGCAGTCGACCTCAACGTCTAACCCAACCGACTCTCCAACGATCCACGCACCCAACGTGATTCAGCCCTACACCAAGACTCCTAAACTATCCTCTGTTTTCTCACTAAAATGGGCCATAGCAACAGCACTGTCCGTCCCACTCTTGCACTGCTACACATATACATACCTGCTGCTATACCTTCAACCATAACGTCTCCAAGGCCCTTATTAAGGATTCACTACACTGAAACTAAATGCCCAGATCTGAATCGGATCTTGGTCATTGGTTTCGGCTGAATCAGTCTTCCCCTGTACCAACACGCTGCTGCTTCGTGCTCTCGTTCAATCCGCAACTCACAGCTCCAATCGCCACAGGAAATCCCAAAACCCACCGCTACAACCATAGGTATATATATATATATATCTCTCTGTAAATTCCCCCTGCAACTCTAGACATACAAAATTCCGAACCACGACAAACACTGTTCACCAACTACACACATCGATCACCTCCAAACTCGGATACGACCAAATCAGAAAATCTAACCCGCTCAATCTCAACCCGATTGAACGATTCGGTCGCAGAGGCCCTCCTCTCTCTTTCTCACGTTTCAGCAGCTTCGGCTGCTTCTCCTCTCTCTCTCTCTCTCTCTCTCTCTCTCTCTCTCTTTTCTCCCTCTTTCTCAGTCGCCGGAGCACCGTCGCTGCTGTTGGCCCCTTTTCCCCCGCTTCGTCATCTCCCCCCTTTTCTCTTCCCTTTTCTCCCGTTTTCTCCTCTGTCATACGCTACCTCTCTGCTTTTTTCTTTCTTTTCTTTTCTTTTTTCTTTTTTTTTTCTTTATCTTGCTTCACTTTAGGAAATATATATATATATATATTTATATATTACATGTATATTATATAATATCACACACACACACACCACTAATCCTGCTGACACCCTCTTGCCAGCACACACACACTAATTCTCTTTTTCCCTTGTTGATTTCCTTTCTTCTTTTTCTTTTCTTATTTTATTTCATTTTATTTTATTTTTGGGCACACATGTATATACAATACTAATAACACACATTCACATAACGTGATTTAATTAAATTAAAAGTAATTAAGATTTAAAGAAATTCAAATATTGCCTTATCATAAAAAAAAATTATTCCAAAATTTCGGATCTTTACATGCATAACAAATGGGTATACAGGGTCAAAGAGGAATATGATGGGAGTAAGCGATTCAAGACTAGACTGGTTGTGAAAGGGTTTTAGCAAAAGAAAGGTGTTGATTACACTGAAATTCTCTCTCCATTTGTGAAGTTGACAACAATCAGACTTGTGTTAGGAATTGTGGCTGTTGAGGATTTGCATCTTGAGCAAATGGATGTGAAGACAACTTTCCTCCATAGTGATTTGGAGAAGGATATTTACATGAAGCAACCACTAGGGTTTCACAGCATGAGCCAAAGAGGATTTGGTGTGCCGGCTTAAAAAGAGCTTGTATGGTTTGAAACAAGTCCCCAAGGCAGTAGTACAAGAAGTTTGATGGTTTTATGTGTAGTAGTAGTTTCACAAGATGCCCAGGCAGATCACTGCTGTTATTTCAAGAGGTTTGATAACAGTTATATTATTTTACTTTTGTATGTTGATGATATGCTAATTACAGGTTCTAGCATTCAAAGATAAATACTTAAAGAAACTGTTGTCCAATCAATTTGCATTGAAAGATCTGGGAGCTGCTAATCAAATTCTTGGTATTAGGATTCACAAGGATAGGGTGAATGGCATTTTGAAGTTGTCACAAGCTAAATATGTTAAGAAGGTTCTGAGCAGGTTTAACTTAGATAGAGCAAAACCAGCGAGCACCCCATTTTCTAGTCACTTCAAACTTACCAAGAAACAGTTACCAATGACCGAATAGGAACGAACATATATGGAGCGTGTTCCATATGCTTCAGCTATTGATAGCCTTATGTATGTCATAGTTTGTACTAGGCCAGATATAGCACCTATAGTGGGAGTCATGAGCAGATACATGAGTAATCTAGCCAAGCAACATTAAGAGGCAGTAAAATGGATCCTTAGATACTCGAGTGGTATTACAGAGGTGGCACTTTGTTTCAGACAGGACAAATATGGCATTGCATGGTTATATTGATACAGATTTAGTTGGTGATGTGGATTACATAAGATGTACTACTGGTTATGTTTACACATTAGGTGGTACAGCAATTAGTTAGGTTTCTCAAGTTGTAAAAGATTGTAGCTCTCTCTACAACAGAAGTTGATTATGTTGCTAGTACTGAAACTTGGTAAAGAGATGACTTAGCTGAACAGTTTTCTAAAAGAGTTGGGTAAGAAACGGGAGGATAGTGTTTTGTACAATGACAGTCAAAGTGTTATTCATCTTGCAAAGAATCCAACATTTCATTCTAGGACAAAGCATATTCAATTGCGATATCATTTCATTCGTTCTCTTGTAGATGATGGAGTATTTGTCTCTTGAGACGATTCATGGCAGTGAGAACCCAACAAATATGTTAACAAGGCAGTCACCATTGAAGAAACTGAAGCTTATGTGCAACTTCAGTAGGTCTTCAAGCTTGAGGAAGGAAGACAGTTGTTGCAGGTGTTCTTTTATGTGATGATAGGATATTGAACATGTGTATATCAGGTTCTAAGTGGGAGATTGTTGGGTAGTGTAGATCTTGATAAGTACTGTACACTAGTCCTTACTCCGCGTATCTAACTTTGCGATAAGTTGGTTGGGGGGTTGTAAGTGGGCGAGAGCCCCCTTGCCCGATGATGGGAGTTTGGGGGCATGCCCTTGAGCTGAATTTTTTTGAGGGTATTTTTGGTATTTCACATTATTTCCCTATTGCCTTAATTCTATATATTTATAGTTGATGATCCGCATCTCATTGTAACTCTTTTAAATCATAATGAAACTGCAGCAGCCGTGGACGTAACCCTATTCTGGGGTGAACCACGTAAATCTTTGTATTCCTGTGTGTGCATGTGATTTTAGATTCATTTTCTTGTTTGCTTTCATATCTCACCGATCTAGTGAGATGCGGATCATCAACTATAAATATATAGAATTAAGGCAATAGGGAAACTGCAGCAGTCATAGACGTAACCCTATTATGGGGTGAACCACATAAATCTTTGTATTCTTGTGTGTGCATGTGATTTTAGATTCATTTTCTTGTTTGCTTTCATATCTCACCGATCTAGGTTAGGTGATTATATTCCTAACAGTATTTCATGTGTGGATTGATATATCTTAGATTAATATTAAAAATCCTTTGTTGTTCAGAATTTTCATTGGCAACATTAATTCTCATATTGGCGATGGGAGAAGGATTGTATTTTGGAAGGATTCATGGAAGGGACAAGTCTCTTTAGGGGAGATGTTTCCCATATTACTTTCCATTACTTGTAATAAAGATGCAAATCTAGTTAATTGCTTATCTTCGGCAAATAACAAATTTGTTTGGGAGGTTAAATTTAGAAGGCCTTTGTTCAGTTGGAAAAGAGAGGAAAGGATGAAGTTTTTGGATCATTAGTGTGAGGTTGCTGTGAGATTTGATGGCTGCTTGGATGCTCTTATTTGGAAATGCAATAACTCTTATCAATTTTTTTGTTAACGAATTATATGAGTTGTGTGAAGCTGAAGTGGCTGATAAGGAGATGAACAAAAATATTTTTGAATTTTTTTGGTTTAATGTGGCGCCCTCAAAAGTTCAGTGTTTTGCTTGGTTTATTTGCTGAGATAGGGTCAAGTCAACGGGGAGATTAGTTAAGTGGGGTATTCTTATTCTTAGCCTTGAAGGTTTTCAACCAAATGTATTTCAGTGATTTTGATGATATAGTTACGTGGACTAATAGTTTTATCCAATGAAAATGCAAATAGGTCAACAAAGCCTAAAGAACTTTTTACCATGATTGAATAAAGGCGGAGAGTCTATATAAACACCCAAGGTCAAGTCAGTTTCTCTCACACTCACTCCATAATCACTTAAATCCTTGCTTCTTCCTCTTTGTTTGATAGTCCCAAAACAACATACATTGTGTGTCTCTCACACTCCATTACATTTTGCAAAATTCTCCCAAAACAACGTACCCAACAATGACTTTTGCTTTTTCCTCTCGGACACAACTCCATTACAGGTATTTTTTTTCAAATTATATTATATACTTCAATTTTTTAGGTAGTTTTTTTAGTTTATTTGATCATATCGCATTGTTTTCATTTTTGTTTTTTTTTTGAAGAAGATAAGTTTGATGAAATGTCCAAATGAATATTTGTTTCCTTCTCTTTTGTTTACTTGTGTAATGGGGTTCTGTTAGTTTCAGGTTTCAACCAATCAACCTTATGTTTTTTCCCTTTTTTGGCTCGTACTTAAAATTAAATCATATATCTATCATTTGTTGATGAATTATAAAGAGTGAAAGAACAAACCTTTGTTAACCTTGGAAGCTCTGAGTTTTGGCCACATGTTTTCTTTAACAAGAACCAAGTTGATGGTTTAGTTTATTAGGGATAGCCAAGTAAGGCTTTCATGTAAAACCTTTTGTTAGAATCTTTATCTTATTGTTGAACTATTGAATGGATCGAAATATTGGGTAGCTTTACTTGATTTTGGTCATCGTTGATAAAAAAAAAAAAAGAATTACAATTTTAACTAGGGGGGACTAAAGTTTTAATAGTCTCATCATTAGCTAGACCAAAGATAAAATTATTAAAGATCTTGAAAGACGCTTTCACATTGTTATATTTACACATGAACATGTTAATCATGAACTATTAGAAAGTGTTAATCGTGAGCCATTAGAACATGTTAACATAATACTCTCATATTTACTATTGGCTTATTAGTTCCTCAATTTTCTAATCAAATGGCAGTTTTACAAGAGCTTCTCGTGTTTTTGTGTGTGTTAGTTTCTCATATTTACTTAGGATTAAAAGATATTGTTTGGGTCTCTGAAGCAAAGGCTGGAGATCTATTAGAAAGTGTTAATCATGAGCTATTAGAAATGATGTTGTTTAGTTCATCACCACATGTTTCTCTGTTCATTCAGGGCATGATGTCCTAGATGAGGACCCTATGGAGGGAGTGATATAGGTAGAGCCACAGCCTAGTGACATAGGTAGAGTTATAGCTATTGACACGTGGAGTCACAACCACTCAAGGTATATATAAGGGGCAAAGGACGATGTAGAGGCTGTCAATCCACAAGCATTGATTTTAGTCCATCACAACTTACACAAGACACACAATAGTCGATTACAGTATAGCAGGACCGATGACATGTACAGAATAGGAAGATACCATCATGTGGCACTTAGTTTCTTTTTTTGGGGGTAGGGTGACTCATATGTATCATTTTTTTTTTTTTTTTTGTATTTGTAAATCAAATGTATGTATCATAAACATTTTATTATATATAATGCATTTACTTATTTCTTTGAGTGCAAAAATGTCAAAAAAATATCGACCTAACTCCGGACCAAGACGTAACACACCTTCACGCATAAATACAGTTGCATGAAGTGATCGCACAAAAAACATGTGCCTGGAGGGGTACTTTGAAAGCTAACATGACCAAACTAACTTAAAACTTTCAATTAACTAATTCCTAAGGTTTAGTGGGCAAAAATGTCAAAAAAATCGAACCAACTCTAGACGAGAACCTAACACACCTTCACACATAAATAGAGTTGTGTGAAATGATTGCACAAAAAAACATGAGCATAAAGGGATACTTTGAAAGATAATGCGACCGAACTAACTTAAAACTTTCAATTAATTGATTTCTAGGCTTTTTTTTGGGGGGATGTCAAAAAAAAAAAATGAACAAACTCTGGACTGAGATCTAACATACCATCACGCATAAATACGGTTGCGTGAAGTGATTGCATGAAAAAACATGATCCCGAAGGGGTACTTTGAAAGCTAACCCGACTGAACTAACTTAAGGCTTTCAATTAATTAATTCCTAAGGTTTGGAGGGTAAAATGTCCAAAAAAAAATCGAACCATCTCCGGACCGGGACTTAGCACATTTTCACGCATAAATATAGTTGCGTAAAGTAATCACACAAAAAAAAAAAAGAGTCTAGAGGGGTACTTTGAAAGCTAACGCGACCAAACTAACTTAAAATTTTCAATTGATTGATTTCTAGGATTTAGGGGGGCAAAAATGTCAAAAAAAATTCAAACCAACTCTTAACCGGGACCTAATACATTGTCATGCATATATACAGTTGCGTGAAGTGATCACACAAAAAAACATTAATTGTTTGATAAGAAAATATAAAATTTAAACAACTCAAATGGAGTGGGCTGAACAATGCAATTATTGATAAAATCACATTTTCAAGAGGCAAATTTAAACTCACATCTTGAAGATGCGATTTTAATGTGGGTTTAATTAATTTAATTGCATGCAAAAGGTTAAGGGGATTTTAAAATCTCATTTTCAAGATGTGATTCTATTATAAATTTGACATCAGAATTATATCTTATAGATGCGATTTTAAAAATTACATATGTATGATAAATAAGTTGAAACATCTAAATCAGTTCAATAAAATTTGGAACTAAGTGCCGCAGGTCAAAAACTGGGACCCTCATGTGTCAAATTTAACCTCAATTATAAAACTAGAACTAAATCTCATTTAAAGTAACAATAAAATTAACAAGATATGTAATAAAGTAATTAATCAATTTTAGTTATATTTTTATCATATATATATATATATATGTTTAGATTTCTTTTATATATATATATATATATAGTTATATTTTTATCAATATATATATATATATGTTTAGATTTCTTTTATATATATATATATATATATATATATTATTCTCACCATATTAAATGCATATACGTTTAATAAAGTATACCACATGTTATAAATTCAATTGAAAATATGATATTTCTGTTTATTTTTATTTATGGGTTTAATACATTTCATATACTAAAGATATAATTTTCAATATTAATGAAACTCCATCAAGTATTTATTATTTATTTACAATCAGTTGATAAATTTTGTTTAAATTTTATTTTAGTAAAATTAATACAAATATGACAAATGAAAGGAATTAGATGAATTCAAAAAAATAACTATCAAGTCTGGCAATCACCTGGGTAGTACACTAGACATATTACAGACTTCAATTAAGCCCAATACCTATCTAATCTGCAAGACGGGCTTTGGAACAAAAATCCCGGGTCCAATGCCGAGAAAGATAGAATGCAATTTTATTTTTTTATTTTTTAGGAATTCAGTCATACGTCCTCATAAACTGCTTAATTAGTATATGGTTTAATTCAAAAATTTGTGATGTGTTTTGTTGACAAAAATACTCCTCTATGTCACTTTTTGTCTGTGAAACTTCAAAATTAAATAATTTACAATATATAAATCTATTTTTTATAAAAATTATATATTTGGACTCTAAAAATTGATATTTATCAAACAAGATCTGTTTTTTTTTTTTTTAAATATCAAATGGAATAGTTTTTTACCTGGAAATAATGTAAAAATTTGTGGGAGAACCCTTTTCTCTTTCTTTTTTTTTTTTCACTCACTTTTAGGAGGAAAGGATTTGGCAAGTTAAGAAGAAAAGAACCCTCTCTTTTTTTCACTTTCCATTCTCTTATCCTTCATACCAAACCATGGAAGCTTTGTCCTTCTCTCCCCTTTGCCTTCTTCCTTTTTCTTTCCTTCCACTCTTCTTGCTTACCAAAGGGATCAATGTTGATGATAAAAAAAGGTGCAAAATAATGTTTGTACTCTCTGTTTATTAAAATAACTTACTTGAAATTTATGGATTAATTCAATGTTGATGATAAAAAAAAAAGGTGCAAAATAATGTTTGTACTCTCTATTTATTGAAATAACTTACTTGAAATTTATGGATTAATTCCTTTCTTCTTCTTCTTCTTCTTCTTCTTCTTCTTCTTCTCTCTCTCTCTCTCTCTCTCTCTCTCTCTCTCTCTCTCTCTCTCTCTCTCTCTCTCTCTCTCTTTTCTTATATTGGAAGTAAGATTCCTTCATCACTAGTTTGTCAAGACATTTATCCTTTTTTTTCATCTGGAGAAGTACAAGTGTTGCATTTGTAGTTATCATTTTGCTAAAGTCCATTTTAAAAATATGCTTATTAATCAAAGAGGTTTCATCCGATATGGCAAAGTCCTCTCCTTTTACAGACTGCAACTTAGTTTCGAGGTTCAACACATGCACATACACACTTGGGTAGAATACCCTCCTCCCCCACTAAAAAAAAATATGTACTTGAAAAATCATTATGAACAAAAAATTGATGTAATGACAATTAAAAAGGTCGGAGTTATTTTTTTATACCAAAAGATCATTGCATTGATTTTTGTCTATAGAAATAAATCTCTCGATCACCATAAATAAATAAATTAGTATGGTGATGGTTTCTTTAAAGGAAGGTGATGTACCCCTTAGTTACCGAGATCAATTGAGGGCATTACCGAGGTCACTTGAGGACGACCTAGCACCTCTAGCATTCCCTGGGAAGGACCTATTTTCTATCAATAACTCTCGAACTGGAGTAGAAGTCAAGGCGGAATGAGGATTGACCGATAAGACCTTGTTCAGGAGACCTTATCCTAAATTCAAATTGAGAGAGAATCTTAAAGATATCAAGATCCTGATATAGAGGATCGTGTAGATGATGTCAACATAACAACCACTTGTGCCCCTTTAAAAATGGGAGAGGTACGAGGCAAAAACATAATTTTCTTCTTCCTTTCAAATATAATCCTCAACTTTCCACGATTCTGACTTGATCATCAGAGGGTAGTTCACCGAACTACTTTCGGTGAGTATTGACCTTCAGTTTTGAAGGTCACCAAAGAGTTTTGGCCACAACAGTTTTACACGACAACAATATGATGCCATCTATGGGAACACAAGACTTTCTTGCATTTTTAAAAATTTGACATAATGCCACCAAGACTCTAACCTATAAATCAATAAGCAATGTTGCAACAATCTCAAGATCCTAATCTTTAGCCAAATCAACCCAACTATGCGAGAAGGTGATGAGATCCTATAATAGATGCCCTTACTCAACAGGTGGAGGTGCTGGCACAACTGGTTCAAAACGAACAACAAAGACAAGTTCCTCAAGTGCCTATACCACCACAAGCGCCTCTACCACAAGCTCCAGTGCCACCTCATATACCAGTTCCGCCAGAAGTGTTTGTACCACCATAAGCACCTTTGCCACAGGCTCCAGTGCCACCTCATAAACCAGCTCTACCATAAGTGTATATACCTCCACAAGCACCTCTGCCATAAGCGCCCATGCTGCCTTAGGCACTAGTTCCATCCTTGGAACTAGAACATCCCCAAGTGCCTGTACCACCTTGAGCTCCAGCACACGCACACGCACAACACACGCACCCCCACCAACTCGTGTCCAGGGGCGTATACAAGCGAAGACAATGAAAACATATCTTCGCACCCGTCATGATCTCAACATCAATCAAGGTCACTTTGGGATTCAGAACTGGAAGTGGAATTCAAGAAGTTAACAACATAGAGTAAAGGGGAAGTGCACGTCAGAACCTGGATGACCAGTACCTCTATGCATTATTCGGAATGTCATGGACCCCATTCACTGCCACTATCATGGTAGAATAGCGGCAAAGAAAGTTTATTCACCCAAAGTTTAACTTGTATGATGGAAAATTTGACCCTACAGATCACTCTCTACCACGTAATGGCCTTCTACAAGGAACCGATACATTGATGTGCAAGACATTCGTGACTAGTTTGAAAGGACTAGCAGTATATTAGTTCTATCGCTTGCCTCCAAACCCCATCACTTCTTTTGCCAAACTGAGCAGGAGATTTGTTGACCGTTTTATCGCTAGTAGAAAAATAATGAAGGGTCTCGAACTCCTCTTAACTGTCAAGCAAGCTAAAAGAGAAACTTTAAGGGAGTACATAGAGCAATTCAATGCCGAGATGACTTTGATTGATGAGGGGAGAAGAAATATTTAACATAGCAGTACTGACTTCCTGACTATGGCCCGGATGATTTAAAGACTCCCTTACCAAGAATCTCCCAGTAAGTATGCCCAATTTACTCGTTAAGGCTCAAAAGTACATAACTCTCAAAGATGTTAAAAACTCCCAAAATAAGCTGAAAGACCAAGCATCAAAGGAAAATCAGACCTAGACAAGGTCCTTCAAGGAAAAGAAGAAGCGCAGAAAGAGCCCAAAGAAAATAATAAAGCAAGTGTGAGTTCCTTTCCCAAAAGGACGGATCCATATACTCCTCTGAATACCCTTTCCCCCCTCCCAACGAGAAATATTTTGCACCAAATTCAGTCTAGGGAGAACCAAAGGTGACCAGAATAGATAAAGGACGATCTAACGAAACAAGATTAGAGTAAGTATTGCGAATTCCACAAAGACCATGGTCATACGACGGACGAGTACATAATCTTAAAGCAAGAAATTGAGCACTTGATTAAGAAAGGCAAACTCCGAGAATATGTGCAATAAGACTATAAGCATAAAAATCGAAGGGAAGGGCTCCCACCTCGGCCTCGGAATGTAGAAAATTAGGTACCTGCCAAGCCTAGACAACAGGTTATTTATGTTCTCCATGCCAATAGCTCCACTATGGGATGGTCCAATAGAACTCGAAAAAGGTATGTTCAGGTGGCCAGGTCAAAACCTTCTCCCCTATATATCCAAAATATTAAGAAAAAGTCAAAGTTCCTTCCTCAACTTTCATTCGCTTATGAGGACATAATGAGAGTACATTTTTCGCAATGACTCTCTGCTGATCACTTTGATGGTTGCTAATTTTGAGGTAATAATAGTACTTATAGATATAGGGAGTTCGACAAACATACTATTTCATTAGGTAGCTAAAGATTAACCTCGGGCAGATATTGCCTACCCCGGTTGTAATGGCAGGGTTTAGCGGGGAATTGAGTATCCCACTAGGAGCAATCAAACTCTCGATCACCATAAAATAGAAGGAAAGCAAAAAATTGTGGTTGCCGAACTCATGATAATGGAAGCAAGTTCCCCTAGAACATGATTCGTAGAATGCCATGGATCCATGAAATTCAGGTCATGACATTAACTTCTCACTAATGCTTGAAGTACGTGGTGAAGGGGAGAATAATAACTTTTCAAGGTTCCCAGCTCACAACCAAGGGCAGAACCAGGAAAATTATTAGGGAGGGGGCTAGAAAATTTTTGGAAAAAAATTTAATAGGAATTTTGGGGTGAAAAATGAAAGAATGATGGATAAAGATTGGGTTGGGCCAAAATTGTGAGAGAATGGACTAAAGTTTTGGGTAAGAAATGAGAAATAATAGGTATAAATTAGATTGAGCCAAAATTTTAAGATACGCTAATTTTGGAAAGGCCAAAATTTTACATGTAAAAGAAATTCAAAAGTTAGGAGGTTGTAGCCTGGCCCAACCCCCAACATAGTTTTGCTCTTATTCACAACATGTGAATGTCATGCAATTGCATTAAAAACTCTAGCCCATAAATAGCAACTATAAAAGTTGTCAAAACGTTTTGACCGCGAGTGCGGCAATGACAAGGACGATGTCCTGGAATGAATTGACAAGCCCCTAAGTCCGAGAGGCCGGAATAGCATGGTTCAACCTCGTGAAGAAGTGCAAAAATATCAAGTGGCCCTCAAGATCCAGATCGAGTGGTTCAGCTGTGGAACTTATTGGGGACAAAATTGAAGGACGAACTAATAATTTTTCTAAAGGAAAATGTGTCAGTCTTCGTATGCAGCACTCATGATATGGAATGAAAAGATCCCGAGGTGGCATCACACAAGCTTATGGTCGACCCAAATTACCCTTACCCTTCTATAAGATAGAAGAGAAGATCTTTTGCCCCTAAACGCCATAAAATTATCAACGAAGAGGTACAAAGACTTCTGGGTGCAAAGATGATCAGGGAAGTATACTACCCTGACTGGCTGGCCAACAAGGTTTTAGCCAAAAAAAAAAAAAAAAACAGAAAATGGAGGTTTTGCGTGGATTATACAAATCTCAACAAGGCCTATCTGAAAGACAACTTTCCAATACCAAGGATTGATCAACTCGTAGATGCAACTGCCAGGCATGAGCTCCTAAGCTTTGATAGACGCTTATTCAGGCTATAACCATATCCAAATGCACCCTCTTGATCAGGAAAAGACAACCTTTATCTCCGAAATGAGACTTTATTGTTATAGAGTCATGCCTTTTGTTCTAAAGAACGCAAGAGCCACCTATCAAAGAGTGGTCAATAGGATGTTCCAACATGAAATCGGGGAAATGGTGGAGGTATGCGTTTAAACTTTTTGATGACATGCTCGTAAAGAGCAAAAAGAAAAAAAGAGCACATCCAACACCTAGCCAATGCGTTTAAAATTTTAAGGAAGCATAGAATGGAACTTAACCCCTCCAAATGTATTTTCAGAGTCACGAAAGGAAAATTCTTGGGTTTCGTTGTATCCCAACACGGAATAGAAGCAGACCTTGCTCAAATAAAAGATTTACTTGAAATGAGGTCCCCTTAAACCAAAAAGGATGTCCATAGTTAAAATATGAGGATTGTCGCACTTAATCCTTTCATCTCACAATTTACGAACCACTACTTGCCCTTTTTCAAAGCTTTTAAAGGGAATAAGGCACTGCAGTGGACCCCATAGTGTGAAAATGCCTTCCAGAAATTAAAGCAGTACTTGGGATCTCCCGAGCTCCTCTCGAAACTAGACCTAGAGGAGCAGTTCTATATATACTTAGCAGTTTCAGAACTTATCGTTAACTCGGCATTAATTAAAAAATGTCAAGGAGTCCAAAACCTAGTCTTTTACATTAGCAAGGCCTTAACTAGGACTAAGGCCAAGTATCCTGAGCTCGAAAGATTGGCGTATGCTTTAATCATTTCAGCATAAAAGTTAAGATCATATTTCCAAGCTCACACTGTCATAATACCGACCTCGTATCCCCTTATGGTAGTACTATATAAGCCTGAAGTCTCAAGTCGACTGGACAAATATTATATAATGAAAAGAACTGAAAAAAGGAAATGATGAATAGAGAACGTAAGTCCCATTTCAAACCAAGCTTTATATACACACTTTTCATGAGGTCCTGGGGAAGAGGGACGCTCATTTAGGGAGGGAAGTTTCATGGAGACGTTCCCTATAATGCTAAACATGTTCCTAATATGAACAATGTTAGATTGGGTAAGGCGAGTGGCCTCATAATAGGAGGGAGAAGGTCCAAGATCTGCTTGATCTAACCATACGTATACAGCCCTAATTTCATCATCAAATCAATCCATTACACGGGTCTCTGAGACCCTAGTTGGAGGGATTTCTAGTGGATTGAGCCTTTGATCAAGGTTATTCTCATAATCCACCATGTTTTAAGAAGAGAGAAGAAGAAACAAAAAAAAAAGAAGGCTAACCTAAAAAGCTTAAAGTCGTTGAAGGAAAGAGGAGCAAGTTCGCCAAGGATGCCAAGAAACGTAGAGGGATTAAATAAGACTTCTCCAAAATTTATAGGTAAAAGCTTCTATAGGAGATTAATGATACTAGATCAAAAAACGAGGTCAAATCATCATTATATGCAATAAATTTCATTGAGTATCCAAAAAATGGTGGCATGTCAAGAGTCATGTGTGATTGGACATGCCCCTTTGAAAAAAAATGAACAGAAGCATTTATTGAGAACAGAGGTCGGAACCTCACATCCAGTGGACATAAGGTCCTGGGGGGAGTAGATGATGTACCCTTGAGTTATCGAGATCAATTGAGGGCGCTATTGAGGTCACTTGAGGACAACCTAGCACCTCTAACATTCCCTGGGAAGGACCTGCGTTCTCTCAATAACTTCCGAACTAGAGTAAAAGTCAGGGTGGAAGGAGAACTGACCGGTAAGACCTCGGTTCAGGAGGCCTTATCCAAAATTCAAATTGAGAGAGAAACTTAAAGATATCAAGATCCCGAAGAATCAGGGATGCAGAGGATCATGCAAAAGATGTCAGCATAACACCCACTTGTGCCCCTTTAAAAGGGGGAGAGGTACATGGCAAAAACATAATTTTCTTCTTCCTTTCAAATATACTCCACAACTTTCCAAGATTCTGACTTGATCGTCGGAGGATAGTTCACCAAACTACTTCTGGTAAGTTTTGATATTCAGTTTTGTAGGTCATCATGGAGTTTTGGCCGCAGCAATTTTACATGACAACGGAAGGTTAGAGGCAAACATTAATGGCTAAGGCTTCGTTTGGAGGAGTGGCTCCAAACTGTGGCAAAACGTGATAAGCAGCCCAAGACTACTTTGCCAAGACACTTTAAAAAGTACAGCACGGAATCGCTATCTCTAAAAAAATATTACAATTACCGGACCACAATGTCTCACTAAATTACACAAAATCACATTTTGAAGTTGGACCCATGTGCATGTCAAAACATGATAAGCAGATTACAACTATTGCGCCAAACAGGCAAACACGCACTAGAGGAAAGACTTCAGATATAAAAAATAAATAAAAAATGTATTACAACTTTTGTTGGCCTAATGAATTATGCTTTTTGAACAAACCATTAAAAAAAAAAAGGCTTTCAAGTTGTTTTTTACTAAACTGCCTTGAAGACCTGGTTCTTGGAAACTTGTTTTGTGGCATTGAGAATCCATTTGGTTCGTGTATTCAATGAGTAAAAGAAAAGGATAAGAGGAAAGATTTTATTTATTTTTTGCTTTTAAGTTATCAGGGAAAACTGAAGAAATAAAGAAGAAGATATTACAGAAAGTAAGAAACAAATTTCTCATACATGCATTTCTTTTTTCTTTTCGTAATTCTCAATGTTACAAAGAAATTTTCAGTTTCCATTTTATTTAAGTAAGAAAGAAATAATTCTCTTTTCTCATTTCCTTTCTTTTCTTTTTTCTTTCCCTTATTAAACTTTTCGAACCAAGCAGAGAAAACCGATATGAAATCATATAAATTTAAATAGGAAATGAAAAAATCAAGAAGCATGTTTTTTGAATATCGTTTTAATGCTTAAATTGATATTAAGAATATATCTTTTTTCAATCAATTTTAGGACTGTCCCAATATCCAAAACATGGAACCAATATTTTCCAGGCTTAAAGTCCATATTATTTCTAGAATAATCTGAATTTGGATAAATTCTTTCATTCCATTTGTGTAGGAAAAGAATTTTTTCAGTTCATTTTGTGTACAAAATTACCTATTTCGATAGTGTGGTCAATTTTAGGGTTGTCCCAAACTCCCAAACATGGAGTCATATTTTACAGGCTCAAACTGTAATACTACATTGAAGGTGAGACCCAAGGCAACTTTTAAGGTTTCGTTTGGGTGATAGGTAAGGAGAAAAGAGAAAAATAAAAATTATTTTTCTTCACTTTTCGTGGGTAGAAAACATTTTCCCTCAAAATCATATCCTGCATTTTATATAAAAGTAAAACTAATCATGTCCTGCATTTGATATAAAACTATGTATTATGAAAAAAAAAAATTAGTTATATTTTCCTGTAAACCTTCTTACCAACCAAATTCATGGAGAAAATTAACCCTTTTTTAGAATCTTTTCAAAAATTGAACTCAACAAAGCCTTATTCCATCTATTTGAGCTTGACTATTTTTTGAAAATCACCTTCTCACATAATATTCACAAAGTCGGGCCTAAAGTTGAAAGTGAGAAACCATAAAGGTTGCGTTCCTCAATTGCATGCAGAGTCCTAAAACATGTCAATAAGAATGCACAAAGACCCATATAACAATTGTATGAATAATACATCTAAAAACAAAAATCATTACAAGAGAAACAGATCTGTTTTTTTTTTTTTTAGTCAGAGCCCGACTAATCCCTTTTCCTACGCAGGGCTACTGCTTCATAGGGTTGTATAACGTCTGCACTACTAGTCCTGACTGATAACTGGCCTCCAGGGTTGCGGACAGTGAGAGTTGAACCTACGAGCTCAGGGTTAAGCCTCTTACAAGCGACCCTTACTCCACTAGGCCAACCCCTTGGGGTTCAAGAGAAACAAATCCAAATGCCTAACTATACTGTAATAGATATTATCCTCTTTCTAGCTTTTCGACCCTTACTCCACTAGGCCAACCCCTTGGGGTTCAAGAGAAACAAATCCAAATGCCTAACTATACTGTAATAGATATTATCCTCTTTCTAGCTTTTCGATTTTTGATGTGAAGGATTTACAAAGTGTGACTCGATAACCACAGAACATAGTGCAAGTCTAGCAGTCTTATTCCGAACTGGTTCAGGAAGAAAATTAATAAAGGCTGAGCCACTAAAGACTGGTTCTTAAACATCTCTCAAATCTCAAAAACACTCGAAAATTAGGGGATACAAGACTAGTGGGGACCTTAGGGGACACTAATCCTAATTAATTATAATTTTTCCACAATAATATTGTAATTACATTCTAGAATTTATATAAATTACAATAAAGCCATATTCACTCGCAATTCTTCATGATTTTACATCCATAAGTAATAAATGAAGAGAGGCCATGGAAGGCACGAGAGCATGGAATTTTAAGGAAGCAACTTTTCTTGCTATAATGAATTGGGCATGATTATACATACGTGTGTTTGGGGGCACGTGTGATTTCAGATTAGTAAAGAGTACCGTTTCTAGCAAAGCAAAGGAACCTGGTTTCCGGTAACTCGTTTCGGAGCATTAAGCTTATATAATCCATAAGTCAATTTGCATTTTCCATCCTAAAAGTAAAAAATTAAAAATGTAAAAATACATATGTAAATATGTAATGCTTTCCACCACTCTGTTTGTTTTGATAGAAATTTTTTTCCAACAGGGAACTTGGTTTAGCTTAAAAACTCTTTACATGCCCCAAAATTTAGTCCATAAGGGCAATTACAATTTGTTTCATTACAATCATATTGGAGTCAAGTCTGCTTTGTTTCAATCTTCAAGAAACCTTTTTTTTTTGGTATAAATAAAATAAAAAAGTCATGTAGAAATCATTAATTCCCAATATTTAGTTTGGGCTGGGCTCTATCACCAATTTTCCTAACCAGACTCTGAAAATAAAATTTAGGGGAAAATACCAAGACCCCCCTCCAAAAAAAATTCCAACATGAAAAGCCCATGAATATAATCTCCCTTCTAAAAAATCCAAAATATATTTTTTTTTATCCCACATATCCATCCATCGTGAACATCCATTCAAAATAATAAAGATTTTGGACGAAAAGACCCCTTAAACGGTCCTTTTTATGTTAAGGTGTGTTTCGTTGGCTTTTCTATCTCCAGCCATTCCCATTCTCCTCAGATCACCAACCTTTAACAATTAAAAGAGTATTCTCTCCTCCCTTTTAATCTTTTATATAATTCTATTTAATCAACCATGCCTATGAGAAATTATTGAAGAAAACCCAATTTACTTGATTCAAACAGTATGTTTATTTGGAACAACTGTTTATAATTTAAATAACCTGCACTTATAGGAGTAATGTGTAAGGATGGCAATGGCTGTGAAGATGCTAGTTATGAAACGAATGTTCAAGAAACAACAGCATAAATATGCACCGTGTGTGATTAATTGCGTTCTAGTTTCTCATTTCCAAGTTTAAAGTTCTACACACACACACGCATATATATATAGACTTTTTCCTTTTATGATA
Source organism: Nyssa sinensis (assembly GCA_008638375.1). NCBI lineage: Eukaryota > Viridiplantae > Streptophyta > Magnoliopsida > Cornales > Nyssaceae > Nyssa > Nyssa sinensis. The sequence goes on along the minus strand of CM018051.1, from coordinate 14,937,693 downwards.
GGTACATATATAGAGACTATATCTAGAGAAAGATGTGTATTAGACAAGAAGCCAGAAAAGATTGATTAGAAAGTAGACTGTTATTTCAATTTTTTTTTTTATGTCCCCCTTTCACAAACTCAGAATTTCTACTTTCTGGGAAGCTCTCTCCCTCAACGAATGAGAGAGAGAGAGAGAGAGATTATCTTCGTAACTTCCCCTAAATTTTCAACTTTAAAATATATAAGCAACAAAAATATCATAAAACACATACATATTATCATCAGAGATATCATTTTCATCATCATTTATATTATTTATTTTTTTGTTATTCACACTCTTCTTTCAGTAAGCACAATTATAAGATGAGCAAGTTTAAATTAATTACCCAAAAAACATGGACAAGTTAGTAATTTTCCAAGTCAATCAAAATGTGCTTGAATGCATTTGGGTGGTGGGGGGGGATGACACCAATTGCCATATATTTAATCAGCGAAATTATCTTATATATTCATGTCATAGTCGTCAAAAAAAAAAAAAAAACAAAGCAAACTAACACTAAGAAAAATTTGGACTCAAATGCAGAACTTTTTTTTCCTACAACAATGATGGAATGGATACGAAAGAGACAATGGAAGTATCTGTAAGTTAAAACTTGTTCATGGCAATACTCTAATCACTCATTTTGTGTCACAACCGCTTCCACTTTACGCAACCAGTTCAGATACTGACCTTGCTCCCTCTTATGCAGGTGGTGGAGAAGGAAGTTGGTAAGGCCTTCCCCAATTCCCCTGGCTAGAAGATATTGCTTGAGTTCATCTTGCAAATAGGGGTCCAAAGAGCTGCAGACAGTATATAAAAGAGGAATTTAAACAGGAGACTATGCATTAGAATGGAGAAAAAAATAAAATTGATGCCTAGAAAATCTCATGTACATAAGTACATTAAAAAGAGAATAAATATTCTAATAATACTCTAAGAAGCACGGACACAGACACAGCACTCAGATACAACACGACATGGACACACAGATACAACATTTCGCAAAAAAGTAAGACAGATATGTTAGGAACACGTTAAATATATATATATATATTATTTTTATGTAACCATATAATAAAAATCTAACATTATTTCAATTAAAATTGGCATAAAAACACACAAATCACAAAAAAGTTACATTACGATATTAAAATAACAAAGTTATTAAATAAAAATTCAAGAATTTCTTCATTTAATCATAATTCAAGTTCTAAAACAAATTTACTAACTACTACATAAAACATATATATATATATAACTAAAAAAAAAAACAGAAAAGAAGTGGAGAAAAAGAGGGAAAGTATCCACACACAAAAAAAAAATAGAAAACGTGTCTTAGCGTGTCCCAAAAGTGTCCAAGATGTGTCCGACATTCAGAAAAAATAAAAAATTTGGACACTTTTTTCAGGTGTTTGGGGAAGTGTCCGAGAGTTTATGTATCCAACACAGGTATGCGAGCCAAAATAGAGTACCTGTACTTCATAATAATAAATTATAAATTCCTTTCTTGAAAAGCACACGTCCCTTCACTGCCATTTTGATCCATTTAATGGCATATGTGACAACTTGTTGAAAGAACTCCTAATGATTCAAGTAAATTACAATACCCATATTCGAACTTTTAATATCTACTAGTATTTAAGAAACATATCGACAAGGAAAAAATATCAAAAGAAGATATCTTGTAAGTGAACAACATCAAATTTGTTGACTGTTGAAAGAAGTAAATACAGTCGTCACACATATATGTTTCCGTGATTCCACTGTAAATATAAAAAATAAAAAATATATATAGATAACATGTAATTCTAACTTCATCATAATTGATAAATTATCTAGTAACAAGTTGAAGTTATTATCTAGATTCCAGACTACTAAGATCTGATAGGACTACTACAATTATCTCATCACATTTTTCCTTTTAGATAAATGGTTAATAAGATAAAATGGCATCTCGCCCATCAAACCCCTCAATAAAGAATTATGAACTAGAGCAAACAATAAATAAAATATTCCAGCCCACGCTACCAAAAAAAAAACTATTTCTTTTTATTTGATGCTACAAGGAAACTTGTTTGAAAGAATGCCTTCCTAAACATATTAGAGCATCTTCTGCTAGTCCTTGAACAAAATTCAACATCAAGACCCCTTCTCCCAACAGGAATATACTGTATTTCCACCCGAACAAGCATTTTAACAATTCTCTTTCTCCCTAAAAACAAAGCTGGTATTCCTCTTATTCCAGATTCTCCAAAAAATAACAAAAGGAGTGAGATCCTTAATAGTCTTTCCCCAAGGATAGAAGGCCTCAATGTACCAAACTTAAGAGTTAATTGAACACTAAACAAAGTGAAAAACAAATGCCAGCAGCAAGGCAAGGGACCAAGTAAAACAACCAACAACCAATGAGGAGACAATCCACCATTTCCTTCTAAATAAATGCACAAAACGCTATGCCTGAGATTATTTACTGCTGACAAACAAATATAGAGACTTGGGGCAAAACTCAAAGAGTGCCAGATCCTCCTAGATAGGGTGAATCCATCAGTAGAAGGTGGAGAAGGAAAGTCGCTCTAGTTTCCAGAGTGCCACCGTCTCTTTCCCTTCCTAAAATAGTATAGGTAACAACTCAAGCAAATCAGAGAAATCAACGATTTCCCATTGATGCCAGTTTCTCCTGAATACAAAATTGCATGATTCAAGAAGTTCACCTCACCTTGTGGCTTGCATTAGCAAACAAAAGTCAGCATCAATTTTTGAGTAGCATCCACAAAACACCAAATAACACTACCCCCCTCCCCCCCCCCCCCCCCAAAAAAAAAAAAAAAAACTACTCATTATAAACTTAGAAAAATGCAACAACACTTTCAGATCCTTACTCAGTAAAAGGAATACTTACCAAAGGCTAAAGCCAAAAGGTAAAGAACCGCCTCATTAGAACTTCCAAACTTTGTAAAACTAACTTTCTAGTTGCTAGAGACAACCCAGCTCAAGAGAGAGAAAAAATCACTGCCACTTTGGTGGCAGGGCCGTATTGAAATGAACAATAGGGTATGTACAACCTCCATCATATAGAGACATGAACACCTATACCCATTTTACGAGGTGGTGTATAAACCCTTCCTCAACTGCCCCAACCCAACCCCCACCCGGGAAAAATAAATAAATAAATAAATTTCCTCACTTCATATTTTTCAGCCACACCCCAATAGGAACAGAATACACAGACAGGAAGGAGAGAGATTCCATTAGGTACTTTTTATCAAAGCCACTATACCAATATCTCATAGTAGCTTGCTTTTCCGCAAGCTAAGATATATTAGAACTCTCAAGAATCAAATCGCAAATACATATGATATTCATATCGCTCTCATCCATGGATTTAAATAATGGCCGTTACATATCAAATCGTTTTTTTTGTCCCTCCGATATTGATACAAATCGATATATTAGTGAGACCAAAATTCACAGTCGTATCGACCGTTACAGGACCGTTACGACCCTTACACGACTATTGTTATTTTTTATTTTGTCTATTTTTATAAAATCCTTATGATCTCTATTTTTATGAGAACTAAATATAAGAGATGTACCTAGTAAAATAATTCAACAAAAGTGAAACGAGTTACCAAAAATTTCGGGCCTACACAATTTCAAAAAAGGCCTTTTGGCCTCAATTTTTTAAACTTTTTTACTCTATAACTAATTACACTAAACTGGTTTTCATACTTATAATCATTTTTTTGCTATTATTTGTATTAATTGTTGCAATGTTATTCAAATCAAATAATACTTTTTTTAATTTAATTTTTAAAAAAATCCATATAAAATAGTAAAACATCTTTCTAGGTGTTCCTTAAAAAAAATATATCTTTTTAGGTATTTGAAAATTAAAAACTAGCAATAAAAAATTAAAATGTAATGAATTGTTGTCAAAATATGCATATCAGTAACTTTTAAGAGTTGTGCTAATGTTTGATAAAAAATCACAGGCACGGTTTCCGATTTCCGTTATGGATGGCCCGATATTCCCGATACCATAGTTATCAAAACCGGACTGAACCGGGAACTAGACCTCCGGCCAGTTTGGTTTTTCTTTTGGATCGTTTCTGCAATAATACCATGCCAAACCGGCTGACCTGGTATCTAAACAGGATGAACTGGAAGCCCCACGTCACTTTATGACAGCAGCCAACAGTGCATTTATTGCATGTCACTTTATTACAATAGCCAACAGTGAGAATTTATTGCATGTCACTTTATTACAGTAGCCAATAGTGAGCATTTATTGCACCATTACTTTATTACAGCAGCCAACAGTGAGCATTTGTATGTAAAAATGAAGAGATGGAGAGTCGAACTCCCATTCTGTGTAAAGAGGAGCTTCTTTAACCAGTTGGCCATTGGTTCGTTATTTTAATTTTTCTAACAAATTTAATATATATTTAAGTATAACAATAACTATCTAATATAATATATTTTTTATTTTTAAAAATATATTTATTATAAAACTGGTTGAACCAATGAACTGTGAACCGACAGTTCATTGTCCGGTTCAGATCTAATAACTATGCCCGATATTGTTATATTGCGACCACGACGGCGTTGGATCCTTGCAACCGTAATTTAAATCCATGCTTTCATCACAAGGCCCAAAAATATATATAAATGACTTCCCATGCCTAGCAAGGGTTAGAAAGTGGAGATCATCAACCTCATCACGACCCATAACCATACATTAGCTAAAAAAAGTATCTCAAGATACACCTCGGATGTCACAACCTAAAGTGGGATGCATCACAAAAGGTTAAAGTATTGTACCATATACAAATTAGAGGTGAGATATACAAGGGCCCCACTATGCTAAGTGATGCACCAAGTTATTATGAGTCTTTAACCATGGTGACCATACAATCAACTAAACAATTCATGAGACCCATGAGAAATTTGCACAGGATTTTAGGCTTCATTTAGTAGTGTTAGTAAAACTAAGAGTTATTATCCAAGATTTACTGAAACCATTTTACTTATGGAATATATTGTACCATATACAAATTAGAGGTGGATATACAAGGGCCCCACTATGCTAAGTGATGCACCAAGGTATTACAAGCCTTTAACCATAGTGACCATACAATCAACTGAGCAATTCGTGAGACCCATGAGACGATGGCACGGATTTTAGGCTTCATTTAGTAGTGTTGGTAAAAGTATGAGTTATTATCCAAGATTTAGAAGTTATTGAATATCATAGTATTTAGAAGTTATCCAGGAAGAGTTATTATCCAAGATTTACTGAAACCATTTTACTTATGGAATATCTTAGTATTTAGAAGTTTTTCTCATGAGCCCCATGAGAAGATGGTACGGATTTTAGGTTTCATTTAGTAGTGTTAGTAAAACTAAGAGTTATTATCCAAGATTTACAATTTATGGAATCGCTTAGTATTTAGAAGATATCCAAGAAGAGTTATTCTCCAAGATTTACTAAAACCATATTACTAATGGAATATCTTAGTATTTAGAAGTTCTTCTCATGAGACCCATGAGAAGATGGCACGAATTTTAGGCTTCATTTAGTAGTGTTAGTAAAACTAAGAGTTATTATCCAAGATTTGCTAAAACCATTTTACTTGTGGAATATCTAAGCATTTAGTAGTTTGTGTGAGTGTGAACCCATTTACAAAAAGGAGGAAGATCCAACTTAGAGCTTTAACCCTCCCAAAAACTCAACAAAAGACATTACATACTGTGAGTAAGATTCAATTACCCAAAAGTATAAAGTTTTCAACAAGAAATCTTTAAATTTATCAAAAGACATTGCTTTCCCTTAAAAAAATCTACTATTCCTTTTACACCGCAAACACCAAAAAAGACAAAACGGAGCGATGTCCTAAACCTTCCAAACCATCCTCCTAACATGACCCCCCCCCCCCCCCCCTTTTTCCCTCTTAACCCCTCAAAAACTCCAATACCAAATTAGGCATGATCCACGTGTAGCCAAATAGCGAAAGAAGAAGACACCACAAATCCCTCATCAGTTGCCATAGAGCAATGCATAAATAAATGTATGACAAATTCTTCCTCTTCTTGACATGGAACACCAGTTGGCCAATCTGAAGCCCCTATCCTTAAAGTTATCCAACATTAGAACTGCCTCCCAAGTGATTGCCCACACGCACACAAAAAAAATCCACCCGCATAGGTGCTTTAGCACACCAAATCGCCTTCCAAGGACAATCGCCAACTCCCCTACTTACCGATTGCAAGTAAAATTATCTAACAGAGAACTTATCATAACGCTGCCCTCCACATAATTGAATCTTTTTTGGCTTAAAACAATATAGGAGCTCCATCACGCTCAACACATCCTCCAATTCCCAGTCCTGAAAGTCTCTCCTAATCTAGGGGTCCAAACTACCCCACCCTCAAAATATGCAGGGGTGTTAATTCGTGTTAGTATGTCACATTTAGGTCGTGTCAAGACATTAACCCGACACGATTAACTAATCGTGTCAAGTTTTAAAACCCAAACACGACTCATTTATTAAACAGGTTACACATGTCAACATAATTAGCATGTTTATTTTAATTTTTAATCTTTTACATGAAAAAGTTCCTTATCTTTTTATAAGTATAAAACAGTCTCTAAGTTCGGTAAATTTCGGATGTGGGATAAAACAAAGTGAAAACCTATTCTATAAGTGAACAAGTCTTCAAACTTTGGTAAGATTTCAATGTGGATTGAATTACCATAATTCATGATTTTTTAATAATTAAACATGTTAAGTCATATTAAACAGGTTAACATCACTAAAACACGAACATGACATGTTTATTAATCACATTAACGTTGTAAACTTTGCATAATAGATTAAAGAAAACAAAGAAGAATAAGAAAGAAGTTGTATTATTGTTGTATTTGTCCCTAAGATTACCTCCAAATCAAATGATATATTAATAACGATAACCCTTTATAGAAGGGTTGAACAAAAGAATGAAAAGGACTAAACTACCCTTAATGAAAACAATATACTAATACTAATACTACTAACACCCTCCTCAAACTCATGATAGGGCAGCTTGGAGCATCAAGAGTTTGTCAAGAAAAAAGTAGAAACGCATAATTGTGTGAAACTTCGTAAAGAAGTTAGCTAGTTGTAAGGTAGAAGGAAGGATGGGAAAAGAAATTGTGTCAAGCTAAAGATGATGACGCACAGAATGGCAATCAATCTCTATGTGTTTTGTACGATCATGGAAGACAAAGTTGTGCTCTATTTAAATGGCACTCTTATTATCACAATACATAGGAGTAGAAGCCAACAATGAAATGCCAAGATCAGCAAGTTACCATCGCAACCAAATAAGCAACCACAGTCTGCTTCTTGCTTTCCAAGAGAAAAGAGAATCACCTAGAAAAATACAAAATCCAGTAGTAGACTTACGATCCATAGAATTACTAGCCCAATTAGCATCATAATATCCTTGAAGCACCAAGGAAGAGGAAGAAGCGAACAATAGTCTAATGCAAGGTACCTCTAAGATGGAGAAGGATGCGAAGCATAACAGCCCAATGAACAGTGGTAGGAGAAGAAACAAACTGACAAACAACATAAACAGCATATGGAATGTCAGGTCGTGTAATAGTGAGATAAACTAAGCTCCCAACAATAACTCGATATAAGGTAGGGTCCGACAACAGAACCCCATCAGAAGAAGTATAACGAGCATTTAGCTCTAGGGGGGTCTCCATTGTCTGAGTATCAGTTAGGTGGGCTCTCTGATTGATATTAGAAGCATACTTGGACTGGGAGAAAATATAGCCTCTACGGATTCCCAAGAAATAACGAAGAGGACCCAAATCCTTCATCTCAAAGTGCTCATGCAACTGTGATTTCAACAACACTATCCTAGTTGTATGATCACCCGTAATAATCATATTATCAACATAGAGTAGAAGAATAATAACCCATAGAGGCAGATCGAAGAAACAGGGCCAAATCATGATCATTGGGATGAAAGCCCAAGCCGCTAATGACTATAGAGAACTTGTCAAACCAAGCTCTAAAAGCTTGTTTGAGACCGTATAATGCCTTCACCAGGATTATGAGGAAGTCCAGTGGGAGGAACCATGAAAACTTCTTCAATCAAATCTCCAATTAGAAAGGCATTTTTTACATCTAATTGGGAAAGGCCACATTGACGAACAGCTGCCACTGCAATCACTGTACGAACTGTAGTCATCTTAGCAATAGGAGCAAATGTCTCCTTATAGTCCATACCATACTCCTGAGTAAAGCCCTTTGCCACCAGGCGAGCCTTGTACCGTTCCACAAGAGCCATCTAATCTAGTCTTAATCTCATACACCCACTTGCAACCTAACCGCACATTTACGAAGAGATAATGACACCAATTCCCATGTGTTGATCTTATGTAATGCAGAAAGCTCTTCATTCATAGCATATTGCCAATGGGGATCAAGAACAGCCTCCTTATAGGAGGTAGGCTCAGATAGGGAACGAATAGAAGTTAAGCAATAACAATAATCAATAGAATAATAAGAATTAGAGAAACCAAACCTGTCAAGGCACTTACGAACGTGCTTGGGATAGCGAGAAGTAATGGGATCCACGTTCTCGAAACCTGATTGACAGGCGGAGGGGTTGTACCTACAGAAGAGATGGTTGTGTTCCTACTAGGAGTAAGTATGAATAATAGGAGGGTGATCAATAGAGGAACGAAAGACATCAGGGATAGTCATATCATTAATATAAGAGTCAGAAGGGACACTATTAGGAAATGGATCAGTATAAATAAGATTGGGTTTTTGCAAAGTGTGAGAACTAGAAGGAATAGAAAGAAAAAAAAAAAGGGAATATGTTCCATAAAAAACACATGACGAGAGACAAAGTTTGCTAGCAATAGGATCACAACAACGATATCCTTTTTGTCCCTGACCATAACCAAGAAATAGACACATTACTGAACGAGCACAAAGTTTGGTATAAACAGCTTTAGGAAGGAGAACAAAACATGTACACCCAAATATGCGCAAATAGAAATAATCAAGAAATTGACCACACAACCTCTCAAAAGGAGAAACTCCAGAAGTAATGATGGAAGGAATCTGATTAATCAAATGGAAGGCAGTAAGAACAGCTTCCCCCCAAAAAGTACTAGGGACACTGGTTGACAATAAAAGAGAACGAGCAGTCTCCATGATGTGCCTTGCGCTCGGCCACACCAATTTGCTCAAGAGTATCAACATACGAAGATTGCAAAATAGTACCAGCAGATTTCACCAAGTCGAGAAAGTATTAGAAGAATATTCTCCTCCTAATCACATCGAAAGCATTTAATAACAAAAGAATGTTGCATACGTATCATAGCACAAAAAGCGGAGAATACAAAAAGAAAATTAGACCAATTCTTCATAAGATAAACCCAACAATATCGAGAATAGTCATCAACAAAGGAAACATAATATCTAGACCCCCCTTTGGTAGGGATAAGAGCAGGCCTCCACACATCAAAACGAATGAGATCAAATGGTGCATGAGAAACGGTATAACTTTTATTGAAAAGTAGTGCAGTGAATTTTGCTAGTTTGCATCCACTACAATCGAAAATATCAAGACAATCCAAATTACCCAAACCACTGATGGAAGCTAAAAATTGTAAAACAACTACTGGAAATATGGCCAAGGTGAGAATGCCATAAATAAAAATTAGATGACTTTGAACTCAAACAAAAGGAAGCTAAATCAACTAAAGAACCAACAACACTAGGAACATGCAACTCTTCCATCACATATAGTCCTCCCTTTCTACGGCCTATCCCAATCAATTTCTTAGACCGAGGATCCTACACAACACAACCACGAGAAGAAAAGTGAACTACAAAGCCGAAATCAAACTGACTAATAGAGATCAAATTTAAAGTAAGCTGAGGAATATGATAGACATCAGAAAGAGATAAGTGGGAATAAATAATAGACCCAATGCCTGCCAAGGACATATAAGTGTCATTGGCAGCAAGGACAGAGACAGAGGGTGGAGAGAAAGTAGATACAAATAAAGACGAATCACTGGTCATGTGACGGGTAGCACCAGAATCAAAAATCCAAGAATACCGGGATATACCTGAAGGCCTTGAGGAGAATGAACTTACAAAGGGAGAGATTGAAGAGGCATTAGGCTGATAGGTTGAAAACATCTTCTGTAATTGCTCAACAATCAAGGACAGAGACATAGGAGATGTTGAGAAATCATCTACTGGAGATACAATTGTTGTAGAGCGACAATCCCTACTTTTATAATATTGCCCAATTGCCATTACTACAAAGTCGGGTAACCAATCAACACAAAATAAAATATGCAATCAAGCTATTACTCAATATGCAACCAAAGAACAATCACACTGGACCAACAAGCAAAAACAAAAACAAGCAATAGCGTAACTCCCACACTACATCAATCCAACAAAACCAATAATCCAAGCCTTATATAGTGCAGCACACACAGTCCAATAAGTCCTAAAGTGATTTTGCAACTAAGCCAAAACAAATAATATCCAAAACAATGAGAGGACATAGCAACAAAATGTTGAGCAATACACAACCTATATGAAGCACGCACCTACAGTCCACTCCCAATCTCAAAATATTCATCCAATGCAAACAAATATTACTCAATGCAACTAGAAATCAACTCACAACCAAAGCCAACAAGTGAACAAACCCCCCAAAATACTTCATTGTTCGTAACCCCAGTAACAAGACCCAACTGTCATTATCACAACAACCCCAAACTATCAGCTGCAGCATTAATTCATGGCCAGGAGAAAAATCAGAATGCAGCAACGGGAGAAAAACATGCACAGCACACTCACCTACTCACCAAAATGCACTAAAATCAAACAAAAACGATGCAAACCATCATGGGTTGTTCAATCAAACATTCTCTAGGCCAAAGCGCACCTCTTGGAGTAGATTAGAAGCAACAAACTGTACAAAAAGGGTTCAAACCAACAGATCAAAAATTGAAACCCGTTTTCAGGAAAAACATTTGAAAAATCGAAATACAATCAAATGATCCCAAAAAAATCTGCAAAAATCACCAAAATGTTCCTCATACAAAACCGAATCAGGCCCACGCTTCTGATCACAGAAACTGATGAATTCATCATGACATCAGCACTTCATTTGTCCCTCTTTTTGTTTTCAGATGATTTCTACAGTGTCCTACAACAAAATGGAGTCTTGATCTGCTCTGATGCCATGTAAACTTTGCATAATAGATTAAAGAAAACAAAGAAGAAGGCGAGAGAAGTTGTATTATTGCTGTATTTGTCCCTAAGATTACATCCTAATAAAAAGATATATTAATAACGATAACCCTTTATAGAAGGGTTGAACAAAAGAATGAAAAGGACTAAACTATCCTTAATGAAAACAATATACTAATACTAATACTGCTAACAAACGTATCAACCTGTTCATGACCTAAGCTCATTCATGCTCAACCCAAACACATTAAGTGTTATGATCGTGTTGTGCTGTCGTGTCGTGTCAAAAATTGGCACCCCTAAGAATATTTCACAGAGTTTGCTACTAATGCATCCTTGTTCAAGGAAAACTAATATAGACAAGGGAACCTATCCCCCAGTGCTATGTCACCACACCATGCATCTTCCCAAAACTTCACTCGTCCCACCACCCACTTCAAATCTAACGAACCGAAAGTAGTCTGCAGCCCCTTTCCTTATAGAATTCCACAAATCCCCCATGAGGACCCTCCATTTCTCTAGTCCCCCACCTCACTCCTCGCAACCAAATTGGCTACAATAACTAATCTCCACCAAGCAGTCGACTCTTCTAAAGCCATTTCCAAGGAGGCCTTATTGAAAACCCTCTGATCCTTTATCCCTAACCCTCTTTCTGACTAGGTGAATTTTCCTCTCACCTTCCTTCCCCTCCCAAAGGAAGTCTCTTTTAAACTCATCCAACATTTTCTTCACAGATGCCTCTATCAAGAATAAGGACATGAAGTACGTTGAAAGACTCACCAACGTGCTTTTTGATCAAGGCTATTCCCCCTAGAGAGATACTATCTCTTCCATCCTGCCAATCTAAACTAAATTCATTCTAACACTGGATCTCACATTGCCCTTGCCTTTGCAAAAGATCCCAAATGCAATGCCAAATAAACTAAAAGAAGAGATCCCATCTTGCAACCCAAGTTCCAAGCCAACTCTTCCATAACCCCCACTAAAATGAGTTTAATCTTGCTCAAGTTTACTTTTATATCAAACATTGCTTCAAAGCACACAAGAACGCATCTCCACTGTCAAAGTTGAATTTCCTCTGCATGGCAAAAAATAATCGTATCATCAGCGAAAGAGGAGATGAGATACTTCCAGTATCCTCCCATTTTATCCCTTACTCCAAAACCTCTCAATAAACCACCCTCTACCGCCTAAGCCATCATCCTACTCAGAGCTTCCATAACAACCACAAAAAAGAATGGAGAAAGAGAGTCTCCTTGCCTTAAGCCTCCAAAACTTATGAAAAACCCATCAAGGATCCACTCATCAAGACAAAAAGAGAAACTGGCAATAGACACATCTATATCCACCTTCTTAGCATGTACAAAAGAAGGTTCCACTTCGCATAATCATATGCCTTTTCAATGTCCAATTAGCAATCTAACCCCACCCCTTTACTCCTTTTTCTTGAGTCAATACATTCATTTGCTATTAGCACAATATCTAAAATTTGCTTCCCACCAACAAAGGCATTCTAACTAACCATAATTAACTTCCACTTGACACCTCTAATACGAAAAGCTAATACCTTCACTAACAGCTTACAGACACTACCCGCCTATGAAGCATGGACACTCTATTTTGGTTCACATGTCCGTGTCATCGAACACGTGTCAGACACCGACACTTCCCGGACACGTGTCAGACACTTGAATCATGGATGTTGGTGATTAAATAAAGTTCTTTAATTTTATTTAATGGCTTTGTTATTTTAATATCTTAATAATATTTTGGAAAAAAAACTAAAAAGTCCCCAAAATAAATCTTCCAATCCAAAAAATCCATGATATATTTTTTGTATCTAAAAAATCCAAAATAATAAACTTTTAATACAAAAAAAAAATCCAACTGTTAACTTCCATTTTAAGACCGTTAAAAAATATTATTAATTAGACTAAAATAGCCTTCAAGATACATTTTTTTAAAAAATACTATAAAATATATAAAATAACTTTTTCAATCCAAAAGAATCATAATACTTTACGAAGTAAAAATTTATTTTTTAGGCTTTCTAGATCAATAAAAAATGCTATATTTTTTTTTGGGATTGAATAATTTATATTATGAATTATTTAGTATTTATTTTTAAATATATCTTGAAGGTTAATTTTGTCTAATCACTAGTATTTTTTTAACAGTGTTAAGATAGAAGTTTATCATTGGAGTTTTTTGTAATAAAAGTTTATTCTTTGGGCCTTTTAGATATAAAAAGATTATTATGGATTTTTTGGTTTTAAAATTTTATTTTAGGGACTTTTTAGTATTTTTTCCTAATATTTTTGTGATTTGTGTGTTTTTATGCCAATTTTAATTGAAATAATATTAGATTTTTATTATATAGTCATATAAAATTTATAAAAAATTTATATATATTCAACATGTCTCTAACGTGTCCCTGTCCTACTTTTTTGAGAAATAACGTATTTGCATGTCTGTGTCAGTGTCGTATCCGTGTCCCGTATCTGTATACGTGCTTCTTAGCTACCCACCAAACTTATAGGTCTAAAGTCTTTGAGATTTTCTGCCCCTTACTTCAGCACCAAAGCAATAAATGAGCACTAAAACTTCTCTCAAAAGTCTCATGTTCATGTAAGTGATCAAATACTGCCACAACATTGTTAAGAGCTTGATATGCAATGTTGGCTCATTCTCTAATAGCTTAAGTTTTTTGATGAATTAGTTGCTTAATATAGTATCAGAGCCTTGGTTAAGAGAGGTCCTGGCCTCAAGTTTCTATATTTGCATTTATGCTTGTTTGCATTTGTACTTTGTTATGCTTTGCATTTGTCTTCAATTTCTTTACCTCTCCAAATACGAGTCCGAGTCAAACATCCCTACGAACCACCGACCAACAATGCTTGAAGAATACCATTGTGAAACCATCCAAACCCGGCACTTTATCCCTATCATAGGAGTTAAGGGCTACCAAGCATCTCATCTTATCAAAAGGTCTCTCCAAGCCACTACTCTCCTCCTCTTCTAGAGTAGTGAAGACTATATTTTCTAAGAGAGGCCTCTCGTGACAAGTCTCTGACACAACTGCTCATAGAATTGTGAAATACCTTATCTTACCTCTTCCTCTGCTTAATCGTTCTCCCTTCTATAACCACCTTGCTGATATTATTCATACTCTGCTGAGCATTTGCAATCCGATGGAAGAATTGAGTATTCCTATCACCTAGCTTGAGCCACAAAACCCTCGATTTCTGCCTCTTAACTGATCTATGTGCCTTCCAAATCCCACCCAAAGCTCCTTTCTTCTCATCCCTAGCACATATATCCTCTTATGGAAAGGGTTTCCGTTACTCTTTAGAATCTAGATCTTGTAGGTCTTGAAGAAGTCTAGTCTTTTCGCTTGAAAAATCCCAAACACTTCTCTATTCCACCTCTTAAAGTCCTCTTAAACTCATTTAAAAAATTATGAACACACAAGTATAAGGTTAACCAAGATTTGTTGAAATGAATTACATTAAAAACATATCATAATCTTCGGATCCGGAGGCAAGGGTGATGGATTATTTGTCCTACTCAGAGCAGGGCTTAGTTTGGGCCCCTCCTTGTTTTCGGATGAATTTTCATGATTAGGAGAAGGAGAATGTAGCTAGTTTCTTGGCCTTTTAACGGTCCAAGCCTAGGGGTAATGTTTCGGACATAATTCTTTGGCATAAGGACAAAAGCAAGAAATTTGTAGTTGAATCCTATTACAAGAGGATTTGGCTAGAAAGGGAGATAGGAACTTTCTGTGAAAAGCCATTTGGCGCATTAAAGCGCCGATAACGGCTGCTTTTTTTTGTATGGTCTCTAGCGTGGGAGCAGTCTTAACTATGGACAATCTTGAAGAGAGAATTCAATTTAGCTAGGAAGTGTAGCATGTGTTTAGAAGAGGAGTTTATTAACCACCTCCTCCTTCACTCTACCATTGTGAGGGAGGTGTGGGGGTTGTTTTTCCTTATTTGGGTGGTGTTGGATTATACCCTCTTCAATAATGGATTTTTTGAAAGCTTGATTAAGGGTTGCAACAAGAGGAGTGTGAGGATAGTTTGGAGGATTGTACCTATCTGTTTGTTTTGGTGTCTACTGGAAGGACCGAAGGCTTTTTAAAAGGGAGACGATGTCTATTTATAGATTTAAAGATATTTTTTAAAGAGTCTTATATTTTTTTATTTTAGAGAAATACCCTTCGTATGTATATAATTCTATAGATTTTTTTGATGATATGGGACTCTAAATTTTTTATTCGTCGTTCATATTCATAAACCATTCATTATAATTACTATTCCAAATATAAAGATATAAATCTATTAAATATAGATTAATATATAAATTATTATATTAAAATTAAAAATTAAAAAAAAAATTGCAAGTCTCATTTTGTAAATGGGTTCGCCCCCTTGGGTGCCTCTTATACAATACTTTTACTTATCCAAAAAAAAAAAAAATCCATGATGTGTTATCAAGCTCTACTCTCTAATTGGTTGTAAGGCGCATAAAGAAGATTTTCCGTGAGTGTCTCTTCATTGACTAACTTTTTTTCGATAAGTATTTATGGTGCATTTTTAAATTATTCCAAGAGAACTTCAGCGCTCAGTGAATCTACAATTTCGCATTTAGCTAAAAGAAATAAAGGCCTAAAGATGTGAGGCAAATTTACATTGATAATCAATTAATAAAGTTAATTAATTATTCCACAGAATTCACGCAGTTAGCCCCAAATTAATTCTCTAATTAATTAATCAAATTAATTAGACAAGAAACATAAGACTTAAGTGGTAAGCCAAGTGTTCTATAGAAATTAGTCTAGATACCAAAATAATATTATGGCTAAGTGCTTCAATTAATAATTGCAACAATATAAAAGGCATAAAATAAAATAAAGCACAGTCCCAGCAAAAAAATAGACACGCCGATGTATAGTGGGAAAACCCTCATGGGGCAAAAAAACCCATTATGCTAATAGAGAAAAATTCACTAATAATCAATACAGTTACAAGACACCAAACTGACAACTTGATTACTAACCTACTACACTGCCCAACAGTTTACTCGCTAGTCAATCAACTCCTATTGTCCTCCCTTGTTTAGCTCTTGTCTGCTGATTGCAGTTGTTAGTCATTCCTTTACAATAGCAAGACCTTGTTCTGATCACAATATGACTCTGCATATCCATGCTACTGGGTGTGCAACTCCTGTGCAGTGATCCTGATATGTGATCTAAAATTACCTCTTAGCAAACTTCACAATTACCTTTGTGATAAGGGACTATGTGAATCCGATCTTAAGAATTATTATGAAACTCTCAAGGATTCAATTAGTGCCAAAAGTACTCTATATGTATGCAAAATATGCTCTCTGCAATATTAATCTCGTGTTCTCTGCATAGAATCTCATCATTGTAACTTATATAGGGATGCAACTATGAACTAACCCTAATTGAAATCGGATTAGAAACCAATCAGATTCTCATATTCGCCACCCACGTCTGGACGGAAGGATCACACGTTCGAACAGTTGTAACTTATATAGGTTTTGTATACAACTAATCCTAATTGAAATTGGATTAGGAACCAATCAAACTCCCATATTCACCACACGCGTCCGGACAGAAGGATCACGCAGTCGGTTCAACCGTTCAGGAGGCCCTCTAGATGCATTCGAATGATTAAGGTACTAGAATTCTCAATTTCATTTTAAACGAATACCAAATTACAAGAAGTTCCTAAGAGACCTGAATATACATGTTCTAAGGTCTTCCATAACCTATAGTCACAACTATAAAGTACTTAAGATGTGAAAATAAACAAAAACAAGTCCCTATAAGAACCGAAAAGAGAAAGACTAAACGTACACATCTCTTATAAATGTACCTAACATGTTATGCACGACATGCATGTGTGTTTATACCTTTCTCATAGTAATTCTAAAGCATCATAATGTTGGCCAAATTCTTCATCTTCAGAAGTACACAACTGTAATTAAATTTGGCTCAATCAAGTCTTCACGATTTGATTGACTAGCAGTGAAACTCAACTAACCTAACAATTACAAACTCGAAACACAAACTTTTAGAATGAATTGCCAACACATAACTATAGAGCGAAATTTCACAATTATTCAAATACAATTTTTCCTCACAAGATGGATCTCAAAGTGAGACTTTCTACACCTGACACGAATAAACTGATGCTAAAAACAAATTGCAAGACATGTCATTTCTAAGGTTAGAAAATAATCAGTTTGATATACCTACCAAAAAATAAACCATATATATGATTTAGGTGGCACTCATATTCCTAAATGCTCAAACTATAGGCTCCCCAAAAGTATTCCTCAATTTACACACTGCAATAAAAGTCAAATCCCTGTTGTAGAGGATGTAAAGATCCTTAAGATTATTCATGTTTAGAAAAAGCAATTTTATAATCTATAATAATATAAATAAAATAAGTTCCTTACATGCTCTATGGATGCATGTGTGCCATGTGTGCCTGGCACAATCTCATGTGAAAATTTTATGAGAGAGAGGGAGAGATGTACTTGTAGATGGTATGAACGAAAAAAATATTTGCCACTTTGGTAGACACTAGTCCGCTGGCTAAAAGGCCATGTTTTAGTGTAAAAAAACTTTATAAAAAAAAAAGATTATCAGTGATGTATACAATGGCTGGCCACTTAAAAATTTGACATCCAATTTATATGGAAGGTCATGCAATTAGAGGTTATCACCAATCTGGAAGTTATCAAATAAGAATATAAACAGCATTTATCTGCTTCAACAAAATCCATATTCCAAAATCAAAATTTGAGCGAAAAGGGAGGTAAAACATACAAACAACGTAACTTCAATAGCATGTGCAAAGTGAATAAAGTTTCTATTTAGATAGATTAAAAACTATTTGTCCAAAAAAAAAAAAAACTCTCACCCCAAGGGCCAGTTTTTTTAACCTATCAAAAGATAGGGTTAAAAACAATAAATAACACTGATCACCAAGATAACAGTGAATTTGTACCTGAATAAGGGGCCTCTATAGACTGAAAAATCCAAATGGGTCGATGATTCGATATAATAGGCATTGCGGATATCAAACTCAGAACCATTGTCACCTTTACTGATAACTCCACAATCAAATTGCAAGATGGAGCTTAAGCCAGGCTTTTTTATGCATATCTTCATCAAGGCTTCCCTAGGAAACCTACCCTCTTCATCAAAGGTTTCAGGACCTAGCAAAGCTGACACAGCAACCTCCTCACCTGAGTCACTTTTCTTCCAGCAAAACCATATCTTGGGACTGTGGCGAATACCAGTCCAACACAAAATCTCCCAAGGAACCAACTGCATTATCCTGCATCCATGTCAACAGTTAAGAAGTTAAAAGAATCCCTAACATGTTATGTTAAACTAAAATTTGATGGTTCCATCATCATCTAAATAGCATAGAATGCTCACCACCATGAACAGGTAACATCACATAGAATGGCACTCATCTCATAGTGAATGGTTGAAAATAAGACATTGTGCCTTTTCAAGGAAACCTAGCATTTCTCACATACAAATAGTTGTTGCGTTGGTTACCTTTTCCGTTCAATGGCCTAATTTGGATGATGAATTTTGGAGATGATAGCTGTATAAAACATAATGGAGCTGCTATATTTACATAGGACATCCAAACTCAGTTTTGGTAAATTTTGGGACATTGAATGCTCACCACCATGAACAGGAACATCACATAGAATGGCACCCATCCCATAGTGAATGGTTGAAAATAAGACATTGTGCCTTTTCAAGGAAACCTAGCATTTCTCACGTACAAATAGTTGTTGCGTTGGTTACCTTTTCCATTCAATGGCCTAATTTGGATGATGAATTTTGGAGATGATAGCTGTATAAAACATAATGGAGCTGCTATATTTACATAGGACATCCAAACTCAGCTTTGGTAAATTTTGAGATGGAAGTTGACTTAACTAACACTGTTTTGGTCACACCTACACTAATTGCCTAATAATAAACCTAAAGACATTGCAACTTTTGAAATAAATGAGGCCTTAAACAGACACATATCAAAGACAGTAGCAAAGGGTTCTTTGGAGGGTTTCGGTGCTAGTGATAATAAAATCAAGAGTGGGAGAATAATTGAGGTGCATCCCTTTGCGCTTTTAGGCAGCTTCTGCACTCAGAGTAAGCAAAAGGGACTAGTTATCAGCTGGTTATATGGGAATGTAAGGAACTTGGCAACTGTCCTGGAACATGTTGTTGGTGGTACTCAATCTCACTATTCATGGTTTTTGTTGGGAGCATCATTCCAGGAAAAAGAAATTTAGAACCCCATTAGGTGAGCACTTGAAAAGAGATTGGCACAGTGTACAAGGATGCGTTGCTCAGGAGGAGGATTACTAACTATGATGAAGAGTGTGTTATCTAGCCTCAAAGCAATTTCATGTCTCTTTCCACAATTCCTAACTCTGTGGTTCTTGGGCTCGTAAAGATATAAAGAGACTTCCATAGAAAAAGCAAGCATTAGGTCTTGTAAAATTAGAAGTACTTAGGAGAAGACTTTAAAAACGATTAGTGTAGTTGGAAGTCCATTTGCTTGCCAGAGAGGGCAGCAGTTCACACATTATTCAGTGCTTACAAACAAAGCCTAAATAGGAAACCAGTTTTTGGCATTTGGGGAGAAGGATTGTGCATAATGCAATGTGGCTAGGTGAAAGTTTAAAGAGTAAGAGTAAGTTTACTGGATTCAGGAGTGAGCAGTACTGATAAAATGAAAAGGACCATGAGAGGATTAAAGAATCTCAAGAAGGTGCATCTTGTTTATCTAATCTCCCCAAAAAAACAAAAAACAGAGAGAGAGATGCATTTCATATGGCAACAGAAGGACGGGTAGTATTTTGGCAAGATATTGTTGGTGTAAGGATTCTCCTCTTAAACCCTAATTTCCAAACAATTTTGCAATTACGAATTGTAAAGAGATCAAGATAGGAATCATATTGGTTGGAGGAATGAAAGGGTTCATCAGAGTATAAGCCTTATTAGGGACCTTAATAATTGGAATGCATAGTATATGGACACCTTTTAGCTAAATTGTACTCTTATGACGTCCCCTTGTACAATGACAATGCTTTGATTTGGAAGAGAAGTCAGGTTGGGCAGATTCTCAGTTACAACATTCTACAATTTATTGAGTAGGAACACCAAAGTGGTCTTCTCGGCAAAGCAAGTGTGGTTTTTCAGTTTCTCTTTCCAAGGTTGCCTTCTAAATTTGCTCTCAACTCAACTCAACAAAGCCTTATCCAAAGTATCTGGAGTCAGGCTACATGAATCCTATCTCGTCATTCTTTTCTATTTAAAGTCATTCTCTCCGTTAGACCACACATTATTGTATCTTTTCTAACTACCTCTACCAAAGTTAATTTTGACAGCTCTCACCCCTTAGCATGACTCTAAATATTAAACATGTCACTCTTTCTTACTGGTGCATTTACTTGTCTTCATTTTACATGACCATATTGCCTTAATTGATTTTTTCACATTTTAGTTCCTATAGATTCTATTCCTATAATCTCACGAATGTTTTTATTTTTAATTGTGTCTTTTCTTGTCTTACCCCACATCCATCTTAACATCCTCATTTCGGCTACACTTATTTTATTAATATATTGTTTCTTAACTATCCAGCATTATGTTCCATACAACATCACTACTCTAATAGCTATTCTATAAAATTTACTTTTCACTTTTAAAGATATACGTCGATTACACAATATACTAGAGACACTTCTCCACTTAACCCATGATGTTTTAATTCTATGAGTAGCATCATCTCTAATTTCTCCCTCTTAAGAAATAAGTGAACCTAAATAACTTTTTATTAACTCTTGATTTTTTATTTTCACTCCATTCCCATTTGTATTATTCACTGTTCAATGGCTTCAAAACTTTGGGGTTGTATCTTATTTAATTTAGTCTATTTTCAGAGTTGCCAACATCACGGAGAATATCACCAAGGAATGGTGATACCAAATTTAGAAGGTCCAAATTCGGTGTCTTTTCTGCTATATGAAGATTAGAAACTGTAACTACAAATATATATATATATATATATATATATATATAAAACAAAGAACACTTGTGATCCTCTCCAATGTTTTCAATCAATTTTGGCCTAAAAAAATGTCATGTGTGGAATTTCATTAAACAATCACCAATTGTAACATTCAAAACAAGAATTTGAGTAATGTCCCCAGTTTGTATCATTTATCTAATAAAACAAGTCCATTTTACTCGTGAGTTTTCCAAAATCCTAATTTCTTTTCCTCTCTTTTTCACTGCAAAATACAGATTTCAAAATTTTCTACATCTAAAGTGGGTAATGTAAGCCATTCGAACAAACATAATTATTTATATATACATACGTATGCGGAGATAGAGAGATGAAATTGAAGAGAACCTGAAAGCCATTAGACAGTTCGTGACTGATCTCCGACTGTAAGACCTTGAGCAGATACAAATCTTCAATAGCTTTGATACTCTTGCGCAACACAGTGGTCATCCTCGTCATTCTCTTTGCAGGTAGGTATGCGCCGTTTCGCAAATTTGGAACAGTGGGGTCAAGTTTCAGAGAGACACAACGCTATTCCACGGGAATCAGACACTTTTTTTATTGACCAAAATTTGAGCAATGATTCCTAACAACACAATGCTATTCAACGGAAATCAGACACTTTTTTTATTGACCAAAATTTAAAACCCCTGGCCGAGTAGAGCAATGATCCTTTACAAGGGGTTTGCTTTCGGGATTCGTAGGTTCGACTCCATTCACATCTCTGACTCACCTGTCAATCAAGACTGGGATGCACAAAATAATAGAGCATCGAAGAACTGACCTAATATAACTTCAATGAATTCAGCCGGGTCAAGTGAATTCGGATTAGTTCGGACAAAAAAATTAAAAAAAAATCTGATTGATTTGAATTGAAAGTTCAATTTACTCCATCCAACCTAAGAACCGAATTATAATATTTTTAATTAACTCTTTTTTTGTTTCAATTTTAAAAAAAATTTGTAATTATTAAAAATTTTAAGAATGCAGTGTAATTTACTTTTTTTATAAAAATATAAATATATATATATTTAATATTCTATTCAAATAAATAAACCTTGTTCTCTTTAAAATATAATTTTTTAACTTTTTGTTTTTATTTTTTTCTCGTACTTCTAATACTCCATCTTACATGTATCATCAATGGAAATGGTTCAACTCAAGACCTCCAAATCTGAAAGTAATGCCCTAACGATCTCATTTGTCTTAAGAGAAAATAAACATTCATAACCTCTTTAATTTACTTTTATATTTGCATCATAAAAAATATACTTTCAATTTCTCTTTCCCTTGTATTCTCTCACCCAACTTGATGGATTAAAAAAAATAATAGAAACTATAATTTTAAATTTACAAACTTTGTTTCAATTATCTAATGCAATAGTGAGTACTAGTGGAAATAGAAAAAAGAAAAGAACTGAGGAAATATTTTCATATATTTCTGTGTGTATCAAACTGTACAATACTGAGGCCCATTTATAGGTACAATATGTGAATACAAGGTGGGAAGATATACGATGTGGGATAATGTGGGAATATATGGTAGAACAGAAATCAACTGGAGTTTGGAAACTAAATCTTGAAGACGCCCAAGGAGGATGAGCTTTGGTGAAAATATCAGCAACTTGATCAGCGGAGGAGATCGGAAGAAGATGAACAGTGCCACGGAGAATATGTTGCCAAATAAAGTGACAATCAATCTCGATATGCTTGGTATGCTCATGAAAGACATCATTGTGAGCAATTTGGATAGCACTTCGATTGTCACAATGGAGAGTGGTAGCAGAGGTGTGAGGGACATCCATGTCTGTAAGTAACCAACGAAGCCAAAGAAGCTCCTGGGTGGCATCTGCAAGTGCACAATATTCTGCTTCACTGCTGGATCTGGTAATAACAGTCTGTTTCTTGCTACGCCAAGAGATGAGAGAAGAACCAAGAAAGAAACAGAACCCAGTGGTAGAACGACGATTAGTAGGATCTCCTGTCCAATCAGCATCAGAGTAAGCACGTAAATCAAGGGATGAATGAGCAGAGAAGTGAAGGCCATGGAACATCGTGCCCTTAACATAGCGAAGAATACGAAGGACGGCTGCATAGTGAGTGGAGCGAAGAGCAGACAAGAACTGACTCACAATATGAACAGCATGAGCAATGTCAGGTCGAGTAATAGTAAGATAGACAAGACTCCCAACCAGCTGGCGATATAAAGTTGGATCGGTGAGCGGAACACCATCCAAAGGGGTGAGGCGAGCATTGGGCTCAAGAGGGGTAGGAGCAGTCTTACTATCAGTGATCCCGGCACTAGTAAGGGGATCTGAAGCATATTTGGCTTGAGAGAGATAGTAACCGTCAGAAGCAGAAGAAATCTCAAGACTGAGAAAATAACTGAGAGGTCCAAGGTCCTTCATTTCAAAATGTTGACTGAGAAACTGTTTTAGATCAGTAATGCCAGTGAGATCATCACCAGTGATGATCATATCATCAACATAAAGAAGTAAGAGGATAGATCCACTAGTAGACTTGCGGAGAAAGAGGGCGGAATCATGAGAACTGGAAGTGAAGCCAAAGTCGCCAATAACAGAGCTAAACTTGGCAAACCAAGCACGAGGAGCCTGCTTAAGTCCGTAAAGAGCACGACGAAGCTTGCAGACTTTGTGAGGAGGATGATGATATCCAGGAGGGGGTTGCATAAAGACGTCTTCTTGAAGGTTGCCATTCAAGAAGGCATTTTTCACATCCATTTGAAATAAACCCCATTTGCGAACAGCAGCGACTGCGAGTAAACAGCGTACAGAGGTGAGACGGGCAACAGGGGCAAAGGTCTCTTCATAGTCAATTCCATATTCTTGGGTAAAGCCTTTGGCCACAAGACGAGCCTTGTATCTATCAATAGAACCATCAGAGTGAGTTTTAATTTTGTAAACCCACTTGCAACCCATAGCCTTTTTGTTAGGAGGGAGATCAACAAGGTCCCAAGTATGAGTTTTCTCGAGTGCCTGCAATTCCTCTGTCATTGCTTGCTAGCCAAAGAGGGTTAGAACTGGCCTCATGATAAGATTGGGGCTCATGGTGAGAAATAATGGTAGAAAAACAATGATAGTCACGGAGACGGAGTAGGTGGTTCCCTTACCCGGATGGAACGACGAGGAGGAGGACCTGGAGTGGAGAGATCAGAAGAGGAGCTGGAGATAGGTGAATCAGTGGCAATGGCTGGTGGATCAGCTGTAATGGCAGGATCATCAGACAGAGTAGATGTCTCAGAAGGACCTGCAGGTGGAAGCTCAGATGGCTCATCAGGAAATAAATCAACAGAGGAATCAGTAAATAATAAAGATGTGGAGGGGGAGGATACGTGAAAGGGAGAGAGAGAGAGGAGAACATTTTGTGTTCCCAAAAGACAATATGACGAGAGATGCGAAGTCTCTTGGAGTAAGGATCCCAACATCTGTAGCCTTTATGTTCAATGCCATAACCCAAGAAACAACAAAGACGAGCCCGAGGTTCCAACTTAGAGCGCTCATGAGGTTGGAGTAGAACGAAACAGGCACAACCAAAAATACGAAGATGACTATAGTCAGGAGAAACACCATAAAGGCATTCATAGGGAGATTGATTTTGGAGGACAAGGGAAGTGAGGCGATTGATAGTATAAACGGCAGTAAGAGCAGCCTCTCCCCAAAAACGTTCAGAGCAGGAGGCAGAGATAAGAAGTGCCCGAACAGTGTCCAGAATATGTCTATGTTTGCGTTCAGCACGACCATTTTGTTGGGAAGTGCCAGGGCAAGAACGATGAGGAATGGTACCATGCTGACGAAGAGTATGTAAGAAACCAAAGTCTTTGTATTCCATGGCGTTATCGGAGCGAAAGACTTTGATAGAACAAGAGAACTGAGTGTTTATCACGCGGGCAAAGTCAAGATATATTTGAGGTAACTCGGAGCGATTTTTCATGAGATAAATCCAAGTAAAACGAGAATAATCATCAATAAAAATGACAAAGTATATGGATCCTCCCATGGTAGAGTGAGGAGAAGGTCCCCAAATATCAGAGTGAATCAGATCAAAAGGAGCAGTAGAAACAGAATCACTTTTATTAAATGATAAAGCCGGTTGTTTGGCAAGTTGACAAGAAAGACAATCAAAGTTTTCATTTTTGACAGATCCTAACAATCCACTAGAAATTAAAGTTTGTAGACGACTAGAAGAGACATGACCCAATCGAGAGTGCCAAAGCGTGGTAGGAGAATTTGTGGAGACAGAAGCTGTAGAGGACAGTGGAGAAGTGAGCTGAGAGGGAATGCGGAGATGGATAAGCTCAAACAAGCGTCCAACCTTACGGCCTATCCCAATGGTCTTCCCTGTCTGTGGATCCTGTACATAACAACCAGAAGAAGAGAAAAGAACATTGAGTCCAAGATCACATAATTGACCAACAGATATAAGATTAAAAGATACATTGGGTACAAGATAGGTGTTAGGAAGGGATGCATGAGATGTGGAGACCTCACCTAATATGACTAACAGACATATGTGAGCCATTTGCCGTGTGAATCTTAGGAATATGAGAACCAGGAGTGGTAGAAGTGAAAATACTAGAGTTGGAGGTCATATGATTACTGCATGCGGAATCAAAATACCAAGAGGACTTACCAGAAGTGGCAGACATAGCAGTGGATGGCGAAGGTGCAAGAACCTGTTTGAGGATTGCTTCAAGATCGGCAACAGAGAAGGATGGAGAGGAAGACTCAGATGGAGTAGGTCCTTCGGCAACAGTAGCGAGAGAAGAAGAAGCAGTAGACCCTACTTTGGATGAGTGACCAGATCGGCCCCTAGGCTAGTTGCCACGAGATTGACAATTTGGATTTTTGTGGCAGTCATCTTGAATAGTGTCCAGGTCCTTGTTTCTGACAAAAGTGACATGCTCTAGTAGGGCAAGAGAGAAGAACATGGCCAGAGAGATGACAATACTTGAAAACTTTCTGAGTAGATGAACTGCTCTTCTGTGGAGGAGGTCGAAAGGCAGCCAGTGCAGCATCTGTAGAGGAGGGCTTGAGGAGACCAAGACAGGTTTCTTTTGAGAGCAGTTTAGAGATGGCTTGCTCAAGAGTGGGAAGAGGATTGCGGTGAAGCAATGACGCTCGAATCGGCTCAAAATGGTGGTTGAAAGCCATAAGAAAATGAATCAAGCGTTGTTGATCACGGTAGGTAGCAAATTGCTCAGCATCGAAAGTGCAGCGCCATGTAGGTTTTGATGGTGTCAATTGATCCCAAAGGGCATACATTTGGGACAATAAATCATTAATAGATTGGCCGGATTCTTGTCGTGTACGATGAAAAGAGCTGAGAAGTTTATATTGGTGAGCAAGACCAGCAGTGGTGTAACGAGCTGCTAAGAAATCCCAGACTGATTTGGCAGAGGAAAAAAGACCAAATTAGAGGTTGATGGAAGAGATAGTGGTATTGCGGAACCACGTGATGATCTGATGATTTTTGCTGTCCTAGTCTTCAAGGCGTTCAAGAAATTTGTCAGCCGCCTCTTCGTTGCCTTGCTCAGGTTCAGTGATATTGCCAGTGATATAGCGCCACAACTTGTATCCTCGAAGAAAACTAGACATGGCTTGTGCCCAAGGAATGTAGTTTGAACCATCCAGAGTAACAGTGATGGGCTAGGAGGCATCTGAGCGATCTATAGCTATGAAAAAAAGGGTAAAAGGTCACAATAGAGGAGTGTACGAACCAAATTGATCAAAATAGAGCCCAAAAATGAATTCAGAAGGCCCAAATTGATGACGTGGCAACTGATGTGGCAGGATGACGGGGCAGATGACAGTGGCGGGTAGTGGACCCGTGCGATGATGTGGCTGATGACATGGCAGCTGATGTGGCAGGTAGTGGACCCGGGTGATGACGTGGCAGCTGACGTGGTCAATAACGTGGCGGGTAGTGGGCCCAGGTGATGACGTGGCAACTGTTGTGGCTGATGACGAGCTTGATGACGTGGCGGCTAGTGGACCCTGTGTGATGACGTGGTAGGTGATGTGGCTGGTAATGGACCCAGGTGATGATGTGGCAACTGACGTGGCAGCTGACGAGTCTGATGACGTGGCATGTAGTGGACCCCGTGTGATGACGTGACTGATGATGTGGTAGGTAGTGGACCCAGGTGATTATGTGTCAGTTGACGTGGCGGGTAGTGGACCCAAGTGCTGACGTGGCGGGTAGTGGTCCCCCTAGTAGTGATGGAAGAGAGGAGTAGTAGTGGAATGACGGCAATTGGAGGAGGAGCACTGCTCACAATGAAGACAACATGGCTCTGATACCATGTGGAAATAGAGAAAAGAAAAGAACTGAGGAAATTTTTTCATATATTTCTGTGTGTATCAAACTGTACAATATGAGGCATATTTATAGGTACAATATGTGAATACAAGGTGGGAAGATATACGATGTGGGACAATGTGGGAATAGAGTCTATGTGTATTCTAGAATATTCTAACAAGTACTTTGTCTTTTAATAATATGATTTTAAGTCACAAATCAATGAGACAATAACAAATCAAAGACATTTGTTAACAAAAAAAAATTATAAATTAAGTTATTAATTTTTTTTTCAAAACCACTGTTATATCAAGTTTTTTCTTATTGTCAAAGTGTCATAAATACTTAGATGAGTTAATTTTCATTACATATATATATCAAGAGTTTTTGCTTTTTGGTTTCTGTTAAAAAAAAAACACACAGACCCAACCCAAACCATCCCGACCTAACCTGAAAATGTTCAGTTCGGGTTGGGTCGGATCCAATAATTAATGGTTCCGATTTTATTTTTTTGAACCATTTAAGGTCGAGTCAGTTCTAGTTCTACTGCAACCCAACCCATGTGCACCCCTCAGGGCTAGTAACCCAAGCGTTTAATGACCTTACGAGACAGTGGCCTTGCGTATTCTAACAACTTGAATACCTCATTTGCTTGGCTAAAATTAAAAAAAGTTTAACAAATTAAATCAGTAAAATTAAAAAGCAAAACTTCTATTATTTTAAACTTTTTAAAAATAAGTTATCCTTTAGTGGATTTGTAAAAATATTATTTTATCTACTATTTTCATCTCTTTCTCATTCAAATCCTAAATTATACAACACATACACACACACACACACATCTATATATATATATATATATAAATATATTAGCATTGACTCGTATTATGTGTGTGTTATTATAAATTAATCAACTTAAAATAACAAAAATTAAAAGAAAATAAAAATCATAACTTAATTCAAAAAAAATTTATACCCAAAAAAATTGTTGACGATAATAGAGTATAAGCTTAAAGTGTAATTAAACTGATCATCCCTAAAGTTTTTAATAATTACAAAGATTTTCTCTGAGATTTCTGAAATGACACTGACCTCTCCTATTTTTACTAACAAACTACAAAAATCTCTCCTCTAACTTTATTTTTTTCAAAATGACAAAAATACCCCTTTCATTTATTTTTTTTAGATTTTCTAAATTTTGACCTTTTCTAACTTTTTTTAAAGATTTTTTTTTTCATTTTATATAAAAAATAAAATTAAGATAAATAACTTAAATTTTTTTTTAGTCCAAGAAGATTTTAATTAATATTTATTTGAACATGAAAAAAAAAGTTTAAAAAAATGATCAAAATTGAAAAATTGCAAAAAAAAATGAAAGGGGTATTTTTATCATTTTGAAAAAAAATAAGGCTAGAGGGAAGGTCAGTTTAATTTACCCAAACTTAAATTATCATATATTTTTGGGTAAATTATTCTAACATCCCCTGAGACTTATGACAATTACACTGACTTTTCCTGAGTTTTCTGAAATTACACTAACCTCCCATACTTTACAAAATAAAATACAGATACTTCCCTCCTGCCAATTTTTTTTCAAAATGACAAAACTTCTCCTTTTATTTATTTATTTTTGCATTTCTCCAATTTTGACCAATTTATTCTAAGTTTTTTAAAGATTTTTTACTTTTTTATTTAAAAACAAATTTAAGTTAAAGAACTTATTTTTATTTTATATAAAAATAAATTTAAAGTTTTTATCAATATTTATTTGAAAAATGAACAAAATTTGGTCAAGATTTAAAAACTGAAAAAAAAAAATATGAAATGGGTAGTTTTGTCATTTTGAAGAAAAAATTTGACTGAAGGGAGGTGTCTGTATATTATTTTGTAAAGTAAAGGAGATCAGTATAATTTCAAAAACCTTAGGGAAGGTGGGTGTAATTCTCATCAATCTCAGGGAAGGTCAGTGTAATTTACCCTAATTTTTTTTTTGTTGCAAATTTTAATTATATACACTTATTAATTTTTTCGTCCACTTCTATTTTTCATAAGTTTTTGTTTAAAATTCAATAATTTTGTTGTTACAAATTTTAATTAAAAAAAGTTTACACAACATTATTTAATGATAAGTGCGAAACAATAAATTTCATTTGAAAATAATTGATGATAATAGTTTAAAATTCATTTTTATTAAATCAAATATGATTTAAAGGGTAATAGTTATCAATAAAGCTTAAATGGGCCTAGATTAGGATACAACTTTATGATGTTTTTATTTTATTTTTATTTATTTAAAGTTTTGTAATTATAAAAAACTTACCTGATTCTAGCAATTTTCGATTTAGTATAAAAATTTTAGTCAAATCAAATACAATTTGATGAATAATAATTTTCAATTCGTTTGAAAAGTGAATTTGGAATAAGATACAATATTGGGGTGCAACTCTTTGAATCGTGGACTACAATAAATTATTATGTACGTGAACAATACACTTAGTTAAAAAAAATTAACATCTATAAATTAATAAATTATAAATGTCCAAATGTAGTGTGCGTGTATATGTGTATATTATTTATATATATATATATGTATAAGATTTTTTAAATAGAAGCAAATTGAACAAAACAAATGGGACTTGTAAGTTTCCTTTCCCTACTACAGTGGTAATAACCCAATTCCTTCTGACCAAATTGGGCCGTGTAAGGTATGCATTAGCTGTAAATTATTTTTCTAAAATAATTACAAGTCTCATAATGGTAGGTCCAATCTTTACAATGTAAGGTGTAATTTACCATAACGTTTGGTGCAACACTCGGTTACACATGTGATCACTATCATCTCTCTCTCACACTCTCTCTCTCGCCCACACTTCTGTTTTAGAGGGATACCACTTAGATTTCACTCAAGGTCTCAAAGCGTGAATATCACCTAGAATGGGTGATTGAATAGGTAGGTGTTGAATAAAACTTACTTTTTATGTTAATTTCAATTCTTGGTTAAAACAAAAGATGACACAATCAACAAAATTACTCAATGTGATTAATTCAACAATTATCCCATCCACCAATGAATTATCCAAGAATCATTCAAATACATCAACCTATCAACATTCACCAAATTGATTAATCTAGCTTAATTTTATATGCAATTTTACCAATTCAAAGCAAATTCAACTAAGTGATCAATTTATAATTTTAGTCAATTTACTCAATCAAGCTGCCCATAACGGGCAGCCCAGTTGGTAAGGGCGGATGTGGGGCTGTGTGGTAAGCGCACGGTCTCTAGTTCGATTCCTTAACTGGTGAGTACTGCGCTTTAAATGGTGTCCTTGTTTATGGGCAGTGGGATTGGCACCTCCAAGATTAGTCCTTGGCCACTCATAAACCGAGAGAATGGGGAATACTTGGATTATCAAAAACTAAAAAATTACTC
The DNA here is from genome assembly GCA_008638375.1 of Nyssa sinensis. Classification (NCBI taxonomy): domain Eukaryota; kingdom Viridiplantae; phylum Streptophyta; class Magnoliopsida; order Cornales; family Nyssaceae; genus Nyssa; species Nyssa sinensis. The sequence continues at coordinate 14,906,494 of CM018051.1, read as the reverse complement.
AATCAAGTTTTCAATTAATCAGATTAAAGAACAATTATGAATTCATGAAAACTCAATTTCTATATTCTAACAGAAGCATTCAATTAAAGCAAATAATAAATTGAAAGAAATGGAGAGAATGAGAGATTTACAAACCGATTGATGATGAAGAAACTAATAAGGAAAACAATCATTGGAGTAAAACTTCGGAGTCTGGCCAACGCTCAAGGAAGACTTCCATTATGATGGAAAATGAAATACAATGTATCTATGAACAAGCTTAGTAGCTCAAGCTCCGTTCTCACCGATCATGTCTTCAAATTGCTCTTGAATCCTCAAGTATCTCATAGTTGAAACCTTTAAACAATCAGAATCCTCGAGGGTTTCAGAATCCTCCAATCAAGCCGCTCAGCAATTATGAATCCTCACAACCTTGGTGTTCATCGATAGCTCAACGCCGAATCCTCAAGCTTAAACTCCATCTTTCGTCAATGGTAAAATTGACATGAACTAAGGCTCTTTGATCTGATTTGGATCTAGTGGATATCTAAATCGATCAATGAATAAGAGTAGAGATGTGTATGAATTATCTCTCATAAGAGCTTCAAGATCTATTAACAATTTAGTTCTCACAAATTGAGATTCTCTCCCTCTGTTTTTGACTCTATGTATTGTATTTTCGCAAAGAGTTAGTTCCAATCCCTAAATGGCTTGAAAACATAATATAAATATGTTTTTCGCCCAAGGTTCGTTCCAATGAGCACTAGTTCGTTTGAACGAATATCAAACGAGCATAACTTTGAAGTTGTAGCTCTTCGTTTGATACAAAGTCTTCGAATGAGAACGAACGAGCTAAGGCTTCGTTCGAATGAGCAACAGAGAGTTACTCATTCTTGCTTGTCTTGTGAACTAAATTTTTCCCTTAAGTATTTTAAAGATGCATTTTGGAAAAATTGGTTCACAACCACAAGTCAGTCACATACATGATGTTATGATAAAAACTATCTGCAATGCATGCATGATGTGAGTGTGTGAGATCCAAATAAAATACAAAAGTCCAATATACCCTTCGAGAACCAAGTCGATTGGTAGTGATGCACGGTAATGTCTTTTGGATGAACTTGAAAAAGAATAGGCATTGAGGTACTCACTTATAGGACTTATATAAGGATTACACACAAGGCACGTTTTGTCAAACCGGATTAGCCAATTATGATATTGGACCCCATGGCCCTAACAACTTCAACACACTTTTCGAAGAAAATGAGTGGAGAGTAATAAAGCAAAGAAAGAGATATTTGAGAGAAAAAGTTTCGCTATTGTACTCAGATCCTAGAAAATGCTTTAGTTTGCAAACTTTGAATAATTTTTCTTATAACAAAAAAAAAAAAATTAATAATACATTATGAATTATGTTATATATGTTCTAATGACATGTAGATATCTCTTTATTACATGTGTGTCCATCAGTGGCCAAAAGTATCTTGGCTTAAGTTTTGTAAGTGATATATCATTGTATAAAGCCCAGGTTCATCGATCATCTCTTGCAACTAGCGTTGAGCCTAATTTTTAGTGTGTCAAGCTCAGAAATAAGTGAACTTGCTTGATTTGTTAATAGCTAGCCATGTACACCAATTATGCACATACATTCATTTAGCACCATAAAAAAGAAAAGAAAATACATATATTGAATTATTACCTTTGAAAAGCATTCCATGTGTGCATAGCCTCTGTATGTGTGTGTGTGTATCAAATGATAAATAAATATCAATCTAAGGATATGGAACAGATCAATGCTAAAGATTAAACAATATAAAATATAAAGATAAAGAAGTGTGAGGAGTTAATTTGTGATCCAATATTATACAAAGACACATGAAAGAGAAACATAGAAAATGGAATCTTAAATATATGTCAATAAGTGTTAAAGTTTTGATGAATATGCAATTGAAGTTTTTGATTAATATCTATATTATATTCTTCATCCATCTTATAAATAAAGTTCTTTAAGTTGTGTATTTAATATCTAACTCGCTTGTCTCTCAAGCAAACTCAAACTAAGAAACTAAAAGAATAAAAATCAACTATAGTAAAAAGAATTGAATGTATAATTACTACAAATATGTCTATACTTGTACATATTTAATTCTTTAAATACCACATGAAACTACCTAAATAGGATAATTAATCAAAAGTTAAAAAAGTCCTATTTTTACCATTTCAATGTGATATTGCTCATCATCTCTATTTTCGTCGTTAACTCTTTGCTCAAAACCTCCGGTAGAAAAATGTCATTCTCCACTCTTTATTGCCCAACAATTGAGACATTGCATAATACGCTTTATGTTGAACTCGGAGTTGATGTAATATAAAAATACGAGGCACATGCAAAAGAATTAAAAAAAAAGTGCATTTAAAATATATGGATGAATTTTAATGAAGAACACCTAATGGACTTGTGCTGTGATGAGTATTGGTGAGATTGAGGAAGTGAGATTTTATGACTGTTTACTCGATAATATGATGGAGATTGTCTCTCTTCAATTTCAAACAGTAAACCCACATGGGTGGTCGTACATTTCCAGTGGGGTTCGTAGCCCATAAATTACCTAAGCTTTACCTGAGGCCATATGATGAGTTAAGATATCTTGAGTTGAGCTTGAGTTAAGTGATAAGAGTGTATCCTACAAATTATCAAAGAGGCATTCCATAATAAATCAATTTTTATTATGATTATATGATTTATTTATATTTGTTAAGGTTATCCCATGAATTTTTTTAATTGCCTATGCATGTTGACACTTATTTTACACTACACTTATCACATGCCTATATTTTGTACCACTTAATTTTTCCTATTTTAGATAACTCTACTACGGTTGTTGTTTGACCCCTACCAGATGTAGGAAATGGGAATGATCCAATGACTTGAAGATGGTTTGCTTAAAAGCTTGTTTCAGACATTTTTAGAAGGATGTATAACATGAGGCTAAATTTCATTTTTTTGAACTCTACTTTTGAAACCACTTTTCTTTTCAAAATTGTAAAAAATTCATGTATGAATGAATTCTCTAATATCTTAGAAACTGTTATGGAATATTATAATAATGCCCATAATATTAATGTTGGGATGATAACGTTTTATGAATACATGTTAATAGATGTAACTTTTTCAATATAGATGAAATGACATATTATATTGAAATCAGATTTGACTAATATTGAATTATTAACTTACACAAGAAAAAAATAAATCACACGAGAGTTCAATAATAACATTTCAAAGAATGAAAAGAACTACGTTATTTCTTGTGTGAGTGTTAATGTGTGAGCGTATGTGTGTGTATATATATATATATATATATATATGAAGCTTATAAACACATATATATATATAATGTGTATATATAAATGCAACTTGTACATACACACACACACACATGCACATTACACACACACGCATACCTTAATGATCAAAATATATATATATATATGCATGCACACTACACACACACACACGTATATATATATATATATATATTAATTATCTAGTGTTTGACTAAGGAATGGATGAAATGTTGGACAAAATGGTCGTTTACAAATCCACTAGAGGACAATAATGAAACAAAAAGCTTAAAACAATAGAAGTTAACAGACTTAAAATTAGGAAGATGTCATCTTAAAGATCAGAAATACATCAACTTCATCGCTTTGATATTTCATGTAACAAAAATACCCTTTAAGCGACAAAACATTTGACAAAAATACCCATTTTCTCCATCATTTCACATCCCTCTTAAGGTTCTCGTTTTTTCTTCAGCAGATCTCTCTCATTCCCTTCTCTCTCTCTCTCTCTCTCTCTATATATATATATAAATTTTAGATTTCAATATCTTATCTCTTTATAATCTAACTTATTACCTTCCTCAATATTCCACTTCATCATCTCTATCCCCCCTCTATTTCTATACCTCTTATGCAACACTGTAGAATCCATAGTCTCTCTACCATCAATAGCCCTATCAATGACCACAAAGTTCTTTAGTGGACATTTTCTTACGGTCACCACGCTCCACCGCACCAAGCACAACTTTTCACTGTTGGCCACCATGTCTGCACCAAGCACGACCTTCCACACCCACGACCACCGTGATCGTCCTCCATCGCACTAACATTTTCAACCCCAACGACTCCATGCCCTTTATGAAAAACATGCACGGCCTCTTACAACATGTTGCCCCTGCCAACAACGGGCACATCTGAGAGAGAAATTCTAGAAATGATGGATAGTTCAAGAAACCAACTTTCTTCTGTCACAATTGGAGAGAAAGATAGGAGGGAGATTGAAAATACAATAATGAACCATATCTTTGTAAAGTAGGGATGATGGTAGGATTGCACAATGGTTACATGTATTGCAATTGTGAATCATTTGATTATATTGATGGATTTTGTATGTAGGCATCATGTACTTTTTATTTGATTCTGGTTGTATTTGGACAATATTTTTTAAATTTGATTTCATTATAATACGTCATTTGAACTATATTAAAAAAGTTACATTAACATGTATCCATAAAATGTTATCATCCCAACATAACTATTATGGGCATTATTAAAATATTTCATAACAACTTCTAAGATATTAAACAGTCCATTCAAACATGAATCTTTTACAACTTTGAAAAGACAAGTGGTTCAAAAGTAGAGATAAAAAATTAAAATTTATTTGCATGCTATGCATCCTTCTAAAAATGTATGAAACAACAACATGTATGGACATTCAAGAAAATTCATGGGGTAATATTAGTAAATATAGGTAAATCACATAATCACAATAAAAATTGATTTATTATGGAATTTCTTTTTGATAATATGTAGGATACACTCTCATCACTCAACTCAAGATATCTTATCTCATCATATGGCCTCCGGTAAAGCCTAGGTAATTTATGGGCTAGTAACCCTACTGGAAAAGTACGACCACCCACGTGGGTTTACTGTTTGAAACCGAAGAGAGACAAAATCTCCATCACATTATCGGGTAAGCACTCATAAAATCCCACTTCCTCAATCTCACCAACACTAATCACAACACAAGTCCATTAGGTTTTCTTCATTAAAATTCATCCATGTATTTTAAATGCACTTATTTTTTTTATTCTTTTACATGTGCGTTGTATTTTTATATTGCATCGACTCCGAGTTCAGCATAAAAGGTATGATTCAATGCCCTAGCTGTTGGGCAATAAAGAATGGAGAATGGTTTTATGCTACCGGAGGTTTCAAGCAAAGTGTTAATGAAGAAAATAGAGATGGTGAGCAATATCACATTGAAATGTGGAAGCGCGTCGTTAACACTCCAAAAATAAATTAACCTTACTTCTTAACACAATAAATAAATAGCTAGCTAAGTAAGGGTCGATCCCACAGAGAGTGTCTACAATTTATTTTCTATTTATTCTGACCAATTCTAAACTAAAACTCAATTAATAACAAAACAATAAAATGGGGGGATTGAAATTTTGATCAAACTAATTACGAATGAAAATTACATTAATAACAGAAATCAATGAATTAAAACTTCAGTTCTTCGGTTCAATCTCACCCTCACAGTCAATGGAACAATCAATCAATTATAACATTATTTTATCCTTCAATGAATCTAATAATCCTAGGTAACAACAAGCTCTGCTACTCGAAATTTCCCTTAATTCCTCACTAATGAAACAAACTCTCCACTAGATTCTAACCATTACACAATTTAGAACAAGCTCTCTAAATTTAATATAATGGCAGCATTAATATTTAGGAAATTAGATTATTCTAAGCAACAATCACACAAGCTCGGACTGTTTAACTTAAGACATGATAATCATAGCAATAAACAAGAGCTTGACCACAATCATCTATCACTATTTGCCACAATTGATTAGGAACCATATCAATTACGTAATATACCTCCTGAATCTAGCAATTAATAATAATCTGATCAATCTAACAGGCCTTAATTAAATCAATCAAACCAAATATCAATAACAATTAAAACATATTATCATGAACAGAATTCATAAAAGGGAGAAACAACGTTACTGGATTTATTCAACCATTAAACTGCAATGAGGGTTCAAAATCCCCTAGAACTGAATTGAAAAACTAGCCTGACATACTTGAATAAAACAAAACCTAAATTAATATGACTGTTTCTGTCTCTCCACTGTTCTGTTCTGCGCCGCTTTCACATTTGCCTTCTTTTTTTTTCCCACTCCTCTATTTTGCAACTTTAAATACCTTAAAAACTGCTGCCCTAACAGCCGCTTCCGCGCTTGGACCGCACGTCCCTGGTTCAGCCCACATCACTTCTTTTTTTCTCTTTTTCTTCCATTCAGTCATGCTTCCAAGCGCAGCCGCAGCCTTTGTTGACTTTTCTTTCATTTCTTTCTTGGTTCCAGCGACCAAACCGCACAGTAGCCGCACTTTCAAGCCCACAGCCCAATCCAGCCACTTAAGCACACAACCCACTGCTCATAACTAATTTACTAATTTCATCAAAACTGCTGAAACTTTCAAGCTATTTTTACATTCAAAAACGATTAAATCTTGATTCAAGCTATTCACAAAAGTTGTAGCCCTCGAAGAGAAGATAATTTTAGGCTTTTAAATCATCTGATTTGGACGTCAGAAACTCAAGTTATGGCCCGTCGAATTCGGCTGGTCGGACAGGAAATCAGCTGCACGGATCAGCTTTCCAGGGTTGATTTCAAAACAATGTTTGGAGGCCCAAACGAATTCGGATTTTTGCAAACTAGACCTTTCTGAAAAGCCCAAGACGTCCTCTAAAAACTTTATGAAGACCACTTTCTTATTCTCGAATTCTAACACCATCCAAATCTCAAATGAAGATTCATAGGTAAAATCTGTCCAAAAGCCAAAAATTACACAAAATTATTCTTTTGCCATCAATGCTTCCATAATTCAATAAATAAATTAATTACCTCACTAAAACAGAAAATATAACACAAAACTAAATATAAAGGAATTAAAAATACTGAATATTATGCTCCTATCAAAATGGTATAAATACAACTTTTTTTTTAACTTTTGCTTAATTATCCTATTTACGTAGCTTCATATTGTGTTTAAAGAACTAAATATGTATAAGTATAGACATATCTGTAGCAATTATACATTCAATTCTTTTTATTACAGTTGATTTTTTATCTTTTAGTTTCTTAGTTTGAGTTTGCTTGAGAGAAAAGAGAGTTAGATATTAAACACACAAATTAAAAAACTTTATTTATAAGATGGATGAAATTTCAATTGCATATTCACCAAAACTTAATACTTAATCACGTATATTTAAGATTCCAATTTTTATGTTTCTCTTTCATGTGTCTTTGTACAGTAATCACAAATCAACTCCTCACACTTTTTTATCTTTATTTTTGATATTATGTAGTCTTTAGCATTGATTTGTTTCATGTCCTTAGATTGATATTTATTTATCATTTCACACACACACACACACAGAGGCTATGCACACATGGAATTGCTTTCAAAAGTAATAATTCAATAAATGTATTTTATTTTTCTTTTTTATAGTGCTAAATCAATGTATGTGCATGATTGGTGTACATGGCTAGCTATTAACATATCAAGCAAGTTCATTTATTTCTAAGCTTGACACACTGAAAACCAGGCTCAACTCTAGTTGCAAGAATTGATCAATGAACCTAGGCCTCAGATAAGGCCATATTACTTACAAAACTTTAGCCAAGATACTATTGTCCAATGATGGATATATGTGTAATAACGAGATATTGTATGTTATCAGAACATATATAACATAATTCATAATGTATTGTCAAATATTATTTTTTTTGTTATCTTTGGTTATAAGAAAAAAGGATAAATTATACTGACCTCTCCTACGGTTTTTGAAAATTATAGATACCACTCCTCTTGTTTATGAAATTACACTGCACCCCCTATCAGCATTATCTAACCTACAGATATAACGGAAGATAGAAATTGACCAAATTACTCTTAATTAAATATTAATATTTAAAGTCAAAATGTGAGTTTTATTGATGGAGAATTAGTCATATTATATATATATATATATATATACACACACACACACACATATCTGTAACAACCCACCACTACCTATCCATGCATATCTGCAACAACTCATTGCACCCATCCATGCCCACCATTGCTCTCTCTCTTTCTATATATATGTAGACACCTTATTTTGTGACCCTTAATTAAATAGTAAAAATTGATAAATATGCGAAGAAACCTACTTCAAGTAGGGACTCTTCCCAATTGAGTCTTATTCCCATTAGGACTCCTCTTGACAGAGTCCTATTCTCACTAGAACTCTCTTGCCAGAGTCCCAGTTCCATTAGGACTCCTCTTGACAGAGTCCTATTCTCACTAGGACTCTCTTGCCAGAGTCCCAGTTCTATTAGGACTCCTCTCGACAGAGTCCTATTCCCAATAAGGCTCCCCTGTCAGAGTCCAAGTCCAAGTAGAACTCTTCCCGATAGAGTCTCACTTCCGTTAGGACTCTTTTGTTAGAGTCCCAGTCCAAGTAGGACTCTTCTGGATGGAGTCTCACTCTAGTTAAGACTCTTCTGTCAGAGTCCCAGTCCAAGTAGGACTTTTCCGGATGGAGTCCCACTCCTATTAAGACTCTCCTTTCAGAATCCTAGTCCAAGTAGGACTTTTCTTAATAGAGTCTCACTCTCATTAGAACTCTTCTGTTAGAGTCCCAATCCAATTAGGACTCTTTTGCATAGACTCCCACTCTCGTCAGGACTTTCCTGTCAGAGTCCCAATCTAAGTAAGACTCTTCCTAATAGAGTCTTTCTCCCGTTAAGACTCTTCTGCCCATCGGAAAGGTTTCGGTAATTTCGACACCTTTTGCCCATTAAAGGTATTTTGGTAATTTTGGCACAATCTTACCATCAGAAGGACTTTCTAGTTACTTGAAGTGAATTTTCATAATTTCCATATCATTTTACCCCCATGGGGATAATTTGGTACTTTTAGCCATTTGGTGGCGAATTGGGGGGTAATTTGGTCATCTTACATGTCTTGTGGCAATCTAGAGATTCTCTAACGAATTGGGAAAAATTTAGTAATCTTGAGTAATAATAGTTTATTTAGGCTTAATTAGAACTTTCCATTTTTAGAGTTTTCATAAATCTAGTTGTTTGATATTTTCTCAAATAGAGATACATTGAACCTAGACATTTTCATTTTAGAGTTTATTTTCCATTTAAATTCTATTTCTCTTTTATATTATTGACTTTTGCATGTAGAGACCAATTCTATTACTTCGTGCATTGTCATAATTATTTATGAATTCATTTAGTTAGGATAATCATTCTTATTTAATTTTTTATTTATTTAATTAGATAATTATCATTCAAGACATGATCCTAGCCCTCCATTTTAGGGTTTCATCTTAAACCTTTGGATCAAATCTCTATATTTCTTTATAAATAGAGCCCTATGCCATTAGTTTTAGGAACACACGAAAATATACAAAGGGAAGACGATTTTCATAGCCTTATGTTGTTAGTTTAATTCTAGGGTTTTCTCTTTAAGAACCCTCCCTCTCCTGAGGCCAAAGCCTTGCCAAAGTGACAAGCCTCTCTCCGCGAAGCCAGTCAAGGCGACGCTTTTGGAATAGAAGAATAAACCAGAGATCTGCCCGACTACCACGACCAAATAAGATACGCTCTCAAACCCTTAGCAGTTTATTTTTTTTCTTTAGATTCGGTTGATCTCATCTCTTTTATCATTCTTGATAAAAGAGGGTAAACCGTAAAACTATGTGACTCTGATTCGATCTTCTAAACGGATACATAGGAAGCCTTTAGGCCGAGTCAAATTTATTTCCTGTCTTTTCTGTTCTGTTTTTACTTCTTTAAACCAGATTCTTTATTATTTATTTTTTCCATACTCACATCTTTCTTTTTATTTTTCTAACAAAATAACATTGTAAGTGAATATTCGAGGCCGATCCATTCAGATCGGGTGGGGTGGGTGCCTAACACTTTCCCACTCTGTACTTTAGCCCCCGAACCCGTTTCTCTATGTTCATATATTTTTTTTAGTGCTTTATCTTTATGTTGATCTATGTCAAGGGATCTTTAGTATGTATTTAGGAATCAAGGTAATGTAATTTATTTTTCATTCCTTTCGGTTTTCTTTTATATGTATTGTTTAATTTGTAACGGGTTTTCTTGTTTCTTGCCCAAAAATAAGTTGGCGACTCCTCAATCTTTCTATCTCCCATAAGAGGCATTCCTTCCCACCTTAAGAGAAGGAACCAGTCAGGATCCCTTTAAATCTATAAAGGGATTAACATACTTCCTTTTTTTTTTTTTCCAATGTTGGCGCCCATAGTGGCGACTCCATTGGGGACTAAAGAGGGTAGACTCGGTGAAGTATTCATTTCAAGGCTATCTTGTTTACTTGTTTTACGTTCATTTGTTTTTATGCTTTATAATGGAAGAATGAATGTATGGATGTATACTTGAATGTCTGGATGGATGAATTAAAAAAAATTAAAATCTGAATACTTTACACACACATCACTATCATACAATGCATTTGCACTATATACCCTCCAAACCTCGAACAGTTAGTAGCCCTCACCCTATATGCACACTCAGCTTGACGGGTGTCACCGGTGAAAGCCCTCCACTTCTTGATCAAATACTGCTTAACTAGGAACACTACACTCTAGTGGCCTTGGAATGGTATGCAAAAAAGCGATGCGGTACCATTTGATCATAGTCATTACAATCTAGTGGCTATGGGAGGTATATGGCACGTCATGTCAGACCTTGAAACCTTTATCCGATCGAAGCGTCATGCATATAATCAGCCATAGATTCATGATTCAAGACTTTAAACCAAGTTTTGGTAAGACACGCAAAGACTTTTTCGCGTAAATTTGCAAAGTCAGAAAAATCCAGAAAGTAAAAAAAAATACTACTCTCTGTTGGTCGATCAGTATAGAGAGTTGTCCTCCTATTTTGCAAATTGTTTTCCAATTTTTTGAATTTTTTTCGAAAAATTCTAATTTTTTCCTAAGAAACCAATTTTGCAAATTGCAACGGGGTTACAAATGAGACTTTCTTGGGTTTTCCTTGACACCAAACAAGTTAATAACACAGGTGTCTTCTGAAAACAGGTACCCACAACTTGCTTGGAGCCAAGGCTGACAAAATGACTTTTAAAAGGAACTTTTTGGGTTTATTCTTGTAACACAATTAGGATCAACTTGATTTCTAATCAAGTATCACACTTTATGGTTTGATTCTAGTAAATGTTTGGGTTATGTTTGTTAGGATTCAAATCTTTGGGAATCTTTTCCTCAAAACCTAGAAATAACTTTCATTCAAGTCTCCTATTATGCCAAAATTTTGGGGCTAGGTATGACCTCCGAGATTTCACAATCCGGATTCTTTAGTCATCTTAGGAATCAAGTCAGGATCCAATTTGTGGCACCTCTCTCAAATCTTTCTATGATGCCAACCACTCGAGATAGATTTTCAATTCCTTTTCAAGAGTCACCTCTTTTTGGGATCCTCATCTCCTCAATTAAGGTTCATCTTGACCCCTCTAGTAAGGTTTAATCGATTCCATTGGGATTGCATCTTCCTAAACTTTATGATTGCTTTCCTCATTCAAGCAAATCGTTCCATCCTCTTAGGACCTAGGGGCTATCTAGGCATTATGCCCCTACTTTTTTTTCAAAAACAAATCAAAAAATTCAAAATTCAAAAAAAAAAAAAGTGCATGCTTCATTTTTTAATAAATGATCTTCTTTTCCATTTAGATTGAATCTTTTCCTACTCAAAGTTTTGAAATAGAAAAAAAACTCTTTGGACTATTGGCTTGGATTCAAACTCCTCTACACTCATTTGTGATAAAAAAAACTCATTGAGGTTTCTTGACCCGTTGCAACTCTTATTCCTTCAGTTGAGCTCGAAAACTGTGGCATCAAAATCAAGTCAATCTTGAACCTTGTCACTGTGGATCAGGATCACTTACGTCAGATTTTGGCCGAAATCATAAAAGACATGATCGATTATAAAGATGAAACACAAAGGCTCTCCCAGATAGTCTAAGAACTGTTACAACAAAAGTTACCACCACCTTCACCACTCCTAGTAGGGCCCAACAATGCTCCCAATAAACAACCACCTATACCTCATCAAGATCATTTCCCACAGAATCAATAGGCCCAAGATGCAGCCATACATGATCAGTTTAATCAAGCCAAGCAAAATGGGCCCCAAAATGAAGTCAAACCTCAAGAGAAGCTCAACACTAATGAAGAGGCCCTTCTCAAAAGGCTTGAAAAGATGGAAGCCTTAATATGCAAATCCAACCATGGAGATGACATGATTGATATCCACAAACACTCCTCATATCTAGAGGTTCGTTTGCCTTATAAGTTCAAAATTCCAGACTTAGAAAAATTCAATGGGACTACATGCCCAAAGACCCATCTCAAGCTCTATGTTCGAGTAATGCAACCACTTAGGGGCTACAACTGAAATGATGGCTCAAATGTTCTACCAAAGCCTCACTAGGGCAACTTTCTATTGGCTTTTAGACCTAAAAGAGCCCATATCCAAAGATTGGGTACAACTTTGCAATGTCTTTGTCAAGCAATACAAGTACAACAATGAGTTGGACATTACACCAGGGACCTTGAGACTACTAAGCAAGAACCCAAGGAGACTTTTTCAACTTTCTCACCCGATGGAGGGCCAAAGTGGCCCAAATGATCAATAGATTGAGTGAAACCGAACAGGTGCAAATGGTGAAGAAGAACTTGCTTTCCATCTATCGTGAATCATTGTTTGCCCATTACTTTGAGGCTTTCAAAGCTTTTATAAGGGTTGGAATCCAAATCGAGGATGCAATTAGTGATGGAACATTGAGGAAGCCCACACAAAACATCAAGCCTAATAACTCAAAGATTGCAGTCAATGCTTTAACTCCACAACAGTTGTTCTCTTGGTTTGTTAGTTCAATTGCCTTACCACTGCCAAATTCATCTCGAAGGTGCCCATCAAGGTCATTCTCAGAACTTTCTGCATTAATGAGCGAAGTTTTTCAAAAGTTTTATGAAGAAGGGCATATCCAACCTTTGGATCCTCAGCTTACTCCAAACCCAATACCCAAGAGCTATTATTTGAGAAACCATTGTGCCTACCATCAATGTACGGGCCACTCCACTGATCATTGTACCATGTTAAGACATGCTATCCAAGATTTGATTAATAAACAAGCCATTGGGCCTCCTCCTTTAAGGATCAACCAAGAATAAGGAGTCTTCCAAGCTAATGATCATTCTTTCATTCTTCATGGATAATTTCTATCTGTCTTTCTTCATGTTTCAATAAAAATTCTCTTGGGAAACTTTCAAAAAAATGTTTGCATGATTTATCTTGATTCTTTATGAAAATGAATGTCATCAAATTCATAATAAGAGTGAATACGTTGAATCTGAGCATCATCAAACTTCATCAATCATCTTGATTTTCTCATTGATCACCAATTCATTCATTTGTCTCAAAGGCATCTTATCTGATTCAATCACCATCCAAAGAAGATAATCATGACCTTAAGCCGACATCAACATTGTGAGTATCAACAATGTGACTGTTTCCTAAAAGTAAGCAATTCCAAGGATAAGAGGCCATCACTTGGCAAACCAAATCTATCCTATCACTCATATCAAGATATCCACTTGCAAACCCTTTAAGCCTGATTGATCAACCTTTCTTTCTTAAACCCATCTACCAAACCTTGGGGGAAAAACCTACTATATGTGCACTCTCTCAATGCCTATATAGAAGAATCAAAGTACAAAGAGAAGAAACATCTTTGTCCCATGTGAAAGAAAACTTTTTCGACCAAGGAAATGAGAAATAATCATCTGAGAAGAATCAAAAGCAAATGAAAGAAAATCTTTGCCTCAGTAAAGAAAAACATTTCCAAGCAAGGAGATGACAAAACAACCATCAAAGAAGGGTCAGGTTGTAAAGAAAAAAGAAAACCTTTGCCTAATCAAAGAAGCATTTTTCAAGCAAAGAAATAAGAAATCAGTCAATCAAGCCTTGAATGGCTCAAAGAGATTCAAGCGAGCAACGAACTACATTAGACTTGATTCTCCAAAAAAAAGATACATAGGCAGCTTAAGAAGTCACTTTAGGCTCGGTCATGAAGGTCATGTACAAGAAATGACATGCACATCAAGGTTACACACGTCAAAGCTATGCACATCAAGAAGATACACACAAGGGGCTTGGTACTATGAATATAGGTTTTTAGGCCTTATATACCTTTCATTTGGTAAACCTTACGCTAGCCTATGTTTCATCCCTAATAATAAAACCACCTTGAGGTTTTGCTTGCTTAAAGGAATTGTCACATTTCAACTAAGAACTCTTTCAAAGGGTCTTACAAATAAATGGGTCGTGTAACAAATGATTTTAGACAAGGAACTTCCTCGTTACCAATTTGCACCACATTACTTTTTCATTCTTTACCTATTTTTTGAAGGAACTCATCAATTGACTCCTTACCTACCTATTTGCACCAAATTGCTTTCTCACTTTCTGAAGTAACTCGTCATTGCTTCATAAGGGACTCTCATATGCCTTGTCCATTCTAAGAGTAACTCATACTCTTACAAATCATACAATTTGCCATAATCAAGGGTCCCCTTCATGTAAATATAATGACCTATTTTCTAGCTAAAAGGGTTCCATTTCACATTTTGTCATACTTTAACAACTTTGCCTACGTCATGGTTAAAGTTTCCGTAACTTTGGTTCACCCAAAATTTCTTTCATTCAATGATTTCATCCAATATGTTCAGTTAAATGCACAATCTATTGTGAAAATCAATTATTCTAATTTTCTTAAATGATCAAACTGAATCATGCTCAAAACAAATACTTTAAAATTTTCAAAGGAATCTTCCAAATCATTTGGAATGACAAAAAGATTTTATCCATAAACTTGAAGATAAGTCTTTAACTGATCAAGTCTCCTAAGCCTTCATATCCTCAATTCACAGCTCGAATAGATTTTTCTCAATCATCTTCAAAGATGGGAAACCTCGCCATTTGAAGCCAAGCAATGGTTCTTTTGACCTAAGTAACCAACTTGATTATTAGTGATCTAGGAGCTAGTAGAGTCCAAGCCAAAAGTCAGAATTTTCTCCAAATGAAAAAAACATGTTTCAAAACATTTTCTCTCATTCAATGAAAACATTTTTTTACTCCTATCTAAGTTGAGTACATTTTCTTCACTCTTATCTGAGTTAAGTACATTCTCCTTACTCCTCTTTAAGTTGAGTAAATATCATATTCCTCTGGCCGAGGTAAGAATTCTTCGTCAATGTGATTTTTTTCATAACTTTCCACACTCCTATCTAAGTTGAGTTCTACCTCCTTCTGTTTAGGTCAAGGTTGATTATTGCATATCTTGTCTTTCCTATATCTAAGGCAAACATTTCCATCGACTCCTATCATTAGTTAAGTATATTGCTTCGAGTGTAACTCTTTTCAAAGTTGAGTTTACTTCTTGTTCTCTCATCTTAAGAAAGAGTTGAGCAACATGACCTTATGGTCTAAAACTCGATCAAATTTTTCTTCATGAAGTCACATTGAATTCCATCATTCTAGTGGAGTTAACCAAATTCATCTCCCCAACGAGGTATAATCAAACGTTCCCCATATAGTCTTTACTCTCCACACAAGTCATTTGATGACGCATTTTATCAACCTATTAGGATGAAGTTCTCTTTTAGGTAAGTCATCTAAGGACGCATTTTTATCAACCTATTAGTATGAAGTTACCTTCTAGGTAAAACTTTCGAGGATGTAATTCATCTAGGAAAAAAAGGTCTAATAACGTAATCCATCTACGAAAAAATCATCTGATGACGTAATCCATCTAGGCAAACGTCTGAGGAGGTAATCCATCTAGGAAAAAAACTGTTTAAGGACGTAATCCATTGTCTGAGGACTTAATCCATCTAGGAAAAAACCGTTTGAGGAGGTGATCCATCTAGGTAAATGTCTGAGGACGTAATCTATCTCGGTGAACCGTATGAGGACGTAATCCATCTAAGAAAAAAAATCTGAGGATGTAATCCATCTTGGCAAAATGTCTAAGGACGTAATTCATCTCGGCAAACCGTTTAAGGACGTAATCCATCTCAAAAAAATCATCTGAGGATGTATTTCGTCTCGGCAAACTGTTTGAGGACCTAGTCTATCTTGACAAATCGTTAGAGAACATAATCCATCGCGGCAAATGTTTGAGGACATAATCCATCTCGGCAAAACGTCCAAGAACATACTCCATCTCAACAAACGTTTGAGGACGTAATCCATCTTGGCAATTTGTCCATTAAGGATACAATCTTATTAAGATTCTATTAGGATAACATTCCTTTAGAAAATATCTTGTTATGATAGCATTCATCTCAGGTAAGTCGTCCATCGCATCACCATCCTGTTATGACAGCATTCATTTCAGGTAAATCGTCCATCGTATCAGTGTGTCGTTATGATAGCATTCATTTTAGGTAAGTCGTCCATCGCATCACCATCCTGTTAGGATAGCATTCCTCTTGGGTATATTGTCTATCGCATTATCATCTTATTAGGATAACATTCCTTTCAAGAAAGTCGTTTGAGGACGCATTTCATCAGCCTATTAGGATAGCATTCCTATTAGGAAAGTCGTATGAGGATGCATTTTTTCAGCCTATTAAGATAGCATTCCTTTTAAGAAAGTCGTCTGAGGATGAAAATTCATTATCTTGTTAGGATAACATTTCTTTCAGGAAAGTTGTCCGAGGACGCATTTTATCATCTTGTTAGGATAGCATTCCTTTCAGGTAAGCTTTCTATCGCATCACATTTTATCATCCTGTTAGGATAACATTCCTCTTAGGTAAGCCGCCTATTGCATTCTCTCTTACTAACCTACTAAGATGGAATTCTCTCTTAAGTAAAACGTCCAAGGATGTAAGATCATCTCATGAGAACACAACCTCATGAAAGACTTGTTAAGATCGCATTTCCTATCAAGTAAGACTTTGATGAGTCATTTTTAAGGGCATAACCTCACAGCAGTTCTATCGAGATGAATCCTTTTAGAGAAAATTCGATAAGGACAACACTTATTTCCGCTAGTTGAGAACTTCGAACGGTCTGATTTGCCTAAAAGTGATACGTAGGAATCTCATAGAGGAATGAGTCCGACCACGTCAAAATCAAAATCAAGGTCAAAATGGTTATCTTCTTTTTTTTTTCTTGCGTTGACATTCATTTACTTGCAAGTTCCGTCAAGAACAGGCTTTTTGTAGATACCTCATTTTGTGACCCTTGCTTAAGTGGTAAAAATCGATGAATATGCTAAGACACCCACTTCAAGTAGGGACTCTTCCCAATTGAGTCCTATTCCCATTAGGACTCCTCTTGACATAGTCCTATTCCTACTAGGACTCTCATACTAGAATCCCGGTTCCATTAGGACTCCTCTTGATAAAGTCCTATTCCCGCTAGAACTCTCCTATTAGAGTCTTAGTTCCATTAAGACTCATTCTGACAGAGTCCTATTCCCAATAAGACTCTCTTGTCAGAGTCCCAGTTCCATTAGGACTCCATATGACAGAGTCCTATTCCCAATAGGGCTCTTCTGTCAAAGTCCCAATCCAAGTGAGACTCTTCCCAATAGAGTCCCACTCTCGTTAGGACTCTTCTATCAGCGTCCCAGTCTAAGTACGACTCTTCCAGATGCAGTCCCACTCCGGTTTGAACTCTTCTATCAGAATCCCAGTCCAAGTAGGACTCTTTCTGATAGAGTCTCACTCCCGTTAGAAATCTCCTATCACAGTCTGAGTCCAAGTAAGACTCTTTTTGATGGAGTCCCACTCCCATTAGGCCTCTCCAGCAAGAGTCTCAGTCCAAGTAGGACTCTTCCTAATGGAGTCCCACTCCCGTTAGGACTTTCCTACCAGAGTTCTGGTCCAAGTAGAATTCTTCCTGATAGAGTCCCACTCTCGTTAGAACTTCAAGTGGGACTTTATCAGACTTTTCTAGATGGAGTCTTACTCCCGTTAGAACTCTTTTGTCAGAGTTTCAGTCCAAGTAGGACTCTTTCCGATAGATTCTCACTCCTGTTAAAACTCTCCTGTCATAGTCCTAGTCCAAGTAGGACTCTTCTTAATGGAGTCTCACTCCGGTTAGGCCTCTCCTGCCAGAGTCTTAGTCCAAGTAGGACTCTTCCTAATGAAATCCCACTCCTGTTAGGACTTTTTTTTTAGAGTCCCAGTCTAAGTAGAGTTCTTATTGATAGAGTCTCACTTTCGTTAGAACTCTCTTATCAGAGTCCCAGTTCAAGTGGGACTCTATCGGACTCTTCCCGATAGAGTATCACTCTTGTTAGGACTCTCATGTCAAAGTCATAGTCCAAGTAGGACTCTTCTTGACAGAGTCCCACTCCTGTTAGGACTCTTTTACCCATCAAAGGCACTTCAGTAATTTTGACACATTTCTACCCACTAAAGGTATTTTGGTAATTTTGGCACAATCCTATCCTCAGTAGGACTTCCTAGTTACTTGAAGGGTATTTTTGTAATTTTTATATCATTTTACCCACATGAGGGTAATTTGGTAATTTTAGCCCTTTGGTGACGAATTTGGGGTAATTTGGTCATTTCACATGTCTTGTGGCAATTTAGAGATTCTCCACCGAATTGGGGGCAATTTGATAATCTTGAGTAATAATAGTCTATTTAGGTCTAATTAGGACTTTCCACTTTTAGAGTTTCTATAAATCTAGTTGTTTGATATTTCCTCAAATAGAGATACATTAAACCTAGACATTTTCATTTTAGAGTTTATTTTTCATTTAAATTCTATTTCTCTTTTATATTATTGGATCTTGCATGTAGACACCAATTCTATTGCTTCGTGCATTGTCATAATTATTTATTAATTCATTTAGTTAGAATAATCATTCTTATTTAATTTTTTATTTATTTAATTAGATAATTATCACCCAAGATATGATCTTAACCCTCTATTTTAGGGTTTCATCTTAGATCCTTGGATCAAATCTCTATATTTTCCTGTAAATAGAGCCCTAGGCCATTAGTTTTAGGGATACACGAAAATATACGAAGAGAAGACGATTTCCATAACCTTACGCTATTAGTTTAATGCTAGGGTTCTCTCTTCAAGAACCCTCCCTCTCTTGAGTAAGGCCAAAGCCTTGTCGAAGTGATAGCCTCTCTCCGCGAAACCAGTCAAGGCGACACTTTTGTAACCGAAGAATAAGCCAGAGATCTGCCCGACTACCATGACCGAATAAAGTACGCTCTCAAACCCTTAGCAGTTTATTTTTTTCTTTAGATCCAGTTGATCTCATCTCTTTTATCATTCTTGATAAAAGAGGGTAAACCGTAAAATTATGTGACTCTGATTCAGTTTTCTGAATGGATACGTAGGAAGCCATTGGGCCCGAGTCAAATTTATTTCCTGTCTTTTTTTTTTTTTTCCTGTTTTTACTTCTTTACACTAGATTCTTTATTATTTATTTCTTCCATACTTACATCTTTCTTTTTAGTTTTCTCATAACAAAATAACATTGCAAGTGAATATTCGAGGCCGATCCATTCAGATTAGGCAGAGTGGGTGCCTAAAACCTTCCACTCCATACTTTAGCCCTTGAACCCATTTCTCTATGTTTATAGTTTTTTTAGTGCTTTATCTTTATTTTGATCCATGTCAAGGGATCTTTAGTATGCATTTAGGAATAAAGGCAATGTAATTTATTTTTCATTCATTTTGGTTTTTCTTTATATGTATTGTTCGATCTGTAACGCGTTTGATTATTTCTTGCCCAAAAACAAGCTAGCGACTCCTTAATCTCTCTATCTCCCATAAGAGGCGTTCATTCCCACCTTAAGAGAAGGAGACAGTCGGGATCCCTCTAAATCTATAAAGGGATTAACATACTTCCTTTTTTTCGGTTTTGGCGCCCACAATATACATGTATATATATATATATATACACAAATATTCAACTATCACCCGCCACCCATTTATGCCCATCGTCTCTGCCTCTCTTTCTCTCTCTCTCTCTCTCTATATATATATATATATATATGTAAATCTACAAGTAACCACCACTACCCATCCATACACACTGTCTTTACAACCCACTACCACTCATCTATGCCCATCGTCTTTATAGCTACCCATTTTAATTTAAAACCTTCATCAAATGACTATTAGGAAACTCCAACCCGTTTCAGGAATACATAAACATATATATTGTGTATGAGAATTGAAAAATTAATTCAGAAGAAAAAGGAACAAAATGTTCAAAATTCACTCAGATTAATGAGAAGTAAAATGCAAATAGCAAATGTAGAATAAAAAATGGTCCTTTTTTTCTAACTACTCTCTTTCCCTCTCTCTCACACACACACACACATACAATGATTCTCCTTATCTTTGTGTATTCACACTCTCTTGCTTTTTCTAGTCTCAGTGTCTCATATATAGATAGACAAATTTGTGTTACGATGTTTAGAGAAATAAAAAGGTTTTGAGCTGGGAATTGTTTCCTCCAGAGAAACCCGCATCAAAATAAGTGAGATTCAGGCTTAAACCCAAGCACTACATGCCCAAAAGACCAGACAAAGTAGCATTTTTATCCTTTTCCATCCGATGAAGGAAAATGGCTAAGCTCTTAAAGACCCTAATCAAACAAAGCTATAGCCAAGAAAACCCATTTGAAGCCCCAAAATTTTGATTGCGACCACCACTAGATTTGCCCAACCCTTCATTGATCTCTCTTTTCACAATTGTTTAAAGGTCTCTCATTTTATATGGATTTTTTTTTTCGAAAATTTGAGTTGCCTAGACAAAATAAAAAGAGAAGTATAGATTAAATGGAAAATTTTGGCATGGGAGAAGCGAATTCTAACATGGACTAGTGGTAGTGGACTAGCGAGGACGGTGGTGGCCGGTTGTTGGTGGCAGTGGTGGCGGTTTTATTAACGGTGGCTTTGGGTAGAGAAACTCAAAGAGAGAGAGAGAGAGAGAGAGAGAGAGAGAGAGAGAGATGCAATGGTTACTTCCATGGAGGTTAGAGAGAGAAACCAGATGTAGTGGTTCCTCCCATGGACGTTAAAGAGAGAAACTAAGAGTTTTTAACCATATTTTTTGATAACTAAGGAGTACATCCTCCTTATATGTCTACCACCGTCGATTTTTAATTCTCAAGTAATATCAATGGTGCATGTAACATGAAAATTAATGAATAATAATGATGGGATAGATTAATAAATAGTTAAAAAAAGAATGACAAATTTGGTATTTAAAAAAATGATAAATTACACTGACCTCCCCTACTTTACCTAACAATATACTGATACCCCTCTTGTCAAGATTTTTCTTCAAAATGACAAAACTGCCCATTTTATTTATTTAATTTTGTATTTTTTCAATTTTGACTAAAACTTTCAAACTTTTTAAAAGTTTTTTTGTAATTATTTTATATAAAAATAAATTTAAGGTAAATAACTTATTTTTATTTTGTATAAAAATAAATTTAATTTTTTTTTCAATATTTATTTGGAAAATGAAAAGAAATTGGTCAAAATTAAAAAAATATATGAAAGGGGCAATTTTGTCATTTTGAAGAAAAAATTGACTTGAAGGGGGTATCTATATATTGTCAGGTTAAGTAGGTGAGGTCAGTACAATTGTTATAAATCTCGTGGGAAGTCAGTATAATTTACCCTTAAAAAAATTGTTACGGTGATGTCATAAATTTTTGTTTAAGTCAATAATGGTGATTGACAAGATGGGGTGGGTTGTTACCAACATTAAAATGTTAGGGGATGTAGTGTAATTTTAGAAACAAGAGGGGTGACATCTGCAATTGTCAGAAACTTCACGAGAGGTTAATGTGATTTACCTAAGTAAAATTATTTAGAACTTGAAAACTGAGCCTCATATGGACTTTGTGAGAGAGTGAGTCCAAGCTCTTTTTTTTTTTTTTTTTTGTCATAAGCCCAACCATTTTTTTTAAGCTAAGGTCCTTTTTGATGAAGTGTCATGTTTATCTTTTTTGTAAGTGACAATAATACCAACCCTTATCTTTCAGTAGGAGACTATCACTTTTGCCCATCTCTATCTCGTTCTCTATCTCTCTCTCATCGTCACCCCCACTTTGTTTCTTTCTCTACAACTCTCTCTCTCTCTCTCTCTCTCTCTCTCTCTCTCTTTGAACAATCCATCTCTCCCTCACCAATCTAATCTATTTCTCTAAACAATCCCCCCCTCTCTCATCGATCTACTTCTTTCTCCCTCTTACAATATTCCCTTTCTCTTTCACTTGCATTGCCTGAAGAGCCCAAAGTGCTGAATCACTTGTCTAAACACCATCATTACAAAGTAGAAAATAAAATTCAAATAACATGAATTCTTTTGTGTTGCCCAGTCATCGGCATTCAAAGAGGTTGAATAAAATCTCATATGTGGTGATGATAGAATGATGCGTGGCGAGAATGAGCATGTATTTTACCCTTTTTTCCAACTATGGATTGTCAACAACCTTGGTGCTTAGATAATGACTCCTAAGTTATGTTGTTGAATCTTTAATGGTGGCCCCCATACCTAACTTTTGATTTGTATTTCATTGATGTATTAAGGGTGCTTAGAACAACCTTGGTGGATGTCGTTGTATATATAGCTTTGGTTATGGGTATTTCAAAGACACAGTGTCACACCCCGAATTTTCAAAACCTGGGGAGTAAATGAAAATGAACTAAAAAGAATTGATTAAATACAATTAAATGGATTTAGTTGATTTCATATTAATTTTTTCATGTTTTCCAAAATTAAGAATAAAAAATGCTAATTAGACTCACCCAAGATGAGTTCTAAATACTAGTCAAATATTTCTCTAACCAATGATCAAAAATAGTTTAAGTCATGTCCAAGCATGACCTTCAAGATAGCCCTAAAAATTTCTCTAACGTGCCTTGAAACAATGGCCCAAAATGGTCCAAAATGTCCTAAGGCATAGACCAAGAATATGTCAAAAATCCTACCTAATGTGGTCTAAGGAAGTGGCCAAACATAGCCTTGACTAATGACTAAAATGTGTCCAATAAGATGCCCAACATGACTTGGTATAATAGTCAAAAGTGGCTTAAAAGGGGCTCCAAAAGGTGGTGTCTAATATAGGAGTATATGGCCTTGAAATGGCCCTGAAAGGCAAGTCATGACATGCCTATGACATGCCCTAGGGCCGCAAGTGCAGGGTGTGCAGTAGCAGGCGTACGGGGAGAAGTGCAAGGCGCGTAGGTGCGCGAGCAAGCGGTCGCGCATGTAGAGGGGTGGCCAAGGCGTGGGCAATCTGCTGGGCCTTGGCCCAAAAATATGATTTTTTTGAAATTTTCTTGCCCATTTCAATTTATTTTATCACCAAACTTGTTGTGAGGCCCTATAATATGTAAAATGATAATTTTACCCTTTTCCCTTATTTTCGATATTAAGTGATTTTCGGACTAATTGCCCTTATTTTTCATTTCTTTACCTTTCTTTTTCTTCTTAATTCATTTAATTCCCTACTTAGAGAATCTAAGCATGCTCTCCTGCTCCACTCAACCTAGTTACTATTTTTTTTGAAAAATTTCATCATAGTTTCCTTTGTTTATTAGCCTTTTTACTCATCCCATTCCTCCTCATCATCCTCCTTAATACCAACAATAACACCTAATAGAATAATTATTTATACAATTTTATATTTCTAATATTTACAAACATATTTTAAAAATAAGTAACTACATGGAGCTCTATGCTCCTCATTTACATTCAATACACAATTACATACAGTCCAACATAAAATTAAGTTCATAACTTACACAAGGTTTAAGTTTTAAACATGAACTAAACTTTATGGGGCTTATTCCCTACATACAAAATATGGCCCTTAAGTTAAATATACTTTAAGCTCATTATCCCCTCCATGATTTAAGACTTCTTCAAGTTTCATATGTCGGAAGCCTCATCTGTAAAATGTAATCCCATATAGGGTAAGCGCAACGACTTGTATGACATAATGCTAATATAAAGAATAAAGGTAAGGCGTGTCAGGTGCAAAGTGAACATTTGTAAGCTATAAACCTTCCAATTCATTAATGCAATGTAATGGCAATATGTATAACACACATATGCAACTCTATGCCCAACCCATGTCTCGTTTCATGGTTCGCTTCTGTCAGCACGCAACTACTGTTCATTGGCCAGATTTTAGGTTTTTCACCATAGGATTTACACCCTCATAATGCATAACACCAAAGTGCTCAACACACACCGTGTTTCCAAAGATTCAAATATGCCAATATGTCTTGATTTTTTCATGCAATTTCAATGAGGCATTATATCAAACACATGGGGTGTGCCTTAATTTATGCATCATACATTAAGCAAATCATAACTTTCAAACTACTAGACTTCGTCTACATGAACATAGGTTATAATACAATCAATTATACATATATTCATGTTACATGTTCACAATTTTATCAAATTTTCAAAGAATACACAAGTACACAAAGTGCCAACACATTGAGCAAACCATAACTTTCAAACTACTAGACTTTGTTTACATGAACATAGGTTATAATGCAATCAATTATACATATCTTCATGTTACATTTTCATCACTTTACCAAATTCTCGAATAATACACAAGTACACAAAGTACCAACCCTAGGTTTTCAAAGAAATTATATGCTAGGTGGTTTTCTAACAAGAAGTAATCATGCAAGTCTTACAATCAACTTATAAAAACACTAATAAACTTAACTCTATTCTTTACCTAGAAGGGTTTTTCCCAACCCTAGGGAGTTGTGTTCACTTTAAAGCCGAACCAATCGGTAAGATTGTACCCCTTAAGGTGGGAAACAACTTATTAGAAGGAAGCCTTGAGAGATTATAAAGTTAGAATGAGTTTTGGAAAGTAGAAAGTTGAAAAATATAGATTTTCTTCATGGTTTCTATCCAAGCATGAGTTTCAGCACTTTTCTCAACCAATTCAGAAGATTTTAACTCCTAAGTGTCTTATTTATACTAAAGGGACAAGGGGTGAAAAAGACTTTTTTGCCCTTAATGAGTCGTAGGATCCCGTTACACTACGACTTGTCTCGAAACGCCTCAAAATGATATTCTGCTTTAACCAAAGTTCTTAAAATTATTTTAAATGATATGTTTCTAAAAAAATTATTTTCTCCTGTTGGCAGGTGCAACCGGACCCACCCAGGCTAATCGGGTTGCCATTTTGGGCCCATTTTTTGAACTATCTCTGATCTTGCTCAAATTTTCACAAAAGGTGTATTTTAATATTCTAAGCATATTTTCATTTTATGTCATACTCCAATTATGCTTCTAAACATGAATTATGTTCAAATGATGCATGTATAGTGCCTTACCAACAAATAATACATGAATAGTATCTTACTGGCAAAACGAAACATTTATCCTGATTTTTCAGATCTTTACACACAGGTTTCTCTTGGTGTGTAAACTTGTGTTCCTTCAAAGAAGTCTAAAACCTTATATCCCACATTGGAAAGATAAGAGAACTTTAGTAAGTAAATAAGTACTTGCACTTTATGGGTTTGTTAAATAAAAGCAAGACATGGGCAAGCTTTCGTGCACAAGAGGCAAGCCCAAATCCTAAGCCTAGTGGAAAATTGGATTTCTATCTTGAAAACCAATTAATCGGGCGTCACGTTTTGTGACATTGATTTACCATTGTTATTCCTTCCATATTTATTTTAATTTGACTTACGTGTTGTTCCATCCATACTTATTCACGAGTCCTATTATACAGTTTCCATACTAGTTGGGTCAACTCTACCGCGTCCAAATTTTTACCGTTCCATCTTGAAACAACAATATAGCCATTACACAATTTGTTTTCTTTATGGACGTCAATATAGCCGTTACACAATTTGTTTTCTTTATAGACGCGCCTCGCATCAATCGTGCAATTTGTCTTTCTTTATGGATGCGCCTTACATCAATCGTGCAATTTGTCTGTGTAACTTCTACAACTATAAATAGAGAATCTCAGAACAGTTCTATACAGACAATTACAGAGAGCCATTCACATCTGTGTGAGTGCATATCAGTTCTATCTTAGAGAATGTTTTTAGAGTTTCCTAAAGTTCTGTTCTTGTTGATGTCTATTTGTTCTTATTACTGAATTCCATTGAAGAAAGATCATTGCTTTCTAAAGTTATTCCTGAGATCTTTACTATACGAGTGCATGTTAGTGAAAACAGACTATTAAATCATGGAGGGTAGATTGTTGAGACCTTTTGTATCGAGATATATTCTTTGAGGGGCAAAAACTACTCTTAAGGACAGTGTCTTGCACATGTCTCAATTTTTGATAAGTATCCTCATCTCATTTCTGGTTTTGCAGCTTCTATTATATACCATTTTTCCTACATATGCTTTATTAACTCTGTGTTATAAGAATTCTTTGACTTAGTCGGAGTTGTTTTGAAGTATGGTTGAATCAATAGATTTGTGGGCAGTGGGATTTGGTTGTTTAAACTCACAAAATGAATTGGTTGAAAGTAGATATGAACTCTTTTATTAATATTAAGAGTGACACATGCAAATAGTTAAATTTAACTGTTTCTGATATAGTTAAATTTTCATTTTTTGCATAAAAAGTGATATGATTTTAATTTTTTTAACAATTAATTATCCCCAAAACATATTATTATTATTATTATATTAAAAGAAGTCTAAGTCCTTTTTTTTTTTTTGTGTTTATGAGTTTATTTTATTTTATGAAACAACGAAATTTAACTATTTTCACCGGGATGAAATTCTACTGTTTCATTGTGATTTTGTTTTAAAATTTCTTATGCAATATGGATGTTGTTTGATAGATCTTGATTTATAGAGTCCAAATATATAATTTTTATTTAAAATAGATTTATATTTTGTGAGATATTGAATTTTGAAATTTGAAAAAAAAATTGGAACACATGTCAGCATTCCCATAAATGCCGGAGAAACAAATGAGAGTCTTCTGTGTTTTTTAAAAGGGGGTAGTTTTGTCTTAGACCCATCCTAATTAACAACATTTTTGTGAACCTTTGCCCGAGAAGTCCTTATTTTTATATTAATAATTATAATACTTATATTAATGGTTAAATTTAATAATTATATTATTTAATAAATTTTTAAAAATCTATGTATATTATTAGGATTATAATAGAGAGAAAAAACATATTAGTCTTGTTTATCGTGTGAATTTCAAGTTAACAAGTTAATTTCGAGTTAACTGGTTAAACATTTTATTTTTGAATCGTGGGTCAAATTCATGTTATTGGACATCTTTTAATAAATAGGTTAATTTTGAGTCAATCTAAACACAACATAAATAATAATTGTGTTAATCGTATTTGACTCATTTTTTATCCGAATACATTTAAGCCAAACATAATACCTATTAAATTTGTATCGGTTTTAAGTCGGGTTTATGATCGTGTCTGAACAATGCTTGATTGAACTCAATGATATCGCATAATAACCGTTGCGTACCCAATCGTTTGGGTTCACTACAGAAGGCCCAAATAAGTAGGCCCAAAGCTCTATCCAATCAGTTTTCAGTGGAGCCCACCACTTTATTAGAGCGCCAAAAGATACGGTGTGGTACTCCCCACACGATATCCATAAGCGCACTTTACCGTTCAAAGTTAGGGCTTTTGAAAATCCAAAAACAGCAGTGGTTGGCTTCCAACGGTGTATGCATACAGTAAAGCTTTCAAACATTCAACTTGTAATAGCAGCAAACCAAGCGAGCGAGAGAGAGAGAGCGACAATGGCGAGCGACTCAGACATGAGTAGCTGGACTGATATCCTCCATTCTTCTTCGAAGCTCCTCGAACAAGCCGCTCCTTCTGATCAGTTCCCTCCCCTTCAGGTTCGTACTCTCCGCTCTCCCTTTCCATTGCCGGTTTGTTTCCTGATCAAACAAAACAAAGGATAAGAAAGCTTTGAGTTTTAGGTGCTTTCTTCTCTATTTGGACATTTATTTTCTCTTTTATTTGCCCACCACTTCCTTGGCGAACAAATGTAGCATCTATAAGTTTACCATTAATTGGTTCTAAATTTATACTTTCTATTGTATTTTATTTATAATTTCAGAGGAATTTAGATCGATTGGAAGTGTTGTCAAAGAAGCTCAAGGCAAAAACCCGAAGGACCGAAGCTCCTTCTCAGTCTATTGCTGCCACTAGGTACTTCTCTGTTTCTTTCTATATGTATATGAATACAAACAGACATGAATATATACAGGCAGGCATACATGC
This sequence comes from Nyssa sinensis, assembly GCA_008638375.1. Classification (NCBI taxonomy): domain Eukaryota; kingdom Viridiplantae; phylum Streptophyta; class Magnoliopsida; order Cornales; family Nyssaceae; genus Nyssa; species Nyssa sinensis. The sequence continues at coordinate 14,878,026 of CM018051.1, read as the reverse complement.
ATACATACATACATACATATATATATATATATATTACCATGGAATCTTTAATAATTGATAATCTTGAGAGATTACAAAATGAACAATTGCCCTGTGAAGGCTCGCTTTCATAGTGGGTTCCTAGGGCAGATTCCTCCTTTTGCTCCTCAGCCTATGTCCCGGCTATTCACCTAATGTGAGAAGCAGATGATAATCATCTACGGGAAGAAAGTGAAAAATTTCTTGGGAATCCCACTTAATTAATAGAAGGGTAAATTCCACTAACCTTCCCTTAGATTTATGACAATTATGATCTCTTATGAGATGTATGAAATTACACTTACCTCTCATAGTTTAGATACCTCATTCCTGTCAATTATTTTCTTCAAAATAATGAAACTGTCTCTTTTATTTATTTATTTTCGTATTTTGACAAATTTTTTCTAACTTTTTTTAAAGATTTTTTTATATAAAAATAAATTTAAGGTTTTTATCAATATTTATTTAAAAAATGAAAAACAATTGTTTAAAATTTTAAAAATTAAAAAAAGAAATATGAAAGGGATAGTTTTGTCATTTTGAAGAAAAGAATTGACAGAGGGAGGTATTTATATATTTTTAGGTAAAGTATAAAAAGTTAGTGTAATTTTAGAAACCTCAGTGGAGGTCAGTGTAATTGTCATAAATTTTAGGGAAGTCAGTGTAATTTACCCTTAATAGAATTATAAATTATTAAGTTTCTCTATAATTTTTATTAATGAAATTTTTTTTTGCTCACAAGTATACGATTTTTAACATAAAAATACGACATGCATGCATGTTTCAAAGGTGATAATTTTTTTTATTGAAAATATGTATTATATGATCTGATTCAATGTTATATGAAAGTTTTTAATCTCTTTTATTACCACTGAAAAATTAGTGTTACTGAATATATCTATACATATGTGTTTTTTTAGTTATAATGATTAATACTATATGTATGAAATCATGTGTATTTTTCTATCATAATGATTAGTACTATAAATATATATTTTTAAAAGAGTATTAATTATTATTTCATTGCTGTAGGTTGGTTCCTCAAAAAATTGTTAATTATTAGAGGTTATTAGGTTATTGAATATTAATTATTGTAGAGTCAACTACTGATCGAAAAATTATTAGTCTCAACTGAACACGTGCAACTACAAGCATATAAGTATGCAAACCGAGAGGGAGACATGAACACATATATACATTCAGACAGACAAATGCACTCAAGAGTTCTTACTATCAATTCTTTGCATGATTATAACTTCTCAATTTGGTTGCCGAGAAAAGACAGGGAAATAATTAAAACTTTTTATCTTAGAACAAGTTGGGTTTGTAATGGCTAGAGTTGCAACTGGCAAGTTGGGCCAAGGCTTTGAGGCCTGTCAAGGCTCAACCTGAGTTCTGAAATTATTTGTCCAAGCCCGAACAACCCAATCCAAGCCTAGCCCAAGCTAAATTTTATGTGTATCGGGCTTGCTCGGGTTGCCCACAAAGTTGGGCTTAGTGGGTTAAGCCCGGGTTGGGTTGGTCTGATTGTTTGGCTATTTTTAAATTTTTTTTTAAGCCTATACTATCCAAACTTTCATTTTTCTTGAAAACTTAAAAGGTCAATAATTAGGACAAACTGATGTACCCAAACTTTTATATGCCTAAATTAATGTGTACATATATGTTGATCAATGATTTAGATCTTTTATCCAAATGATTGATGTTACATGAATAAAAGATATTATATACGTGTGTCAATCGAGATCGGGTTGCCACAAAGTTGGGCTTAGTGGGTTGAGCTCGGGTTGGGTTGGTCTGAAATCTGAATTGTTTGGCTATTTCTCAAATTTTTTTAAGCCTATACTATCCAAACTTTTATTTTTCTTTAAAATTTTAAAAGTCAATAATTAGGACAAATTGATGAACTAAAACTTTTATATGCCTAAATTAATATGTTGATCAATGATTTAGATATTTTATCCTAATGATCAACGTTAACATGAATAAAAGATAATATATATGTGTGTCAATCGAGATCGGGCTTGGCTTGGGTTGTTGAAGGTTCAAGCCAAGCCCAACCCCGAATTGAAGTCGGGCTTGAGTTTTCTTACTTAGGACCATCCCAATTCCCAAGTTACATATAATATTGCCCAAGTCTTAAAAAATTCGGGTTGGGTTTGGGATGGGCTCAGGTTAGCCCGCCTAAGGTTCAGCCCTAGGAATGGCTGTTGTGGCTTGTGTGACTCCACGGTTGGCTTCATCTTATTTTATATATATATATATCTATATATGTGTGTGTGTGTATATTTGATGATTCTTGTTCTTTTTCTCATTCCCCTTTTCCCCCCCTGTTCTTTTTTGCATCCATATAGAGCATGATTTAAATTCACACACACACACACATTTTATGATGGGAACTTGCTAACCATGGGTCTTTTAAGCACGTGGTTGTCAGATCAAACTTTGGATATGCGATCCCACACCCAAGAACTTTATATCGGGTAATACAAGGCACGTCTTTGGCATGGCTCGAATTGGGGTTCTCCTGGGGTAGGGCACATTTGGGAGTTTCAGATTTTAGAGAATTGATTATGAAGAATTGGTTAATGGGGAATGAATATAATCGGTTTGTTATTTGAGTGCTTAGTAAAAAATGTTCAAAAGTGATTTTTTTTCGTGATTCTTTTCTCATCTTTTATTTAATCAATATTTTATTTATTGGACAATGTGCAAGTGGGTTTAGGGATAACACTGGTAAAATGACAAAAATAGTTTAAAGAAGCAAGTTTTTGCTGCTATTGCAAAACGGACCATAAAAGTGGTGGGCATGAAAACGGTGTTTATTTTTTTATAGCCAAGTACCCACATTTAAGCAAAACCACGTTTTGAGCCAAATCCACATTTTTGTGGGGGGCATAATGCTTCCCTAAACAAGGACGTAGTACTTTATCCTCAAGGTCTTATCAACCGAGCTAACCCCAGGGATTCAGAGCATGATTTAAATATATTGGATTGATGATCTTTAGTAGTTTGATATTCTTCACTTATTTTATTTTTAATCTTCATTGTGTTTGCAGGCTACTAGCCCGTGAAGGAATAAATGCAGAGCAACTTGCTCGGGATCTTAAGTCTTTTGAATTAAAGGTAGAATTCTTCTATTAATTCAACGTGATGCACAATAACCTAACCTCATTGACGACAATGTTGTGAACTGTATTAAAATATTAAGAGTTGCTTTGAATTTGAAAATATCGTGCAACATGTATGACTATGTACTCTGATGTTCTACAAAGTTGTCCACTTAATCTATAAGAATGAAGAATTTTTAGCAGGCCTTTTGCAAATACATGCCTACACACACATATAGTGTGCATGATGCTTTTAGCATCTCCGTAGCTTGTCGGAATTGAGGGTTCATTATAATTTTTCTATATTCTCACTTATAAACACGAACACATTGCAGCAAATACGGCTAGATAAAGGTCTTCTCTCTCCATCTTAGAGTATAAGATTTTTCTGGTGTGCCTTTCAAGTGTTCCCTATAGGTAATGGGTAGCAAACTGGCAAAACATGAAATAATTCTATGCTTTCAAAAAGATGAGATACTTCTATCTCAAAAAAATTTATGGAGGTCTTTTTGATGTCAAGAAGATAGATAAAATCTTTTTTTTGTGACCAGTAAAATAGATACTTTGAGGCCAGGTCAATAGTCAAGAAAACAGGGAAGGACAAGGGGAACAAACATGTTTGAACAAAAAAAAAATGGGGAGGGAACAAACATCTATTCACTTTTAGCATATTGCGTTTTCTTATATAATTATGTCCTCAAAGCCCTTAGATTTGAAGGGAGTGAATGCTTTAAGATTGAAACATAGAAATTGAATCTGATCAGTCTAGTGATGCTCTATTTGTTACAGAGCCATTAAACCCAATACTTACAATTATTTCATTGTGGTTGAACTTTAATTTAAAGGTTTCTAGCATAAGTGGATTTTCTACAAGTGCAAGTGGGTCATAGTTTGGCCTCCTAAGTAGTAAGGGCCCGTTTCCTAGATTCTTTCAGGAAACTTATTTGATCCATTGCAATATTTTGAAAGCCAAATTGTTAATCTAATGAAATGAGACACTAGATGAAGAGTTAGTTGTTCAACTGATAGATCAACTAGAAATAAACCTTGATGTCATATTGACAATGACATCATAATTATATCGATAATATTAAAACTACCTAATATATGAAATAAAACTTGAATCTTGCTTGGTTTAGGAAGGTAAGTGTTAGGAGGCTCTTTGAGGCTTTCATTAGGTATACATAGCTATGCATAGGGACTTTTTTTTTTTAGTACCAATATGGGTGCGCCCATGTACACTTATAATATACAAAAGTTATACAATGCTATCGATGCGAACATCCAAAAAATCTAAGGAAAAGGAGGTTGTCATTGAAACCCAAAAAAAAGTGTGATCTAAGGAAGTTGTTTTTGATCACATAAATGAGGGACTCAACTCCTTCAAAAATCTCTCCCCCCCTTGTGCCCTCTCTCTGCACACACACACCCCTTGCCCTAAACATAGTGAGGTTGCCCTCCACACTCCACACTCCACACTTCGCACAAACCCCACTTCACCCTATCTCCCCTCTAACTAATGAGAGCCTCCTTTACGGAGTCGGACATCACCCTAGTTGATCCCAAATAAAGTCATATAAAATGTTTGTGAACTATCCAAAAAAATCTAGAAAGGAATCTATGGAAAAGGTTGTCCTTGAAACCAAAAAAAAGAGAGAGTTCTAAGGAAGTTACTTTTGATCACATAAATGAGGGACTTGATTCATTCAAAACTATTGCATCTCTTTCTCCCTGAGTTCTAAGGAAGTTACTTTTGAGATTTTCCATTGTTAGAATGTTGCCAAATGTTGCCGTTCATACGAAAAAAAAACGTTCATACAAAAAAAAACCACCTTCATGGAGATATGAAGCATGGATACTCTATTTTAGGCTTATGTGTCTATGTCGGACACCGACACTCTCAGACACTTCCCCGACACTCGAAAAAAGTGTCCAAATTTTTTTTTTCTTTTTTGAATTTCGGATGGACACATTATGGACATATTTTCTACTTTTTTCCCTTGTTTTTGGATTTTTTTCTCTTCTCCTTAGTTCTTTTTTTGGTTGTACATATATATGTTTTATGTAATAGTTAGTAAATTTGTTTGGAACTTGAATCATGGATGTTGATGATTAAAGGAAGAAGTTCTTGAATTTTTATTTAATGGCTTTGTCATTTTAATATCTTAATAATATTTGTGTGCTTTGTGTGTTTTATGCTAATTTTAATTAAAATAATGTTATGTTTTTATTATATGATTACATAAAAAATTATATATATTCAACGTGTTCCATACGTGTCCGTGTCTTACTTTTTGAGAAATGACGTGTCTTCATGTCCGTGTCGTGTCGTATTCGTGTCCCATGTCCGTATCTGTGCTTCTTAGCATGAGAGCTTTTGCATTCCAAATTGCCTTCCACAGGAATCTAACCCCATTTTCAGCCTGCAAAAGGAGTTTGTAATAGGACTTAACTTGGAAATTTCCATTCCTAGAGCCTTCCCATTTTCATTCATCCTTCCCTCCTCCACCATGGTTGTGGTCATAAAGAATTGTTAGAAAGGCCTCGACCTGCTACACTTCCCAATCTTGAAGTGACCTTGTGAAATGCACATTCCAGATTATACTCCCACCTAAAGTCCTTAAGTAATCCCCTACCATCGTTTCCCTATCAACTACAATCCAAAATAAGCTTGGGAATAGATTACTTAGAGATTCCTCTCTTACCTAGCAGCCTATTTAAAACCGCATCCTTTTGCTGTCCCTAACTTTAAATCTTATACGTTTAGAAAAATCATCCCAACCTTTTTAACAACATAGGTTGAGTGGACTTCCTTAGAGAGCCACTCCTTTTTAAGCGTCCCATATTGCCCTTCAACCACTCTCCTCCATATGTTGTTACCTTTCACCTCAGAGCTCCACAATCACTTCCCCTCCAATAATGCTTGATTGAAACTCCTCAATTTCTTTACTCCCAGACCTACTTCTTTAAAGGTTTACACACATTTTCCATTCAACCAGGTGGCATTTGAACTCATCCCTAAAATCACCCCATAAAAAGTCCCTCGGGAGCTTCTCCAATCTATTCATAACTCCTGAAGGAATTGGGAACATCGACATGAAGTATGTGTTGGAAGGTTCGATAAAGTGCTCTTAGTTAGTATTAGTGCCGCCCTTTGAAAAATATTGCTTCTTCCATCCCATCAATCTTTCAAACCTCTTAATTATTGAGTCCCAACTTAATGGCTTTGAATGTTGCCCCCAATGGGGGGGTCCCAGCTAGGTTGTCGGCAGGTGCCCTAGTTTGCACCTTGGAATTCAAGTAAAGGTTTCTCTTCCTTCCACTTGTCTAATTGGAATCAATTTACTTTTTGTCAAATTGATCTTTAACTCTGAACTGCTTGAAAGCAAATCAACACACACTAGGAGCTTTAATATTTCAAAAACACATATATACGTGAGACATGTTTTAAACATAAAATAGGGTATGCATTTTTTTTTATTGTATAACCACATTACTCGATAGCGAAAATGGTAAATCAGTACACGAGATTACTTATTGCTACAACGATAAGTTCCCGACAGATATTAATTGGAAAATAAATTAAGAACTTGCATTTTTATCCAATATCCACAAAACCCATAAGATAAAAATAAAAATACGGAACGAAAAGGAGCTTGGGTAATATCCCTAGGTCCCATGTTCGACTCCCACCCCAAGGGCCACTTACATATCAAAAAAAAAAAAAAAAAAAAAAGAATGAAAAGGAGCTTATATATTTTTTTCATAATCAGGGATGGAGGTGCTGGCATCATGCCACTGTGCAGCCATGAGAATTTCAATACAACCAGCAATCAGTTTGTTGATTACAAAATAGAACAAGTCCTACATCTCATCCCTATGGTGTTGAACATAAACCAATTAAAAACAACTGCTTATGGACCCATTCTTGTACAATCTCTAGCTCCTAGAAAGGAAGAGACACTCTTGTGGGAGAGGAGAGAGTGGGACATGATCAGATTGGAACCTCTTTGTCAGCACCATAGAGATAAGAGAGTTGGCCTTGTACTTTTTGGAGGTTTCTTGAATGATATTGAAGCTTGTAAGGATTGGGGCTTTGTATTTGGGAGAGGGCTCGTATTGGGTTGAGCTTTGGAACAATATTAGAAAAGGGTAGGTGAGTTCTCTAAATGCATTGGTTTGGTTTGGTTTGGGTTGTGGTTGATGACTGTAGAGTGAGATTCTGACAAGATGTGTATTGGGGAATATCATGAAAACATCATTCTCGGGCCTTTATGCATTACTTCTAATAGTGGAGCATTTCTATTTGATTATTTTAGGTCTTCGAAGAGCATTGTGGTGTGGTTACGTTGTTTTTTCATAGCCCTCCAGATTCTGGAATTTGTCAATGCCTTATTTCAGGTCTTGAATGATTCTTTGATGTGTGGAGACCAGAGATTGGGAGGGTATGATGAGGTGGAATCTTGATAAAAATGGTTGGTTCGGTGTTTGATATTGTTACAGGGTTTTAATCGGACAAAATAGGTTGGATACTCTTGGAAAGGTATTTGAAAAGTTAAAGCTCTTTTTTTTTTTTTTTTGATGAGTAATATTTTATTAAAGATAGCTCAAAGGGGGCAATCCCATATACAAAAGAGAGGACTTGAACAAAATCTAGAGTCTCATGTATTCCAAAAACTTTACAAAAGCATCAACCAATGAAAGTTAAAGTTCCTTATCAAGTATTAATACTAGGTATTTTTGTCGTGCGTTCAAACAGCTGTGTTGGCAATTCAGATTATGGACTTGAGAAACAACTGTGCTGGATGTGCAAGACGGCTGAAAAGACATCTCCATTTGTAATGCGAAGTGGCTTTGAGTTGCAGTGCAGTTGTTCTCTTTGTTTGGTGTTCACTAGGTTATGTCTTGACCTGTGGAGATCTTCTTAGTTGCTGGGCAGGGTGGTGTCAGTAGAAGAGCTTGGCATGCTTGGTTTGCCACACCTTTATGGTTTGATTTCTCATGTGGATTGTATGGCAGGAGCGGAATACGCATCCTTTTGAGGATGTGGAGATGTCTATATATAGGATGAAGATATTGATGTTAGATATTTTCAGCTTAGATGTCGGTGGATTTTCAGATTCTATACATTCTCTTGTTGATTGTTTGGGACATTTATCTTTTATATAGGAAGTCTAGGTTTGTGGCTCTTGTATGCTGAGTATAGATGGTGTTACGCACCAAAACCTATGGCACACATTTTTGAAGTGTGCACGAGTATTGAGATATGACTCAGATTCAAAATCCAAAATCTCAATAAAATCTAACCAGTCAACGACATCTATACAAGTAGGGTTTCAAAATAATTACTAATCTACAAATGTTAGCCCCAAGGCCATCGTCAATCCAACCATAAAATAAAATAAGTAGTTATGATCCAACCACAACTCTAAACTACCCACAACTCTAAACTACTCAAGTGAATAAATAAATATAATTCCTGGTGAGAAACTTGGCAATGCAAGCCTCCCCTCTACTTACCACTCTGCTTGTGTTTGCCTGTAATGATAGAAATAATAGGATGAGCTCACCGGCTCAGTAAGCAAGACCTTCCCAATCCGTAAAACACTAGAGCAACAGCACTACATTTATTCCACTCAAAATCATAATATCTACATATTCACAACTCAACATGTTGAGTTTCATCATGCTCATAAATAATCTTTTTTTATAAGTAATGGATGATTATATAACCTGAAATATAATATGAACATGTATGCGAATCAGGTTAGCACACATGCAACTAAGCAGACAATAAATATAGGTAATATGTACAAGCAATGACACTATAGTAGTGCTGCACCCAACCCTATACTACCCACACTGGAGGAAACTAGCCTGAAGATGTCACTGGTCTGAGTTATTGCAACCCTTCTAGGATCCCACATTAAGTCCAATCAGCAGGGTTCAAACTATCCATGCATACATGTGACCATTGTGGCTCTAGGGACTTTCAACTGACGGGTCTCACTTGCCAAGCTTTTTTTCACATGGGCCATTTGGGCACTGCACCCACTATTGCAGTGTGCAGTTAGAACTACTAAGCTATGGTCCATTTAATTTTCACACGCAAGTTACTATTATCCAAACCACATGGGTGACAATAACAAATGCGAAAAGATTCAGACCATTTCATAATATAATCCAATTAAATCAGTAATAAATTTAATGAATAATTTTTTTTTTTTGGGTGATAAAAAATATAATGTAGAATAAAAACTATGGAGGATGGCCTTTGGCACAATGGTAAGGTCGCTCCATTGTGACCCGTAAGTTACAAAGTCTAGTCATGAAAATAGTCTCTTCAGTCTTCACTTGTTGGAGTATAGCTACATACATCTAATCCTACCCAGATTCCACAATGGCGGGAGTCTTGTGCATTGGGACTGCTCATTTTTTAGAATAAGTATTAGTTGAATTATTTAAATGAGCAAGTAAAGAAATGTGTTATAAAAACTAACATGCTTAAGATGATTTATGACATAATAATATTGTTTTAATGAAGTAATAAAATCACAATTAAAGGTACTTAGTTTCGAGCGTAATCTAAGGAAGTTGAGAGTTCAAGTCCCAAATGGGACAAAGTGAGTGTGTGTCTTACTTATAGGAAAAATATATATACAAAGCTCTTTGAACCTCACCTCCATAACCATTAAATTTAGCACATTAAAATGATTTTCTTACAAAACTATTAAAATTTTTGAACTAGTTTCCTAATTTATCCTAATTTTTAAAATCTATTAAAAAAATTTAAAATGATTAAAAAAAAAGTCAATGGATCAAAGGCCAACTGGGTTAGGGGGTGGCCAACACTCTTTCATGTGCATGGCCTTGATAATGGGTCTTGCTACTAGCTAGGGTTGTCTTCAACCCCTACTTGCTACAGTAAACTTGCAGCCCATGAAAGCCCCAAAGGTTCAAGTTCTAATTTCTCCCTCGACTTTGTTGATAGGGGGTACTAGGGGTGGATGGCTCGTACAGGAGTGGAAGTTGCACGTAGGATAATCACAAAGGGATTTCGAGGTGTTGTAGATAGGAAGAAGGTGAAGCAATCCAGACACGAAAATCCATAAGGAAGGCTCCTCTTAGCTCTTACTTCTCTAAGTACACATCTTTATGGAGGCTCTATTTATATAGGATGATCACGTGCTATCCTCATGCACCATAAGAGTTTCACTGAGGTCACGGATCAGTCTCCACATGTACTTCCAGAAAAGAGTAGAAGCTTATAGAAGAATTAAGAAGATCCCCTCATAGTTTGGAAGGGTTAGTTTGGCTCTATCTCTAACCATTAGAGCCAAACTAATGAACCAATCACCTTGGCCACCAATCCACACGACCTAGAGAATCCTGTATAACTAGCCCTAGACTGCCTTCCCTTTCAGCCCTAGACTAGTTCATATTATCATACTTTGGCTTGCCCGAGTTGGCTCAAGATAGTGGAGATACTTTGGATATTCATTGGCTCGACCCAATCCTTCATTGTTAATCATAAGATAATCGATACTCTCATCTTCATCGTTGGCCCGGGCCTGGATCAAGTCGCACTTCAAGTGATTTAGGCTTGTTTGGGCCGGAACCAAGCTTTACTTATGGTATCTAAGTGTGTTTATGGATCCCATATCCACATACTCTAATCCAAATCATGAAAATTATATATGCATTTTCCTCAATTTTTCGAGATCTATGGCACCATATAATTTGATTGAATCAAATCTACCAAAACTTGGTTCAAGTTTGGCCTAAAACTTACTGATTCATGTATGTGGTTTTCTATTGAAAATTTTCATTTTTGACCATTCAAATGCTATTTTTTATACAATTAATTATTATGAATATGTTATGAGCTACATTCCACATGACATATTAAAATTTTATTTAGTTTTGTTAAGTCTTGAACACGAATTAAATCATTGAAGTTACGCATATTGTTCCTTTCCACCAAATCTTAGGGCTACAATTTCTCTCTCGACATATCTCCTTAAGCATGGATTTTATGGGTTTGTTCATCTAAGTATGGGTAACAAAAGCCTTTAATTTACGTGGCAAAAGTTCTATCATTTGATTGGTAAAACAGTAGTTATAAAGTTCTTCACATATTTTGAATAATCAATTAATATGCACAAATATCCCAAGGAGAGGGATGATCTACTTACATGTTAATGACGTTACACGGATTTCCACTTCTTTCCCTTTCCTCTTTTCCTCTCTCTAAACTGGTCATTATGTTCTGCTCTTTCTAAATATTTCTAATCCTAATTCCCTACAGCAGGCCATACTTATCCAAAATAAAGAAAAAAGAAAATCCCTACAGCAGGCCATAACTAAGGAGTAGAGTTTTAATCTAATTTTGACCGTTGATGAGGTTTATTATCTGTCGCTCTAAAATAATAACTAGTTAGGTCTAACAAAATCTTTTGGATTTTGTCACGACCCGAAACCCACCCTATGCGGATCTCGTGTCGCGGGGCCAGCCCAATGGCCATCCCTACCTTTTCATTCTTAACATTTATGATCACAATAAATAATGTAACATAATCAATAAAGTGCGGAAGCCTTATTACAACCATTATTCAAAGTCTGAAAATAAAACTGGCAATAGTCTAAACCTAACCACTTTTAGGTGGTGAGTACATGGGAGAGACTACTTTATTCTACTATGCTCATTGACTGTCTCCCTACGCTCCTGAACTCCTACTGTGGTTCTGTAGCATTTTCACCTGAAAATTTTAGTAAGGGGTGAGCTACAAACTCAGTAAGTAAAAGCCTATCTCAAATACGGGTTAGAGTAATCATAGAACATATAGGATCATAGATGAACATGATAGCCAGTCATGGAAACAATTTCAGTCAACAGTAAGGTGCCAAAATGGCCAATGAACAATAAGGCATGATAACCCAATAAGAACAGTAATATAACATGAATACAGAACATTCAACGTTCACAATCGACGTAAATCTACTGCCACAATGGAATGATTTCAATCGAGTCAAATGAATAAAGGTTCTGTCAACATGGAACTATTCGTAGTGAAATGAAACATCACATGAATCAAATGAATATCACATAACAGTCAACATGAACGATGCATTTACTTTGTTCAGGGTTTGGCAGACCCTCGGTCTTTTGGGGCCCGGCATACCCCAATTTAACATGAAGGCATATAAAATGCCATTTAACTCATTGCGTAAAAACGCCATCATTGCCACATGTTTGTCTGACCCGTAGGTCCCATAAATTGACCCGTAGGTCCAGTCAATCAGATAGCATCAGAAGGGTAATGTGTCTGAGCACAAGACCCGGCATTTAACATAAATTAAGATTCTGTTGTATTCCATATGAAGTGTACAAGCATGGAACATCGTAACATAAACATACAGTGAATAGACCTCAATACAGTAAATCAAGTCATGAGACATCAACCAATAGGCATCCACCAGATAGAACAATATCCATGGTGGAAACAATAACAGTGGAAGTAATATATTTGAGTACAAGTTTTGGCAGTAATGGAAAGATCGTGGCTTGGGAAACCACGTATAAGAGATAGAAATTCACTTACCTTTTTAACGCGTCTTAGTATCCTGTGTCCTTCCCTTTTCCTTTCGAATCTCCTATATATATATATATATATATCAGTAAAGATGTTTTAGTTTTAATGCCATTTATCAATTTGAACTCCTCACTACTTTAAGTATCTCTTTACTAATTCGGACTTTCACGATTTCCAAATTAAACTAATTTACCCATGGGCAAAATGGTCATTTACGTGTCTCTACTTTTCGGGTTCTGTTTTCGTAATTCAAACTTCATCGTTGACTTCAATAGATTTGATATAATAAAAATTCACTATTTACTCACCTCAATCGGAGTCCGTTTGACTCACATTTGACTTAGGGGTATTTTGGTGTTTCTATGGGTATTTTATTTTTCGGGACTTCATCTCGTAAAACGGACCTCACCATTGGGTCCAGAAGGTCCGACACAGGAAGGTTACACTATTTATTCATTTATTTTGAACTATGTTTTAATTCCTTTAATTATCGAAATACAATTAATTTATTTAATTTATTTATTACTTAATTATTTACATAATATATATTTATTTGGTGAGTTAAGGTCACGTGTGCCTCAGTGGCACAGTGGCTCGTTGTTCCAATCTCCCCCCTTCGGTCACGGTTTCAAGTCGCAGGGACAGCAGTCCCTGCGCTATTTTTTTTCCAAGTATTCTAGGCCAAACGCTGGATAGCCACGCAAACAATGTTACGCTATCTCTGTACTGATTTATTTCCCATTTAATTCCAGATCTGATTTCCAATTCCCCAGAACCAACCAGCCGACCTTAGTCTTAATTCAAAACAGTTCCCCCACGCCAAAACGTCACCGTTCCAGCCAACCTCCTAACACAAAACAGTGCCGTCTAGGCACTGTTCATCATCTTCTTCAAGTTCATGCGCAGTGACCCATAAAACCCCAGTTTTCAACCTCTGTTTCGCACCATTTCAATCACGGTTTTTCACTGCTCCGAATTCAGAAAAGTTCCTAGGACATTCCTATACATTTTCCTGTTTGTATTAGGGATTAAATCGAGTTCACGGGTTAGATTCACGCTCCATGGGAGATCTGAATATCTCCTCGGTATGTGTTCATTTCTCCACCAAATTTGGTGGTTTTTTTCTTGTTGTGACCCTATAGATGTAAGGCTCTTGAATCCATTGAGGAAATCAAGTTTGGAGTTCAAATGGCCAAATCCATTTCTTGGCCCGCCACCTGCAACTCCATTTCCCTCTCAACCCTTTAACCCTTTGCCCCTAGTTTTTGTGTATTTAGAATCCTAGGATCATCTAGTTTAAGCCCGAAGCGTCCAACCCCATTTTATTTGGGTCGGTTTCAGACCCGTTTCTTTCATGGTCATGGCAACAGTTCGGTCATGTTTCTATTTCCTGGGTTTTGCATTGATTCTAATATCATACTACATAACATCTACAAGCACGCATGAACTTCTTAATCATCTAACACTTAAACAAATTTGAGTACGTGAAGCTTACCCTTTTCCTGTTTTTCCCACGGCTTTCTCCTTGTGGGTTACACCGCTGCACCTTCTGAATCTTACTCTGCAATCCTGACCTCCCTTCCTCTGTTTACTCCTGCCTCTTCTCACTTTTGATCAGCCATGTATAGATATACATGTAGGTTTATATGCGCCTCACGTTTCTCTCTCTCTCATCTTAATCTCTTCTGTTGCGCGTAACCTGATCAACCTTATCTTCCCATTTGAATTTCAAACTCCATCCCTTTATCTTGCATATATATTTATAGCTTAATCATATAATATATATATATATATACACACACACACACACATACTAATCCCTACATCACCTTCCAACATATACACATACATATATTACACGTATAATATATATATATATATATATATTTATCTATACTCATATGAATATCTGATTTATATTTTTATTTTATTTATTAATTTACTTTGCTATTATCTTATTTTTAAATTTTATCTTTTATCTTTTTTTTTTTTTCTTAACTTATTTTATTTTAAACTCCATTTCTTTTCTATTTCGGTATCCGTTCGTGGTTTGCTCGGTACCGCCCGGGCATCATCTGTACTTCCGAACTTAAAAATTTTCAAACCAACCATTTTATTTAACATTAAACAAAAAGCCCAACGGCTCGGGTTACATGGCTAGCTTATTCGGTTACATCTGGGTCAGGGTATTACAGATTTTTTATTTTAACTCCTATTCTAATAATTATTATTATTAGGACTCTTATAGATGGGTTACCCTCTTTAGCGCTTTTGTCTTAATTTAACCTACTTCACTTGTCTGAAAGAAAAAAAATCCTGTGAATTGCACTCTAGTGACAGTCCAACTTCCTGGTCCAATCCAGGTTTTAAATAGAAGTACAACTTCCAGAAAGTCCTTTTTCCAGTGCATAGAACTATCAGTGGTTGGGACAGTGGGGGCATTAAGCAAGAACACTTGGTGCTATTTAGCAATATATTATAGGAGTCAAGGTGTAAGCTCTAAGTGCCATACTTTGTGGGTGGTGAATAGATAAAGAATAACATTTGGTGCATTAGAGAACCACTTTGTGTGAGTCAGAATCCCTACTTTCTCAAGCATGTTTTCTAGTCCTCATATATTATACCAGTAACCACAAAGAATTTATTCACTTTGAGAAGACATCAAATATAATCTTTTGAAATTTGATAAGCCCTAGTGTTGAGAACATGTTGGATGCTAATCGTTCTTCTTTAAGTAATGGATTTTTTTTATTATGGAGAAAATGGAAGTAAACACAACAAAGTTCACCTTTTGTCACGCCCCAAGCCTCAAAGATTCAAGGAGTGATTAGGGATTACCAAGAAATATTAATACACAGCTTAATACTTAGGTTTGAATAAGGCGCTGTTACACTAAGGCTCACAAAAATAGGTATTTTAAATATTTAGAATTTGGACTTCAAAAGTCATCATAATTACTTCTTACTTCTTAGGTCTCCAATAGTCTAATTTTTTTTTTTAATAAATCATAACTCGATGGCAACTCATCTATCTAGCTATGGGCCAAAGTGAGATTATCAGAAATTTTGGAATTGTGTTCTTCAGTGAGGAATTGACTTTTTTTTCTTCATAAGGAATTAGATTTGGAAACTATTTTTATTGAATCTAAAAGGGGGGTACTTCCTTATTTACATTTAATGTCTTAAGTAAAATATTAAATTACTTAAATGACATTCAATGTAAATAAGGTATACTAACAACAGTTCCTGTTGAGCAGCAGTGTGAAAGACTCTACAGGCAGTCCGCTGTAAGCAATCGACTGTTGATTGATTTGTTAAATAAAATTGAATTTGGATGATTTAATTTATGTCCATATGGTGATTTTTATCTCCCTTTTAAATCATGTTTCACTTGGATTGTTATTGTTTTTGTTTAAAAAGCTGGTATGTTAAGAGTTGTTCATGACTTCATGCTATGTTTTTATTAATAATACCTAGAGTTTAGAACAACTTGTTGATAATTAATCATTTTTTTGTACATAATGAATATTTTGGTTAGAGGGAAAGATGAAAGGTAAATAGTAAAACCATTGGAAAATCTCTATAGGTTTTTTTTTTTGATCGGTGGAAAATCTATCTAGGCTTTGCTAGATAAAATTGATTTGGATGATTTAATCCAAGCTTGTATAATGATTATTGTCTCCGCTTGCAAGTTGTATTTCACTTGCTTGAAAATCTCCACACGTTTCGCTAGATAAAATTGATTTGGATGATTCAATACAAGCATGTATAATGATTATTTTCTCCCATTGCAAGTCATGTTTCACTTACATTGATAATTTTTCTGATAAAAAACATTGTAAGCTTAAGATGTTTATGCTATGAACTATTTGTAAATCTTAGTTTCTTCTTCTCTTTCATTTTTCTTTGTTGCATTCTTTACTTGTTTATTTGTTCTCATATCTTAACTTTCTTCTTGAAGACGACTGTTTGAGGATGTTTTCCCTGCCGAGGCAACAAATGTTGAAGAATATTTACAACAGGTAACTTTCACTCATTTAATTGTTTATTAACAATGCAATTTTCCAACATCAATGCCCTAGGTTTTGTTATCTTGCATTTTTGTTTGTGTAAATTTTAAATCACCTTGATGAATACAAAGAAAGTTGTACTCCAATGGGTCATGAAAGAGTTTTTTTATTCTTTTTTTTTCCTCCAATGGAGAACGTCAATACATGATACATCAAATCTTATAACTAAGACAACTCCAAAATTAAGGTGCTTTCAGAGTGTTGGTACTATATTAATATCAGCAATTTGTTCATTGGCAGTTATTGTTGTGTGTGTTCATGAGAGGCCCTTGTCTCCAATTTGATTGCATGATGTATGAATGTTTTGAGCATACAAGAATCCATCCACTCGTCATGCATAAACGCACTTTTTTGCATCTTAGCTGAAAGCATGGTTGGTTTGTGGTAACTTTATCATAATGTATTGCAATGTGCGAACCTCAGGTCCATGAGATGGCAATGGTCTCGGCTGTCCAGGAAGCTCAGAAGGACAACCTTAGAAGTTTTAATGATTATATGATGAAAGTTTTGGAGGTTAGTGTGTCAGATCATTTTCTTTAATACTTCATCTCGTAGGCTATGTTATTTACTTCGCGACTTACAGTTATTCAGTTTGCATTACCTGGAGCAGCATGTGAACTTAACTCTTTGCTTATCATCATTGGCCATTCTAAAAAACTTTGTATTAATTATCAGATGCGTAGTGTTTGTGATTCAACTGGAGTTTCTTTGAGTAAGAGTTGATTTCATAGTTTTTAAACTTTTTTCTTGATAGGTGTAGTGTAGTTTATAAACTTGCCATTCAGTTTTTTCTCTCATTCCTTGAAGTAGTGACTATAGAAACTGTTCTTTAACTTGTTTTATTCGTGTATGTTTTTTTTCACTTTTTTTTATAGGTTTATATATTTTTTACTTTTTGTTCAATAATTCTCAAGTTTCAAATGTTTCCTTCTCCTTTCTAGTGTAGACTGAAGGCTATTGATAGCTTGTTTTGAACTCAATGATTGAAGATTCTATCTGTATTTTGTTTGGAATGTCTTCTTTGTGAAATTTGTAACCTGGAAAGAAAAGCTTAATGTCTTAAATTAGTTTGAAAATGAATTGGAGTCCTTTTACACCTATTAAGTTGCTGCCTTCCCACATTGCTCTCTTGAAACAATGGCTACTCTGTCCCTCTCTTGGAATGGTGGTAAAGACACCTCCATTTTCATTGTGTGATTGGATAGAGAGCATAATGAACCTGCTGTCTCCCTTTGGGGAGTGGTTACTAAGTAGTACCATCTAAGCTGCATAACCAAAAGGGCATTATATTTCAGAGTATTGAAAATGATTGTTAATGAATTGATGAAAGCTGGGTATTTCTTTATTGCTCCTTGGGATTTTGATGCTGAGTGCTTGTGGGACTCATTATGACAGGAGGATTGGCAAAAGGAGAAAAGGGACTTCCTTCAGAGCCTGAACCAAATTTCAACATTACCTAAAACTAATGTAGGTGTATCAAGCACTGGAGGTACTCTTCTGGGTCAAATAGGGTCTTTGACTTGTAGTCCTGACGTTTTGTCTAGTCTATCTAGCATGGAGCTTGCACCTCTGGCTAATAAGCCCTTCCTTGAGAAAAAAGCTGCAGCCTATGCTGATGTTGTGAAGAATCTCAACAATGCTAGAGAGCATGGCTTACCATTTAAAGTAAGGCTGTGAATCTTTATTTGTCACTTTGAAGTTATTCCTATGTCATGTTTTTTTTTGGTTTGTTCTTCCTGCATCATCTTAAAACAGATTCCTTTTTGTTTTTCCTGCCCTTGTTGGTTATTTGATGATGAAGCTTTTGAGAGGTCTCAAGTGTTTTGATAATAGACTGACTGATTAGTGTCCATAGTGTATCAAAGTTTCATGCAACAAATATGGTGGTATTTTGGTGGTTATTTTAAAGTCCTTCTGGCAGTTTTTTAGTGATGTACTTTAGATGCTTGCTGATATGAATTGTTCTCTGCTTTTTTCTTTTTCTTTTAAAGTGTTGTTGTCACCCTAGTAATTTTGGGTACTAATCTTTGGTCAGGATAGCTTTTAGTCAATTCAGTCAATTGTTGAATTTTGCTAGATGTGTGATCAATTTACTATTCATTTCTTCTTGTTAGCCTGCTAATGCTTTCAAGGATGCACATGAAAGTTTGGGCCTCGATGTATGTGGTAGCAAATCAATTAACATGCTGAAGATATGGTACCTAATTCAGGTATTCTTTCCATTTGTATGCTTACATTTTCATCTAATAATTTGCTAGTTCATAAACTTGTGATCGCATCTGTCATACTTCTCTTTGTATAGCTCGTAATGCAATTGCTTGAGGATGGGTTGAATTATTTGACAGACATTGATGGGTGAGGATGCAACTGCTCAACGGAATGTGTCCAAAAAAATGTCTTTAGTCATTGGTGCAAGATGCCACCTTGAATGGGGACATGAGAAATTTATCATAGAAACAATACAAAGTCATCCTGGGCAGGTAATACATTGGTTTTAGTGTCTGTGTAAGTTTGAGTCTAATAGTTTGCAGATTACTACTTTTCCTTGGTATGATCTTATCATGGACTCCTAATCATAATTGTGTTGCTCATTTGAATTCTTCACTTTTTTTTTTGTTCGGTATTTGAATTCTTCACTTTGTAATGATTAGAGGGAGCTTGCTTTCCATTTTGCCTTTGAAGTAGTTTTTAATGACTATTTTGTGCTCTTTTTATTTTTTATGGATGAAAAAAATACATAAATAGATTTCCTGGTCTTCTGTTGATATCATTGTAGGCTGCTCTTGGTGGGGCGGTTGGAAATTTGCAAAGAATTTGTGCCTTCCTTCGGGTGTGTCATCGCATATTTATTTAATCGTTAAGAATTAGCATGTTTCAAAGGAAGCCTATTATACTATCTTTGGTGATTATTTATTTGTATTCCTTGCTAAATATTTCATGTTGTGCAGATTCGCTTAAGGGATTACGGGGTTCTAGATTTTGATGCTGGTGATGCTCGTAGGTAGCCTCCCGTGGATACCACTTGGCAGCAGGTTTTTAATTCTTTGTAATTATAAATGATAATGCTTTAAAATGCAATTCAGTTTTTTATCCATTTTTTTTCCAACCTTGGATGTATTCTTGCACAATCCCCATGGCCCACCTATATTGCTTTGCTTACTAAGCTCTTGCAAGATTTTATATGATAGCATTATGAAGAATATTGTCTCTGTGTTTTTCTTTATTCATATGAT
Source organism: Nyssa sinensis (assembly GCA_008638375.1). Taxonomy (NCBI): domain Eukaryota; kingdom Viridiplantae; phylum Streptophyta; class Magnoliopsida; order Cornales; family Nyssaceae; genus Nyssa; species Nyssa sinensis. The sequence goes on along the minus strand of CM018051.1, from coordinate 14,858,003 downwards.
GTTTCAAAATTTACATGGTTAGTGGTTGCATCTTGAAGGTTCTATTTGGACACAAGTTCTCTCTTTTCCTACCGTTCCCTATTATGATGGTAGAAATGGTGGTCATATACTCAACTCAACTCAACTCAACAAAGCCTTATCCCAACTATTTGGGGTTGGCTATATGTATACTCTCTCGTCATTCCACTCTTCTTAGTATTCATGTTCATAAGAGATTTGACAAGATTTGACGTTCTACCTAACGCAACCTTCCCCGTTTATTTGGGCTTGGACTGGCTGTGTACCTCTAATCCTTGTAGATTTTCCCGCATTAATAGGGAAATAATGGAGTCACTTGGAGTTGGGGCATGCTTGTTGGCAAATTTCTTGTTAAATCACCAACTCATCTAAAAGCTTAAGCTGATAGAGACGGTGTAATGGGTGTAACTTTATTATTATATTCTAACACACCCCCTCACTTGTGGCCAATTTGAACCTACACGTGTCAATTCATATTTTCAGGGTGATGGTGAGATTTGAACTCACAGCCTTTTTGCCTGCTCTGATACCATGTTAAATCACCCATTCATCTAAAAGGTTAAGCTAATAGAGAGGGTGTGATGGGTTTAATAGGTGTAACTTTATTATTATATTCTCTAACATTTCTGTTGTTTGTTTCAATTTTGTTTTTTCTTTGTTTAAACCAGGCTGTTTGGTATTGTTTTTTCTTCTCTACTGAGCCCTGCTTTCGTTTCATAATACTGAATTAAAAAGAAATATGGGAGAAAAATGTTTTTTTGGGTCAGTGTCTTACTTGGTTGTTTATCATGTTGTAAACAAGAGGGACCATTGGAAGCATGATTATATTTAAATTAGAACAGATAACTACTTTGTTTATGTTTTTGGAAACATTTGTTTCTTCATAAGAATGTTGAATCTATTTTTCTGCTCTTCATTGAAAACTAATTATATACTTGGAAATATTTGTGGTTTGAATTAACTTCTGTTCTCCTGTCCAACAACAGATTTACTTTTGCTTGAGAACTGGGTATTATGATGAAGCGAGAAATGTTGCCTTAGCATCTCGTGTTTCACATCAATTTGCTCCTCAGGTACTGACTGTTCATTGCTTGTACATTAGTGTCTCTATTTGGCAGTAATCGTTATCTTTTTGCTTGACAGCTTACAGAATGGATCACTACTGGAGGTATGGTATCAGCAGAGACTGCAGCTGCTGCTTCAGAAGAATGTGAAAAATTGTTAAGGATGGGTGATCGAGTGGGTCGAGCCGCATATGACAAGAAAAAGTTACTACTATATGCTATCATATCTGGTTCTCGCAGGCAGATTGACCGCCTGCTTAGAGAATTGCCTACACTTTTTAATACCATAGAGGATTTCTTGTGGTTCAAATTGTCTGCTGTACGAGACACTGCTGGTGGATCCTATTCTGTTGTCCTGAATGAGGGATTGTCACCGTACAGTTTGGACGATTTGCAGGTTTACTTAAATAAATTTGAGCCATCATATTATACAAAGAATGGAAAAGACCCTTTAGTGTATCCATATGTTTTGCTCTTAAGCATCCAGTTGCTACTAGCAGTTTTGTATCTGTCTAAGGATATGGGAGATGGGAGGATATAACATAGATGCTGTCCACATGTCAATTGTGCTGGCAGACTATGGGGTCCTTTCTGAAGGTGCTGGTGCAGGGCAGAAACTGGGTGTGGTGGATGCTTTTGCAGAGGCATCTAGCATAATTAAGCAGTATGGGTCTGTATATTTACGCCATGGTAATCTTTCAATGGCATTGGAATATTATGCACAAGCTGCTTCTGCAGTGGGTGGTGGACAGTTGTCATGGACTGGGAGAAGTAATGTAGATCAGCAAAGGCAGAGAAGCTTGATGCTGAAGCAACTCCTTATGGAGCTGTTGTTGCGGGATGGTGGGAATTATCTTTTGCTTGGCCCAAGAGGTAGTGGAGGGGAAGGTGAACTTGGTAGATTTCTGACTGATGAAAAAACAAGACAACAATTTCTGTTTGAAGCTGCTCGCCAGTGTCAGGAAGCTGGGCTATATGACAAAGTAACACTTCTTGTCTTCATTTATGACCCTAGTTCAGGATTGCATTATAAAGCTGGGACATTGTGTTGGCTGTTTAATTCATGATGCGTACTGTTGGATTTAAAGGGGTGCTGGCAGTTAAACCCCCCATCCCTTTTTTTTCACTTGTGAAATTTGCAGAAAGTTATGGAACCTGCTTTAATATCTGGGTATTGATCCCCCAAAATATTATCAATTCCGTTTACAAACCCAGTTCAGGCCTTTTTTTATCTGCACATGATCCAAAATCATTTCCTGATATTCACATAATAATCCTTGTATATGGATTTTTATATTTTTTTTATGACCTGCACCAAAGTTTTCATCTTAATGATGTTATCCTTGAACTTTCCCTTTGGAATTTTCCTATTTACATAACCACACCTTCATCTCTCCAATTTCATTAACTTACTAATTTCCGTTAAGTTCGTACACTTTCCAGTTTTCATTAAACCTTGTGCATTTCTCACCCTTCCCTGTTGTCCCCTTCAAAGATAGATTTCCCGTACCCAAAAGGGGAAAGAAAAAAGGCAATGTTTTTATTCACTTAATCCAAATATTTCTTGATTATTTACCTCTTTGAAATGCTTATGGGGTTAAGATGTCATGTTATTTTGAATCAAAATATATTTTTAGTCTTATTTTAGTTTCGGAGCATATACAAATTAGTGCATTTCACTTAATTTGCTTTTGAAGTAGGAAGCTTTACAATAGGATATAGTTCTATTTAATTTTGAAAAGTTATGTAATAAAGGAAATAATCACCCTGCACAAGGCCCATATTTGGGGACAGGGCTTATTTCTAAACTAAATGAACCAAGTGTTGATTCTAGAACAGTCAAAATTGTTTTCACTCTTCAGTGGGATAGTTGATTCTTTTATTTTTTATTGGTTAGAGTGAGGAAAATCACATTGCTAATGAGCTTGTTGAACATGCTCTTTACAAGATTGTCAATAAAGGGGCTTACAGTTATGCGAGTTTGTTAGTTTATTATATTGCAGCTTTCATTGGTATTTATGTTGATACTTTTCTTCCATTCTAGACTGCAATTTCTTTTAACTGCTGCCTGATAATATTCTTGGTTCTGTTTTCTTTAGCCATTTAATCTTCCCCTTCCCTGTTTATGTAAATTGAATTTAATAAGAGAGGTGTCAATGTGCAGAAGAGCAAGTGGTTCTTCTAAAAAGAGAGGAGAAATTAAGGGAAGAAAAATTGTGTGGGGAGCTTGCTTCTTCATTTGTCTGGGGAGCGCTTCCTTTTCCATTTACTGATCTTGGGATCCTAGAAAAATTGTGGACCAAAAACTGTGCACCTTTTGCATTTTATTTCGTTATACTTTTTTTTTATAAAAAAAATTGTTGATTACTGTTTTTTGATTACCTAATGATTGGTTTTCTTTTCCTTTTATTTTACCATCAAAATCCAGTCTATAGAAATTCAGAAGAGACTTGGTGCATTTTCGATGGCTTTGGATACAATAAATAAGTGCCTCTCTGAAGTGATTTATGCTCTATCGCATGGTAGATTGGATGGTGAGAGTCGGATTGCTGGGTTCATTCATTCTGGGAATGAGATTTTGGACACATGCAAATATTATCCTGAAGTCAGGTCATTTCTCAAAACTTGGCCTTTACCTTGTGGTTTTTTCTGAACAAATATTTGCCAGCATGATCACCACATGATTTATTATGGATGCCTCAAGTAGAAATTATTGTCAGTGTGACCTACAGAAAGACTGAAAGCATCACTGCAAAAGCTTATCCTATAGTACAGGATGGAACTTTCTAGATTTTTTTTTTCAACTGAGTTCCATTGCCCCAAATTTGAGGGTGGGCCTTGGCGCAATGATAAGGTTGCTACATTGTGACTTAGAGGTCACAAGTTCAAGTCGCGGAAACAACCTCCCCGCTTGTGGGGTTAAGGTTGCATACATCTGAGCCTCCCTAGACCTGAAGTGGGGGGAGCCTCATGCACTGGGCTAGCCCTCTAGTTCCATTGCCCCAAATTTACATTTTTTTAAGAAGTCCTGAATTGTTTCCTAGATTTTTTGATAAAGAATACATCAGTGTCTTTTTTTTTTTTCCATTTTGCAAAATAATTACCATATTGAGGGGCCCTATTTGTATCTAGATGGTGTGAAATAGACTTAGAAGGTGGTGAATAGGTCTATATAGTAAATTAAAAATTATTTGAATCAAATTTTAACTTGCTTTCAAGAGATTGAGGTTATCACTTCAATTAAGTGCGTTTTAGGTTTACATTTGTGCAATCAACAAAAGTGGCATGCATCAATATAGAATAGCAATAATAACAAATAATAAGGAAAGAACACACGGAATTTGTTGACGAAAAAACCGTCAACTGAATCAACAAAAGTGGCATGCATCAATATAGGATAGCAATAATAAAAAATAATAAGGAAAGAACACACGGAATTTGTTGACGAGAAAACCGTCACAGATGAACTGAATCTACTTTGGAAAACCCTGAGTCACTGAACAAGATACACACAATCTGCTAAATGAGCTGTGGTGATTACAGACTTCATAGATACAACGACTACCCTCAAGCCTTGTTCATGATTTGAATCTCCTCCAACTCGAATCCTCAAAGGCTCTTAAAGTGGTCCACCGCTTCAAATCCACGAATGGCTCTCCTCAATCACAATTGTGAACTCCACGCAATATCGAACTCTACTGATTGCACAAAACTTGAACTTCATAAGCTTGTACTCCAAGGATGAATATTTAGAAGGTAGTAGGGTTCTTAGAACAATTGGCCTTTGATCTTTATGTGCATTAGAATGCAATTGAAAAACTTTTGGATTAATTTAGATGTGCAAAAACGCAGCTGCCAAAAGTCATTCACGCTCATGTATCAAAGACCTTATATAGGAATAGGGTCGAAGCAGTTTTAGGAAATTAGAATCACAATCGGAAACTGCTTCAACACATGCTCTTTCGAAAGAGCCCAAAGTTCGTTCGAACGAGACTCCATGTCAGTCACTGAATGCACCTACTGGAATCCACGTTTGAACGATGTATCGAACAAACATCAACATGTGCACAAAGGGTGGGTTCTACTTAGATTGTTTGAACGAAGCCAAGGCTTGTTCGAATGAATCTGGTAGAATGCTAAGCCTTCGTTCATTTGACATAAATTGACTCTTCATATTTTGAAAAATATTTTTACTTAAAAGCTGAGTCAAATTCATGCCAAAACTCTAGTCACACTCTACACTTTATAATATTAAAAAAATATTTAAATGCATAAAGTGGGTATGTGATAAACCCTAGGCCAATGTATCCAAACCATTACCTTTACCTATCATTGTGAACACTGAACTTTGATGAATCTGACTTGGAAACTTGACTCTCTTGGATTTGGACACATTACAACTCAATGTAGTTTTGTCAACACGGATTAGCCAACACAAACTTAGACTAGAAGTATTAACACATATGTGCTTTTACACTCTTTTAAATGTATTTGTGATTCCTTTCTTCTCCGTTGTTCAATTGTTCTTGTAATACCTGCTGGCTTCCTGACTGTCTGAGCAATATCTGTGCAATTAATTTAATATTTGGAATTTGTCCTTGTTAAAAATTTCTAAATTTTAGGAGTTCTTGAATGACAATATATAACTTTGTGAACCTTGAGAATGACAAAAAAAATTCAATAAATTATTAATTATTTACTCATTTTGTTATATAAATGGAAAAAAAAAAAGCGCATGGTTACTCTCTCTCTCTCTCTCTATACCTACATATCTCTTTCCTGAAGGTTTCTAAGTTCTCATTACCTATTGTCCTGACTAAAAAAAAGGCTTCATTCTGATATGCAGTCAAGACAGGAATCATGTTTTGGAGCAGCAGACAGTGTTAAGACACCTTGAGGCAATATTGTCTATCCATAAGTTGGTGAGAGTGGGCCACCATTTAGATGCGCTGAGGGAGGTTGCCAAACTTTCTTTTCTCCCATTGGATCCACGAGCACCAGATGTTGCAACTGATGTGTTCCAGAATTTATCTCCCCACATCCAAGCTTGTGTGCCAGATCTTCTAACTGTTGCTCTTCATTGTTTGGACAATGTCACAGATTCAGATGGATCACTTCGTATCTTGAGAACCAAGGTGTGTTTGGCAATTCTAAATGTAGATCTTTCTTTTTGTTTCCATTGTCCGATTTGGATGCCCCTCTGCCTAAATCATTGCTTAGAGGCCATTTTGGAATTGCTTATTGTTGATAGCAATAACTACTGCATATTGTTTCAGAATGCAGGTATAACTTATTTAATCTAGACTTATATGTGCCCTTGAAAGTTGAAACCAATATACTTTCAGGAAAAAAAAAGTGCCCTTAAAACCCATATGTGAAATGGATATTGATCAAGTTAAGCTTCATAATTGCCAATTAATGATTGTCACTCACGAAAACTTCTGTCTTTAATCTGCTGGGTGAGCTCGCTTCATTTTATAGCCGATCATATTTAGAACTATGTAAAGTGTAGATGTCTTAAATTTGAGTGTAATGGGTCTTGTGTACTTTGTATTATTTTTAAACATGTACTTTCTCTTGCCTGATTGTTTTTCAAGGAATCAAATCAACCAATTTGGTACTGGTGTTTTGAACTATTCTCTAATATTAACATTCCTGCATATATGAACTAATATTATATCTGACAGGGTACACAGTGTCACTAAATAAATGAATGCATATGATATGTCTATGTACTTTCATTGCACATGGATACTTATTCATTACACAACTAATTTAGAAATTTATCTTACAATCTTGGACCTGCCATCCTTGACTCTGGTTCTTAGATTGACCAGTTCATAAGTGGACAGTTTAGATAGAATAGCCATGAAATTTTTGCCACTGTAATTGCATTAGAATTTAGAACTTGGTTCATTGAGTTCACATTTGGAACCCTTTATATCTGATAGATTCGTCTTTTTCTCTCTACTTTACCTCTCCATCTGGATAGATTTTGCCAAAGCGCTTATTCTGATAGTTCTCAAGTCCTCTCTACTTTATCCCTCCATCTGTGATAAATTTGATCATATTTATGTTGTAATTTTTGCTGGATTCTGATGCACTTAGTTGTCATAGTGGGGCTGTTTGATGTTGTTGAGGTGCAAGTTTTTTGTGATTAAGTTACTGCTGGTGCATTTGGGATGGCCAAACCCTGAAAAAGAGATTTGCTTAGACACCTGTGCAGACCCCAACAGGGGGGTGGACGGGGAGAACAAATTATTAGGCTAAGGGCGGGCAGGTATTCTGTTGAGTACAAATTTTTCAACAAAAAGCTTAAAATTTCAAGTGCAAATGTGGCACGTTAAACATTCAAAGACACTTGAAATCAGAAAGATTTACAATGTTTTTCTATTCTGCCATGTGACATTACCTTAATAATGACCCCTATGGCCATTGCATCCTAGCTGTCAAAAAGCATGTGGAAAGCCATATATCGTATGCGTTTTCCCTCTTTGAGAACGTCATATACAGTTACATGGCGTAATAAAAGGTCCAGGAAAAGGTTGGAGTATTCTTAAACCAACTCCTCTTTAAACCAATGATGGGCTTTTGTTAGGAAATTTGAGTTAGCATAGCTTTGTAAATTCTCCTATGATTTTCGTTTGTGTTGGCAATTCATTCCAAAGGTCTATATTAAGTTTGTAATTATTAGGATAGACCAAGTCTAGTTGCAGCTTTCATTGTTAGTTAATTCGCACCGATGAAGACTTGTTAGTATCTGACCACAAGTTACAACTCTTGCATCTGAAGAAGAACTTGATCAATTTATTACTTTAGATCCAACACTGCAGACATTTTATATTCATGATAGAATTACATATTGAGTGTCTAGTGATTTAACTTAAAATTTAGATATGGATTTTACTATAGTTAATTTGACATTAAGTGAGTTAGTTGACTACTGGCTAATACACTTTTGAAAAAAAGAGTTTTAGAAAATTTCTAAATTTATTTTATTACCTAATATTGGCTTAATTGTGGAAATCACATAACAATTTCGTCGAATTTCGGAATTAAATTCCAATAGCTTTCCCGTTCGAACGATGACCTCTTTCTCATTTGAACGCATGTAAAATTTTGGCGATTTTGATTGGTTGTTGAATTCTGAAATCTATTAGGTTTTGAGGTGTCTATATATACCTACAGGGCGAAATTTTTATAGAGAGAGCAGAGAGCAATATTTTGCTTTGGGTGGGTACCTCAGCAAAGCCTTTTTTATTTGAGTACTTTGATGCTCTTCATGAATCATCGAGTCTAAATACACATTCAGAGTCTAAATACACATTCAAATTAGGATGTCATATAATCTTTGTATCACAGAGGTAATTGTGATGTGTTTTGCATACTAAGATTGTATCTTAGGTGCACTTGTTACCACAACATGGTAGAGTGTTGATTTGTGGAGCTTAGATTGGTGGTAGAAGTAGTTGCTGTGAAGATCACTGGTGAAGACACAATCGGCAGTACATAAGATCACAACGGAAAAGACTGTTGACATTGACTAATGGTTGAAGATTATGACAGATTGTAGTAAGGTTAGTTTATCGAGGTCCGGTGTATCTTTGTATGGATTGGATTCATAGTGGAGTTTTCTTGCAAGTGTGGGTTTTACACATAGTAGAGTGTTGATTTGTGGAGCTTAGATTGTTGGTAGAATTAGTTGCTTGTGAAGATCACTAGTGAAAACACAATCGGCAGTACAGAAGATCACAACGGAAAGGACTATGAACATTGACTAATTGTTGAAGATTATGATGGACTGCAGTAAGGTTAGCTTATCAAGGTCTAGTGTATCTTTGTACGGATTGGATTCCTAGTGGAGTTTTTGTGTAAGTGTGGGTTTTATTCTCTAGGAGAGTTTCCCACGTAAGACTCGGTGTTACGCTCTTACTCTCTTTTTTATAGTGCTTGATATTATACTTGTTTAATATTGTGCATATAGCACTTGGCCATATTGTGTTTGGAATCTGGTATCAAATATATATCTAAGAACAATTGGTTTACCGGTTAGTTCAACAATTCCTGTTTAATTAAACTAATTAATTATAAAATGTTATTTGGGGCTATCTGCATATTCTGTGGAACAGTTAGTTAATTATTAATTAATTTAGTTGATTAAATGAGACTCAAAACCACCTCAACTTTTGTCCTTGATCTCGAACATGTCCCTACTCCAATTAGTTTTAGGGTTTGTGTAATGACATTTAATTAATAAAAGTTATTACACATGAGAATTATTTTCATCGTTTAGCACGCATTTTCATTTATGAGATGAATGGTAGTCCTTAAGCTATATTGTATCTGATTATGGTGTATGGAGTGTGACTTATGCACAAAAGATCATAATAAAAAGTTCCTTATGGCTTTCAAATATTGTTCACAGTCTTGATAAATTAGAGTGTTAGTGCATATGATGCACTGAACTGGATTGATTTGAGAACCAATCATGAAATTACTATCATTTAAATTTGGATTCTCATACCTACTAAATTGCAAAGGCTCGTAATCCTGAGAGTATAGTGAACTTGAATCCAAAGTATTAGTTACTTTGATTTACCAATGTGTGATATCATTTTTGGTCAATACCTTGGTATTTTGGGTGATTACTATGATGGAATTTGGGAATACATATTTTCAATATGGAATCCCTAGTCTCATTATGAGAAGAGTTGATATCCCTTGAGGTAATTATAGGGATTTGATCACTTAAGTGCAAGCTTGACAGGTTTTAGTAAATTGTTTACTAAAATGAATTAATTGTGTGATCAATTATTAAATTAACTACTCAAGGTCTTTAACATTTAAATAGAAAGGTTGGCAGTAAATTACCTAGTTGTATTTATGGATATCAAATTATGAAGGGGTTTGTATGCAGTAATTTAGTAGGTCATGGGACGGACTTGCACTTTTTGCAAGTCTCGTGATTGCAGAAGTCCTAGAGTGCAATTATAATTTTATAGTGGTGTAAATTAAAATTAGTAAGTTTTTGTAGGAGTTATAAGATAGCAAAAACTTCCTATTAGAGTTAGGACTTGTGGGTTCCTTATGATCCCCTCTCTAGCCTCTATATATAGCTTCTATGGGGTGGCCATCTAACTAAGGGTTACACACATTCCCACCTTTGGGAGGTTGAGTGCTCACTCTCATGGTGGCTTGGATGATTGGGGAATAGAGAAGAAGATTGAAGGTTTCAAAGCTTCTCAAATTCAAAAATCAGATTTGAGGTATTTAGTATCTTCCTTCTTATGATTGATTCATGTATAATTAAAGAGATTAAAGCATTGTTTTTTCGAAAAAGTTTTGAAATTCATTCCGATTTTCAATAATTGGGATCTCCCCAACCTTGTAGCAGTAAGAATGGAGCAGCGGAATTACCATTTTAATCAGATATATTGCCATCCCTTGCTACTCCATAAAACATTCATTATACTTATCCTGGCAGACAGCTAAAATTTAACTTTAAGTAAAATGATGTTGACAGCTTCTCTCATTATTTTTTTCTTATTTATCTTGTTCGATAGTTTAGGCAACCTCTCATATGGAGAGCTGGAGGGGATATCATCCATGCTAGAGCTTGTTGGTTTAGGCAATATATGAATTTGATTTTAACGTTTATTCCTATTTTTAATTATTTTCCCTAAAGATGTGAAAGTTGGGATGGTTATCAAAACAAAAAAAAAAAAACTACTCTAGTTTGACAACATGTATTTGAAATTTAAATTTGGAAAGGACAGTTCCTAAAGCAGATGTCTTGGGAGGGGAGATTTTTAACAGTTCATACACCTTTGGCAATGTTGGATTACAGGTTCATTGGAGTCCCGTTTTCTAATTGCATTCTTATCGTCTGATGGTTATGATGAAATATATCATTTTGGACCTTGACCTTTTTATATTTTGTCTAAATCCCATTATTCCGAATATATGAATCTATACCTGGGAATAATGCAATTGATTTGCATCTGCTTTTAGGGGGTGTGTGTATCTCATTTTCGCTTCCTGATGATAAGCTTTTTTTACCTTTGCAGATTGGAAATTTTCTTGCGAACAATTTGAATAGGAACTGGCCTCGCGATTTGTATGAAAAGATTGCTCAAAGTTTGTGAAGCGACTTGGCTTGCCGTTGATAATACATGTATCATTTTTTTGTACAGAAGGGTTGAAACTTGCTAGTGCTGTATTTGGTGATTTTTTTTTCCCTCCCCTACCATGTATGTTCTAGTCGTTTTTGGCAGCTGTAGTCTCTCTCTCTCTCTCTCTCTCTCTCTCTCTCTCTCTCTCTCTCTCTCACACACACACACACACACACACACACATACATAGAGGACTTGTTTTGCAGATTCTGAATTTTACTTTCTATTCAGCTTATGGAATATTTGAGTCTCAAAATCACTATGTTTCCATGGTAGTAGCTCTTGTGGACCATGGAAAAAAATCACTTTTATTACGTAACTCAACTCAATAAAGTTTTATTCTAACTATTTAGAGTTAGTTATACGAATTTTATCTCAAATTGTATCTTATTTAAGATCTTTTTTTATAGTTAGATTACATGCCAATGTATTTTTTTCAGGGGTAATTAGTAATAGAGTAAATCACATTGATTTTCCATGAGGTTTAGTAAAAATACACGTTGATTTCTTGACGTTTGAGAAATTACACTAACTTTTTTCAAGATTTATAATTTGTATCAACTTTTTCTTGTCTGTCATCTGTGAGTTGACTTAACATAAAATGTTGACATCAACTTAATTTTTTTGAAAAATATAGTTTTTAACATACATCAAATTCTTTTGATATTTTGAAAAATAAAAGATATTTGGTTTTTTTTTTTTTTTTCTCTTCAGCCTTTGTCTCTTTTTGTCCCCTATTTTTATCTCTTTTTGTCTTCATTCTCAAGAACTTCCATTCTTCATTCTTATATTTCAATTCTTGAAAACTATATATATATATATACATACACACACACACACACATATATATACAAACACACATGAACCTTCACAGATCACTCTCTCTGGATCATTTGAAGTAGTTAATAAATTATGATGGTCAAAGTGGTGGAGTAGTAAAGGTGGTTCTTATGGTGAGCATCAAGGAATAGATGATGGTGACTATCGTCAGGTTCCTGCCTTTGCACTCCGTCTTATGGTTACTGATAGTTCTATGGTCAGATTCTTCACTTTGCACTTCGTCTTGTGGTTACTGATAGTTACCCACAACCTCCAAATTCTTATGGTGTGAAACCTAATGATGGAACAAATTCAGTTCCCCACCTGCAAGCTTATACTGATAACCCTAGAATTTACATCTCAATTTTTTTAGGTAATTAATTTACATCTCAAATTTGTCTGATTTTAACACACTGTTGACTCAGTTGTTTCATTTTTGTTTTGGAAAATAGGTTGATCGACAAAGCCCTCAACATTTGAAACAAATTAGAGATTTAATTGAAGAAATCATTACTGGATATCTTGCCAAGGAGGTGATCAGATGAAGGCAACGAAGGTGTTGGTGAAGGCTCATGTGAGCTTACCTAGAGGGTCAGTGAGGGATGTTGTCTTTAATGGTGATAAGAGTACGGGGTTGGAGAAGAGCTTGGTTTTCATGGTGGACTTTTGGTTTTGTTTCTTCAAAAGTTAAGGTTTGGAACTATGTATCAATTGGAGCGTCCAAGTGATGTAGGATGAGGAAGAGCTGGGAATTGGTAGGCCATTGACTGGGTTTGAAAGTGAAGAGCACATGTCCGACCGCCATGGGCAGAGATGGAGAGACAATGAAGAAGAAATGTATGACAAAGAGAAGAGATAGCATGTGATTCATGGGTTCCTCTAATCGATTTTTTGTTATCCTTTTAAAGAAATATGTTAAATTAATTGACGGTTGACGGACAAAAAAGACAAGTTGATACGGATCATAAATTTTTAAGACAAGTTGATACGGATCATAAACTTTTAAGAAAGATTAGTGCAATTTCTGAAACGTTAGGTAATCTGTGTACTTGGTGAGAGAGTAGGTACAACTTCTAACAAGTTTCCATCACAAGTCACCCTCACATGTTTGTTTTTGAGTTCAAGTCCTTTTGTTTATGAGTTGCAAATATTTATTTTTTAATGACTATTTTACCCCAATCCATTGAATCACAGTCCCAAATCTCTCACTCTCTGAGTCACTTTTTATTCTATGCGCTACACAACCAAATCGACGGCGGAATGGATCCAAAGGTTGGCCGCCCCACCTCCCACGACAGTATCGGCAACAACGGTATGTAGAAGAGAGATTATTCTTTGCAGTCGTTGAGTCCCGATCTGTCTACCTCGCCATCATCTTGATCTGTGCCTAGTAGTGATTCAACATGTATCTATGAAGCTCTGGAATTGAGAGATGGAGGATCTGAAATCCAGGCCACAAGCCACACATTTGGGGCTTGAGAGATGGACGTTCTCCACTGCACTACCTTCCATCGATCTGCCACCTCCCATCTATCTCATCTCTCCTTCTCCTATTGATCTGGTTGAAGCTGTTATCGCCATCGCCGACCAACGCCGTTCGCTGAGCGATGATTGCCGAGGTAGTGACTGACCGCATCCTTTATAAACAATCCCAACTCCACCTCTGTCTATAACATTGTTCTCCCTTCAAGCATTCTAAGATGTCTTGACTTTGGAATTCCAGCTTTTGGAATGTCGTGAGTTTCCATGAGTTAGAATTTTTCCCCATCTGTGGTTTGTTCCCATTGTGATTGCGAAATTCTAATGGTGAGGTTGATGAATAGTTGTAAGTATTCAAGTGGGATCCACAGAGATGAGGATTGCCGACAAAGGAAGTGGAGTTGAATAATGAATATTGTCCATTTGGATCCGCTTGCTACAATAGACTTGGGAAGTTGTGAATGTCAGTTGTCATGTTTTTCAAAAAGAAGATTTACACAATGGAACTACTGTTATCCCTAATGACTTGATGGTTTGTGAGAATTCTTTAAAGGTCACTGGTGCAAATAAAAGTATGGAAGATATTGAAAGGGTGTGGTTAATTGTCCAAAACACTGAGTATTAAAATTTTACTATTATATTAAAATAGTGAAATTCTTTAGTGATTTTTCTGTACATATAGTAATTTTTTTCTATAAAGTTTATTAGCTTAACACAATAAAATTATATTGTCTCTGAATTCCTATTTTGTGATCATTCTCCCTGACTTTTTTCTTTTTCAATTGTTAAAACAGTGAAGTTTTAATGTTTTTTCCACAAAACAATGAATTTCACTATTTCAAAATAGTGAATTTTACTATTTGAAAATAGTGAAATTTAATTGTTTCATCAAGCAAAAATTTGACTGTTTGTTATCATTTTTTTTCTTATTTTTTTTCGTATGCAACATGGATCTTGTTTGATAGATTTTAATTTTTAGAGTTCAAATATATAAATTTTATTAAAAATAGATTTATAGTTTGTGAGTTATTGAATTTTGAAATTCAAAAAACCTTTTTGATTATATCTTGCAATTGCCTCATCTGAATTTAAATGGAAGGGAATTTTAGTCTCAAAATGAGTGAGTAACTTTTGGGTTAAACGGATTAATGTTGGACCTAACGTGAATTTCTAACTTATTTGGGAGCTTTGACTGAATTTCCTCTTTTTTTTTTTTTTACTATCAATACTAAAGTTTACTTTGGTTGTTCTCCCTCTGTAGCAAGACCCTTGATATGAATTATGTCACTCTTCTTTACTGGTGTATTTAATTGTCTTCGTTGTATATGGTCATATCATCTTTGCCAATTTTTTTATTATCTCTAATAGGTATTACCTTTACCATCTCACAAATGTATTCATTTTTTATTTTATCTTTTCATATCTTACTGTACATCTATCTCAACATTTTTATTTTGGCTACACTTAGTTTATTAATATGTTTTTTAATTGCCCTACATTATGTTTTATATGACAATTGTTTTATAGAAATTACTTTTTAAAATTTTAAAGGCAAATTTCAATCACACAATACGTCAGATGTACTTTTTTACTTAATCTATATTGTTTTAATTTAATGAGTAACATTATCTATAATTTCTTCTTCTTGATAGACAAATGAACTTAGATAAGAAAATTTTTCAATTTTTATTATCTCTTGATTTTCAATATTCACTATGTACCATTTATTTTCTTAGTTTTATTAAAGCCATACTCAAGATGTTTCTTTTTATCCTACTTGTCTTGAACACTCTTGATTCTAAAGTATTTCTCCAAACCTTTAATTTAAAATTTATTCCTCTTCTAATTTGATCAGCAAAAAGCATATATTATGGAACACGTCCTGTATGTTCTTAGTCAACTCATTTACTTCTAAAGAAAAAAGGCAAGCAGTTAATGTTGACCCTTCATGTAGGCTTACTATGATTGAAAATTCACTTGATTTTCAATAGTTTTCCTTATGATAGTTATAGTCTCATCATACATATTTTTATCGTTTTATTATATCGTTTTATAATTTCTTTCTTTTCTAAAACCCACCATATTAGAACTTGAGAGATTTCATCATATGCTTTCTCTAAATTGATAAACATCATATGATCTTTCTTCTTTTCTCTATAACTTTTCTAGAAGCATCAATCTATGTTATGAAGTCAAGCTTTCTTTTGGAATAATCTTACACTCTTTACATAATAGCCAATTTATTTTTCTTAGTAGAAAAAAAAGTATTTGAATTTTATTTGATCCACTTTTTAAAATAGGTATTTGTTATTATAAAATCAAATATTACTGCAAAATCTACTATTGCCTCTCCAGTTTCATTCCTATATCCAAATTCTTAACTCCCATGTATCATCTCATACCCTATTCGATCGATATTTTCCTGCATGCGAATTAAAGTAAGCTCCTATAAATATATTTTCTCCTACAGGTTTTCATTGAATTAATTAATTCATATGTTCACTTTGATATATTCATCTAATCTTTTTTTATGAGTATTATCCTATCACCTGTCCTAATAACAATTACAACTTCTTTTTCTGAGATTCTTATCTATTATTATTCCTACACCATTTCTATGCCTATCTTTCACAATAAAATAGAGTTTATAACTAGTTTTCTCAATTTCTCTAGCTTTCTCTCCTACTTATTTAGTTTCTCGTAGGCATGTTATATCCTAATCATTGTATTTCTTAGCTCTATCCATTTTTCAGTAAATGTCCCTATGTTCCAAGTTGTTAATCCAAGTTTGCTATCTGGACTAACTTCTTTATTCGTTCTCACCCATCAAGATGTGGAACCCTTACCCACTTTTCATGACACTTGAGTGTCGGTGCAACACCACTCGGCCATTTTCTGAATTACCCGGTAATTAATGCAATGCGTTGATTAAAGGGAATGCCCTAACAATTACATGATTAATTCTAGGATTTATGTTATAAGAGATTTGACAAAATTTTACACTAGTTGTCAACTATCTAACACAATCTCATTTTTTCAGGCTTAATATTGGTTGTGGAGTGACATGACAATAAACATGACACAAGCAGTGTTTTTCATACCTACTTCTCTTGTTACAAATGTTCTCACTTTGATTCCCCCCCCCACTGTAATGTTCAGAATACAAATAGTGACAACGTTCTTCTTCGAGTGTAATGTGTATTGCAATTAGTTTCTTATAAGTTACTTGATAGGAATGCTTTGAGAATAATACTATTGAAATGTAACAAAATATCTCATCAATGGGCAAAGGTACTTGAATGATGTTTGGTTTTTGTTGTCTTTGTTGGCCGGAAACAACATAAAATGTTTGTCGGCAAGGTAGAAATGAAGATCATATGTTTCGAAATTAGTTATGTGAAATAACCTTTACTATCTAAAGTATTGTCAAATAGTTTAAGACAACTTTTGCTTTGCATTTGCAATGCTTTCTAAAAATAAATAAATAAATCATGTTTGACAATTTGGCTAATCTTCTAGAATAATTTTGTGTTAAATTTGCTTCTTTTTTTTTGTTGCTAGGAATTCTTTTTTTCATGTGCACTTTCATGTTTATGAAATTTCTAATATTTAATAATTAGATAAAATTGATGAAATGCATAATAATGATAATAATGATAATAAATGAAGTTGGAAAAGTTTTGGTGACCTCTAAGGTCGTTTGTATACATTTTGCGACAATAAAGGGAAAATATCATTTTATTGAAAACACGAGAATACACGAGGGTAATGCCCAGAAAACACTAATAAAGAGTCTGAAGATTATTTAAAATTACATTTAAATGGAAGAATTCTAGAGTTCATAAGTTAAAAAGACCATAAGGGATGAGTGCACTAGGTAAGGCACTTGAGGTCATTTAAGTAACTTAACTACTAAGGAGTATAAGTAAGTCAAATTGGGAGAATTCTCTCATTTTACTCGATCAAATACCCTCAATTTCTTTTCCTTCTCATTTTCTCATTATAAGTGCAAAACTCCATCATACTCTCTCAAATTTCTTCATCATTTCTGGAACCTAATATCATAAACAAGTATCCCATAGCTATGCTTTGCATCATTGGGCGACTTTACATCATCTACAAACCTAGGGCTTGGAGAGAATCAAGATAGAAGAGGAAAAACAAGACTAGGGTTTCATCTACTTGCTTTTAGAAGTTATGGGTTTCTAACCTAAGGATGAAATAATGGTGTTCATATGTGTGTTCTAGGATTTACATGATATTTATAGGATTGTATTGACATATATGGTATTTATTATGCTTGAAATGTTGTAGTTGACCCTAAGAGCATGTTCTAAATTATAATTCAGTTTGTGTTTCATCTCTTTATGCATATTTTTGTGTTTGTGGTCTCTTAGATTGTCAAGAAAAAATCATATGGTTATGCATTTTGAATTTCAAGCTAAAATAACTATGTAAATGTTACCATATACACTAAATGTTTGATGAATTTCCTCTATGTGGTACATGATACATTCATGATATGCTTACTTCATTTATGAAACGTGCTATGTATAATAGATGTAAATGTTACATTTATGTTTATCATGTTTGAGGCTTGCTTATTAATAAGATTGATATTGGAAAATGGGAGATTTTGGAAGTGTTGTGTGGATAGTGATTAGCTTGGAAAGTGAGCTTGATAAGTATACATGTGTATACATTTCCTAGGACATTGTTGAAAGATCAATGAAAGATGTTTAGCTTATACATTTTGATCATATATTGTTGATTTCCATATGATATGTCACTTCACAGGCACATGCCCACTTTACACCATTCAGATTTTATCTTTTAGTTAGATTCTCCTAAAAGGTTGCTATCTTACCCCATACTAGTGGTAGGGAATAGGAAGTAGCACTAGGTATGAGACTCAACATATATGACGACTTACATTTTGGAATTTTGGAGGTGTTTTGGCAAGGATAGGACCTTGGTGGATTTTGTGTTGAAGGATGGAAAACCTTAATGTTGGATTAATATGCATTGTGTGATTTGTACATATTAAAGATGTATATGTTAGGAAATTTGGTTAACAATGGTTCTAAATATTTCCCTCTTATGATGACATGTTGGTAATTTATTCCAAAAGTCTTTATTCAGTTTGTAATTATTAGGATAGACCAAGTCTTGTCACAACTTATACTGTTAGTCAATTCACATAAATGAAATTTTTTCAATAACCAGACTCGTATTACAATTCTTTACATCTGAAGAAGAACTTCTACAATCAATCTATTACTTCATATCTAACATGTGAAAGGTAAATCACTCGTAGACATTTATCATTCTTGTTAGAAAACACATAAGTGTATTTAGTGATTTAACTTAAAATTTAGATATGAACCTTACCCTGGTTAGTTTGACTTTAGGTGAGTTAGTTTTGACTATAGGGTAATTTACTTTTGGAAAAAAGTTTTTTGAAAATTTCTAACCTTAATTTATTGCCTTAAATTGATTTTATTCAGAAATGTGCATTTATTCTTGTCGAAAAATTGAAGAGAGAATTCAAGTAGCTTTCCCTTCTAAACGTTAAGAGCTTTCTCATTCGATCGGTGTCTCATCCGAATGGAGATTTTTGACTATAGACTAATTTACTTTTGGTAAAAAAAATTTTGAAAATTTCTAAACTTAATTTATTGCCTTAAATTGATTTTATTCGAAAATGTGCATTTATTCTTGTTGAAAAATTAAAGAGAGAATTCAAGTAGCTTTCCCTTCTAAACGTTCTCATTTGATTGGAGTCTCGTTTGAATGGAGACCCCTGTTCTGTTTAAACGTATGAGAAAAGTTGGAAGTTCTGATTGGCTACTTAATTCTAAATTAAATTAGGTTAAGGGTTGTTTGTATATGCTCATTATGTGAGAATAACATAAGAGACATAAAAAACATATAAAGAGTTGTGAATTCTTCATTTGAGAGGCAACCTTGTGAGTCTTTTATTGAGTACCTTTTTAAGCTCAAATACATATTTAGATTAGGTTAGGGTTGAACACTATAATGAACTCATCGAGGCAGTGTTTAAACACCCAATTTATTAGGTCTATGATAGCGGCGAGTGCATTGGTTACTCCAAATGGAATTATTAGAAACTCGTAGTGACGATACCGTGTACCGAATGTTGTTTTCTTAACATCTTTGGCCTTGAATTTTAGCTGATGGTATCTGAAATAGATTTTGGAGAATGCTTGGGAACCTTGCAGTTGATCAAATAGGTTATCAACATGAGGCAATGGATACTTGTTCTTTATAGTTACTTTATTCACCTCTCGGTAGTCAATACATAGTCTTAGGGACCCATATTTCTTTCTTACAAATAGTATTGGAGCACCCATGGAGATACACTAGGTCAGATCAACCCCTTATCCAATAGATCCTGTAGTTGTACCTTTAGTTCTTTTAATTTGGTCGGGGCAATTTGATACGGGGTTTTAGAAACAGTTGAGTTATAGGGACCAAATGTATTGAAAATTCAATTTTTAGATCCACTAAGAAGCCAGGTTAGTCTTTTAGAACTATATTAGGATGGCCAATCCATTCCTAAGATAGCATCAAAGTTGTGAATGCCCAAGGGTATCAAATCCATAAATAGTGTGACGTCCCCCACTAATACATTACATGCCTTATAGATTGAAGTGCCTATCATTGACTCTTGAGAAAGAATAAATATAGATAAAATATAATCAAGGGGGGTTCAAGAGTTTTATGTAACTTTTTAGAAAAATCGTATGACACAAAAGAATAAGTGGAGCCAGAATGAACAAGAACAAAGGTAGACCAACTACAAATATGAATTCTACCTATCACAATAGCATCAACAACTCGAGTATCTCCAAATATTAGAGAAAAGATCCTTCCCTGTCTTTTTTAGGTCCATCATTCTCTATACGGTTTGCGAGGCACAATGATCGAGGGTCATTTTATATATGTTGAAATGCTTGTTGCTAAACGATTGGTGCTTTGTCCAATATTGGGACAATCCTTAACCAAGTGTCTAATTTGCCCGCATCCGTAACAATTCCCGAAAATGTGATAGTAAAGACTTGGAAGATGCTTTTGGCATATGGGGCAAGCAACTTGTCTTTCATCCTTCCATCATAGATTTGGGCTTCCCATGTTTGGCCTTTTAAATTATGATCCACCATTTGACATTCCCCCAAGTCTTTTCTTTTATTAATTTTTATTGGTTTGCAAGTCTTCACTTTCTTTTTCTACTATTAGGTTTTTGTTTAGCACTTCCAAATAAGTGGGAAGTTATGACATGCTAACTTTGCTTCGGATACTACCCCTTAAGCCTTCCTTAAATTTTCGGGCCCTCCTAAACTAGTTAGCTATCATGAATGGAATGAACCTCGGCAGTTTCACAAATTTCGCCGCATACTAAGTGATAGTCATAATGCCTTGTGTGAGAGTGGTGAATTTCCTTACATTTTGTTCCTTGATAGTTCTTGGAAAATGGGTATTATAGAATAAATCCAGAAACCTAATCCATTCTATTTGCGGTTCTGCCTTTTCATCATTAACCAGAATTCATAAGGTTCACCATGGAGCATGAAGGTGCAAATCTTACTTCTGCATCCGATGAGAATGCAAAATGTCATATTTTTTCTCCCTTAATGTTTAGTATTTTATACTATTTGGTGTCGAAATTTACTCATTATTCTTATATTTTTATTTAGGATGCAAATAGAGGCGCTAAGTGCAAAACGAAGCTAATTGGGCAATTCTGGACAGTTTCAACATCGCTTCGTAATCTTGGCATAACTTTTCTCATGCGAGCTCCGATTGGGATGATTCAAGATGCTATGAAAATCAAGACAAAGTGCTACAACTTTAATGTTTTGCGTCTTGAGAGATACTAGCTTCATCAAGGTCTAACTCAGGCTTGAAGTGGCTACATTTGCATTGGTAACGTTCCTTAGCTGCACAAAACTCTAATGCACGGGTCCACGTGATTTATTTTTGGAAATTTCAAATCTGGTGCACGAAAATTTCATCTAAAAACACCACTTTTCTAGTTATATTAGGACTTTATTTTATTTTTAATATTTTCCTTTTTATAGTTAGATTTGGATATTGTTATTTTAGGATAATATTTAGAATATCTTTAGGAGTTCTAGTAAGCTTCCAAGACTGATTTTTAATGTGTAAAAGGGGGAGGAAAGATCATATTACACACATGCCTCTCTCTCCCCTCTTCTCTAATTTCTCCTTCGAGTTTTCATCTATGGCCCCGCGTGGCTAAACTTTTATAATTGGTCGAAGAAAATGGAAACCTCATAATCAATAAAACTGTGAGATCTAATTTGTTTTTATTGTTCAATTTATGCTTTGAGTATCAGATGTTCTTCTGTGCTTATTTTCATGATTGTCTCATTTAATTACTAGGAGGCCTACTAGTTTATTATTCGTTGCAATCTACTGCTAGGTTAGATATCAAATCTATAATTGTTTGATCCCTCTAATTTGTGAAGCAACTAAGATTTAATGATTTGCTGCGTCAGAAATTACTAGATCTTAGGAAGAACATTCGACTAACTTAAATACAACCGCTTGTGCTTGTGTTGTTTAGCTTCATCGATCTCTCTAATTCTTAAGGCTGCTATTAGATTAAACCTTTAGCGCTTGTCTTGGGTTGTTTAGTAGTAGAGTTAATTAGATCGCTTACTTTTCTAATTAAATGCAACTAAGGAGAGATAGGAAAATAGTACCAACGGTGAATATTCAAAGTGTGAATTGATATACACTTGCATTGATGATCAATTGTAAAATTCTAATGATGGATGTTGACTTAGACCAATGCTTGTTCTTTTGATTGATTTTGATACTTTAATTTGAATTGTTCCTTAGTTGTTTTTCTTAAAATTGTTTTCGTTATACTCAAATTCACCCTTCCTTGTTCTAGGCTAGATACTCTTTGTGGGAATGATCCCTACTCGCACTACCACATATATTTTTAGGAGTTTAGGTTTTATTTTTTTGGTTGCCTACGACAGCACACCAGCATCTTCGAGCATGGAAGAACCTCTAAGATCTTCTCCATTCTTTGATCCATGCTTCTGTAGCTAGTGGATCAGTAGCGCTCTTAAATGCTGAAAGCCTTAATTTCTAGAATTGCTCGATCGTTACATTTCTTTCTTCCTGGATCTCTGGTGCTAGGGTGGTTGTTATTGTTTCTTACCATTTTATATCTATATAGTACATAGGTATCAAGGGTTAGTGAATAGGAAATTATCATACCTTTCATGATGACACCTTCGTGTACTTACTTTTTACCCAAAATAATCCCTCTGTAAGTGTTTTCTCTTTCCGAGTTAAGTTATCTTAAGGTTTTTTTATAACCTAGCTCTGATACCATTCCATTACATCCTAATTCCTCATACATATGTGTCACGACCCAGAACCCACCCTATGTAGATTATGAGTCGATGACCGACATTCTCACTCAGACAAGTCGTACAATCATCAATAAGATTATCTCCAAGTATAATTTTTATCATCATTAATCACCATTCAAGTCTAATATCATTTCTAATGTTACTATGTCACAATATATAAGATTAATATCAATCTTACAGGATATATATTCAAATTATGACTTGGAGTTATATACCGTCCAAGTTGCCCACAAGCACACCACTAGCATCATCAGTCACCATCATTGCCTTTTCCTTCCAATTCATGTTACCTGAAAAACTATTATAATTCTCGGGTGAGCTAACTTAGCTTAGTAAGTAAATCCTTTACTTTGCCATGGGTTAAACAAAGGTTTATAACAAAAGGATAATCATAGGATTTCAAGTTCAAAAGGATCGGCCATCAGACCCAAAATAATATAGTTCACAAAGAGGTTACGACTGTAATAGAGATGACTGAACAAGTCAACAAGCACAAATTTATCAACATATAATGTTTAGCTGCTTAAATCAAATAAATTCAAATCAAATACAAAGATAGGCCTCAAAAGCGTATTTATCATTCAAAGATAACATCATCAAATCAACAAATGGTGTGGAATCAAACATATACAAATTGAGTCAAATGGATGCTATTAAATAGGGCCCTACTAACCCTTACACAACACTCATCTAGGTTTACCACTCATCTCTAAGTTCCCCTGAATGGCACTAAGAGCTCTTATCATCATTTCAAAATGTCCTCATTAGGACAACATATTGGGTATCATTCCTAAACACCGACCTGTAGGTCGCATCCAAAGAGTCAAGATGGGAATTGTGACTAGACACAACCCCGCGTACTCACAAATAATGTTGTCAGCAAAAGAGTTCCACAAGGTATGAGCATATGCATATGTTACAAATATCCACAACAAAAAGGGTCACAGTGCTCACAAAAATAAGATATAACCAAGGAGTCGAAGGACTCATAGATATTCACAATAAATAGTATATCAACAAATCACAAATTTTCACATAATAGAAAGACGATAATCAATAGGTTATGGACTTGAAACAATTATTGATGCATAATTTCAAGAAGTAAAGATTGATAGTTATACAAGTAGGCCACATTGGTAGAGTAAACATCCACATTGGTACCATAGTAGATATCCCATAGTCCTCGTTCCATTTTTCTATCATTTAGGTGATCCTATAATCATGAATCAAAAATACATTGTATGTTGAATTAGTATTCATTTTAATTTCAAGCATCTCTATTCAGCATTTTAAGTTCTTTTGAACTTAGTCAAATTGATAAAGAGATTCTCAAATTCTCAATTTAGGGTTTTTAAAGCTTTATAGCTTATTTGGCCCTTCAAGGGTATAATGGTAATTTATACTTTTAATTTTCCATATTTCTCCGTACATAATTTACATCTTCAGACTTCATTTTTTAGTCTAATCGATCCTTATAACATTTACGTGGACCTTTTAATTTCATCTATACACTTCTAGTAACTTCATGAGCCTTAAGGACATATTCGTCATTTTTTAATTTATTACAAAGTCTTATTTTCTCAAAAGGACGTCATCCAGCAAGTCCGGAATGTCTGAGATAACCAATTTAGGCTTTGTCGGATCTTAGTTTGCATATATGTGACTTACATTAAACCTTATAGGCATTTTTATAATTTTACACTTTCACGTGTCCCATTTTTCGGTAATTTGTTAGCTAAAATGGACTTCATCATTGAATCCGGAATGTCAAAAAAAGTCAAAATATGCCATCTCTGACATTTAACTACTTTTAGATTACTAAGGGCATATTGGTAATTATGACATTTCACATGTCTATATTTTTGAAATTTCGTTTCATAAAATGGATTTTTCCCATTGGGTTTAGAATGTCCCAAAATGCTAAGGTATGTATTTTTATAGTCACTGGAGTCTAATTGATAGCTTAATTGATCATTAGGATATAATTGTAATTATTCTAGTTTGCCCGTTTATATTTTTCAGGATCTAATTTCGTAAATCGGACTTTACCATCAAGTCTGGAATTGGGTTAGACTTTTCTTTTATTTCAATTGGCCTTCATTTGGCATATTTTTGATTCCAGGGCATTTTGATAATTTTTTTATAATAAAGGGATTTAAAATTACTTTTTAATTAATTTTATGGGTCTTTTCGTAATTAACAAAAATATTTTGGGGGTCTAAACATAATTTTAGAAATCTTTTTAAAAAAACCATCCGGTTTAGTCTCAATGCAAGTGAACCGGTTCTATTAGGTTAAGAACCAAACGGTTCAGTCCAATTCATTACGTCATGCTGATGTCGGCATGACGTTAGCCCTTTTATTATTTAAGGTCAAAACGACACCGTTCCACTTAAGTTCAAATTCATTTAAAACATTCGGTCAGGAACTTGAGACCCTACCCTGCATAGTACCTTCTTCTTTGTTGTTTCGGTGAAGGTTCTGGTCGCCTCCTCTAGTGCCGGCGATCACTGCCGATAGTTTTTCGATGACAAAACCAACGATATTTGATTTGTTTTTCCGTGGGGATTCTATATTTAGGGTTAAAATTGGATTTCACTTAGGTTTGAATGTTGAAACAAGTTGTTACAGTAGGGTTTCTAGCGAGACCCAATTTTTCGACGATAGCTTGTTTTCCTATTTCGTCTAGTTACAAGTACTTTTTTCACCTCGTTTCCATTCCGATGGATTTCTGGCACACTCATGGACCATTTCCCCATTCACAAAACTGAGCAAATCTAACTCAAATGCCTCTTCTCAATTTCTTTCTCTTTAACTGTAAATTCGTGATTCCTTAGGGGTCAGTTGACTATTTTTGTTGTTGAAGTTGCTATGTGTTTCATTTTTTTATGCTATTTTGAACAAATTTGTTTGTTTGAAGTTTATAGCATCATGGGTTGAAAACCCAATTTTCCCATTTTTGGGTGTGAGGTTTTCTTAGGGTTCCTCGAGCTCCACCGTTCCATTTCTTTTCCATTTTCTTTCTTTTTCAACATTAAAAGCATGCATGAAATTAAAACTCATAAAAATTACATTTAGAAGAGAAGGATCTTAGTGAGAGAAACTCACCCCATTGATGGATGTTTTCTCTTTCTCTTTCTCTCTCTCTCTTCTAGTCCTTACATGTCTCCTTTCTGTCCTCACCATATTGGCTCTAGCACTTCCAGCAACTCCATTTCCAGGTTTGGTGCAGTCCACCCACACATGCACAACTCCTTCTTCTTCAATCTTCATGGTTTTCTCTCTCTCTCTCTCTCCCTCTCTCTAGATTTCCTCTCTCTCTCTCTCTCTCTCTACATTCTGAAATGCTCAACTTTCCCCCATACACGCAATACACACATAATACATATATATGAGCCATACATTTTGCATGTAATTCAATTGGTTGGGATGGGTGTCCAATGAGGTGTTGACATTTGTCCTTTTCTTTTATGAATTTTTCACATTCTTTTAGGTTATATACATATCATGTGGGTATTATAGCACAAAAGTGTTGATAGCCTAGTAGCTATCTCCTTTGGCATAAGTCTTTCCTTATTCCCTTAGTTTTGGGTTCAAGACTTTGTAGGAGCATTTGGCTCTTTTCCCTCTCTTTTTGTTTTACATATGCAGCATATTGCATTTTAGTGTATTTCATAAATTTTCCAAACTTTACATTTTAAATATCATAAAGTCTCTTATAATTTTTGTAAGGCTTCTTGATTAAACATACTTCATTCCTGTATCATTAGTCTTGTCTTAAGTGTATTTCATGTACTAATCTTCCAAAATTATTTATATGTCAATCCTTCGATTAATACCAATCATAATTTGTCGTCAAGTTATGACCTAATAGGTTTCAACCTAATATTCCACTATGAAAGATTGTAAAGACCTTGACTAAGTTTAGAGTAGATAAACTAGTAGGTTTTTTTTATAGACTTACGAACTGATGACTCTGAAATCTTAAAAGAAATCGAAAAGGCTAGCTTTGAGAATTGTTGACAATGATGGTTCATCTAAGTAATAATGATGAAGTCTTAATTACTAAATAATTTAGAAAATTCCTTAGAGAAAAAGATAAGAGAGATGCTTCTAAAGATAAGAAAAAGAAGAAAAGGACAACTTGGACAAAAGAGTCAAGTAGGAGCATAAAGGCCGATGATATGGAGAAAAATACTGATAGATGGTATGGCTGTAAACAAATCCTATCACAAAATGGTGGATTTTCCTTTAGAAAAGAGAAATGATAAGAAAGAGAAAGTAAAGAATATGACCTGGTCATATGAGTATGAAAAATGGTAAATGATAGGAACTGAGCCCAACTCAAATTTTTTAGAATTTGAGTTTAATTTTTTTATTTTTTATTTTGGAATGCGCTTAGACAAAAGAACTCAAGTTTGATCTAAATTAGGATTGGACTTGGGTTAAAACTTTGAAAACTCGAGCTCGAACCTAATATTTTTTATATATATATTTCTATACTTTAGTTATAAACCATTAGATTAGTAGAACTATCTTACAAGTAGTACTATTTATGTTTTATAATTTTAAAAATTTGTAGATATTTATATTTTGTTTTCAAAATTAAACTATGTTGAAAGAATTATTTTAACGGTTTTTGATTTTTTTTAAAAAAGGGGAAACTAAGAGAAATTTTTGAGTTTTTGAATGTATAATCAAAATAGGAAAAAGATAACAACTTATTGAATAAATTGTGAACAAAATCTGAAATTAGAATTGATAATCTAAATAATTAAAAATTTGTCGGGTTTGGGTTGAACTCGACACTATTGAATTTTAATTCGAATTAGGCTCGAGTTGGATTGTCGGGTTTGGTTAACTTCTTAGAGTTTAGGCATGACTCAACCCGAGCCCAGTCGTCTGAGTTGCTCCTAGTGTAATTTACCTTTTTTTTATTAAGGTAAATTACACTGACTTCTCTAGAAGTTTCTGGAAATTACGAAGACCTCTTGATAGGTTTCTAAATGACTATTGATATCCTTCTATTTTTACTGACAAATTACAAAGACCTTTCATCCAATCTTATTTTTTTTAAAAATGACAAAAGTGCCCCCTATCTTTCTTTTTTCTTTTTAACAATTTTGACACTTTTTTTTTCTAACTTTTATTTAATTTTTTTATTTTATATAAAAATAAATTTAAAATAAATAACTTATATTTTTAAGTCCTAATAGAATTTTAGTTAATATTTATTTGAAAATGAAAAAATAAGTCAAAAAATGGGTCAAAATTTAACAAATGAAAAAAGTAACATGAAAGTGGCACTTTCATCATTTCGAAAAAAATAAGACCGAAGAAAAGGTCTTTATAATTTGTTAAAAATATGGTAAATTACACTAACCTCTCTTGAAGTTTTTGACAGTTACACTGATTTCTCGTGATGTTTCTGAAATTACACTGACCTCTCATACTTTACATAATAATATATGGATACTTCCTCCAGTTAATTTTTTTTTTCAAAATGACAAAATTGTTTATTTTATTTATTTATATTTATATTTTTTTTAATTTGACCAATTTTTTCAACTTTTTTTTTAAAGATTTTATTATTATTATTTTATATAAAAATAAATTTAAGATAAATAACTTATTTTTATTTTATATAAAAATAAATTTAAGATTTTATCAATATTTATTTAAAAAATAGTTAAACTTTGAAAAAAAAAAATAAAAAAAAATAATTTATCATTTTGAAGAAAAAAATTAATTAGAGAAAGATATCTGCTATATTATTATATAAAATAAGGATAGTCACTATAATTTTAAAAATTTTAAAGTAAGTTAATGTAATTATAAAAAAATTTAAAAAAATTAACGTAATTAATCTTTAAAAAAAAATAAAATAAATTAGTGCCATTTTAAAAACTTGAGATAAAGTCGATGCCCTTTGTATTATTTTTGAGATTTTGCCTTTTTCGTTCGTTACGGTTCGTATCATCCACTACACACAATGATATCAAGGGAGAGAAACTAACAGGTGGTGAACCGTAGAGCCAAGGGTGGAATTGAGGCGAACTTTTTCTTATCGTCTTATGCACAAATTGACGATTAGGGTCGTTTTCTACACAAAGGAAAACGGGAAGAGGAGCATAGGTGCAGGAGAGAAACTGAGACAATGACTTTGGACAGAGACTTTTCAAGAAACTTTGCTTGATATGGGGTTTCATTGAACGGCTCTTCTACATAGAAGGAAAATGGGGGAGAGGAACATAGGCGCGGGAAAGAATTGAGATGGCTTCGGACAGAGACTTTTCAAGAAGCTTTTCTTGATTGGGGATTTATGTGGTTTCATTGAACGGCTAGGTAACTCTTTCTCCTTTTTTTTCACTAACATAATATATAGGTAGACGAAGCATCGAGTGTCTTTGTGTGGCGTCAATTTGGTAGTTTAAACTCATGAGGTAATGGAGTGGTCTTTAGTTTTGCTTCTGCTTGCTAGATGAACGTGGCAAAACAATATGTTTTACAGCCATGAGATGTATGAGCTTAAAAGAAGGAATCTCCATTTATTTGCCGAAAATTTGGACAAGAAAGAAAAGCATAGAGATTCTTTATCAATTGTTCAAAACCAAAGGGAGAATCACTGGGGATATGACATATTTCCCATACCGTTTCATCAATTTTCCCTTTTCTTGAAAACCAAAAGACCAGCAATTGGCGTCACCATAATGCAAATAGTTTCAAAAATTTTCTGTATAGATATACATTGATTTTCTGCATAGATATAGGAAGTGTGGATATTTCAAAATTTTATGCTTTCAGGGGGCACTCTACTGTTTGAAAAAAATGCAACGTTTAGTTATGAATTTCTGCATAAATTTAGAAATTTTTTAATAAATTTTATGCTTTCAGTGGGCACTCTACTGTTAAAGGAGGACAGAGGACTAGCAGCGAACCCATGTAATGCTTAGAATAAACGAGTAATTTTTTGGTGGAAATAATCATAAAATGTAGTATGTTGTTCACTAAAGTAAAATCATCCAATACTACTTAAGAAGACAGCTGGTTACTTAGATTTTCTACTCTGTACTAATCTTGTATAATATAATATTCTCTAAGGTAGGGTACTGTAATTCATTGTAATATGAAATAGAATGTTAGTTTACATATAACATGAACATCTATCAAAGTAAGACAAAGCAATATTGCTTTTGTACATAACAACACCAGTATTTAACTATTTATGTACTACCGATTTGGTTGACATGTTGTGTATTTAAACATATTAATTATTGTTGCAGGACTGAGGTAAATGTTTCAGTCACTTCTTTTTTATTTAAGATTAAAGAATTTCAATTTTGTTAGACCTAGAGTTTAATGTATTTTTTCTTTTATATGTAAAAAATGGTATTCTGTACATAGCATGTGCATCGCACGTGCACGTGACTAGTATATAGTTTTATATATACATATATATGATATATATATATATATGTAATGTCTTGTCTTTTTCTGGTTATAGGGAATTTTACGAACTTTATTTTCTGATTTTTGGTTCAGGCAATTTGTTTAAATTCTAGCCACCACAACTCAATTCAGTTTATGAGGTGTTGTTTTTTATACAATTTAGTCATTCTCACTTAATTTAGAAAAATATTATTGGGTTGTTGTTATTGCCGTTGGGTTGTTGTTTTTGCTGTTGTGTTCAAATTCCAGAATGAGCTATGATTTTTGGGGCTTTCACAGTAATTGAAAATTTGTCTACGTAGCCAGTAAGGCTACTGAAGTCTATGAACAGCCTTAATGGTAAGAGCTCTGTAGCTCTACAGGACACCATTTTGGTAGACTTGGCCTACTCTTGTGGTTAGTTTGCCTTCTGTTCCTTTGGTATTCATTTTTCTTTTCAAATTCTCTTTTGATATTGCCACTGGAGTCTGGATCTTCCGCAACGTGGTTATAATTTTAATATTCTTTGGAGAAACTTCTTACATTTTTTCTTGGTGCATCTTGTTACTTGCTTTTAATTTTGTGCATGCTACTTGTAATAATCAAATGAACACAAAGAATGAAAATGGATCTCATAATGACACTGCAAAATGTACTAATTGACTTTCAGATGACTTGCATGCCATAACTTCATTTCTGTTGTGCTAAAATTTTTCTTAAAAATTGTGTAGAACTTTTTATAAACAAGTAACTAAAAACGTGTTGAGAATAATTTGAAGAAAATAACTTATGTTGAACCAAAGAAACCTGAAGTATGGAAAAAGAATTCATGTAGAAAGTTTGTACTCGTGCACGCGTGCACACATACTCACATTTTAATATCTAACCCTGTCAATCTCATAGCAATGTTTTGAACCCATAACCTCCATCAAGGTATCTTGGGGCCCCTTACACTCAACCTCAAGGTCATTAGTATGCATATATGGATTGCCAGTAACACTTTTGGGCAAGAAAATATTGGATGCAATGTTGCACCATGTCCCCCCATCCCTCTCCCCACCCCCACCCCCACTCCCACCCCCAAAACTATGATTTGAACATTCACCATGGGAATTATTTGAAACTAGATCCTGCAAATGCTCAAAGCATGGGCTTTACAGTGGGTTCTCCAATCTCAACGACTTATTTGTGGTATATTTGCTTGTTTACATGAGTCCAAGTCAAGATTCCAAATTTCTAGTCCACACGTGCTGATGTGAAACGATCATTGTATTTCTTTTAGGGCTTAGATATGGCCATTTTTAACCTTCATTTTCTAATACTGGAATCTCACTCTCTCTCTCTCTCCCCTGTTGAAGTGAAGGGGAGGACTTTTAACTTGTGTGACCAAACTTGCTCATAGGAGTTTGGTTATTTTAATTCTTAATATTTAACTTTTGATTGGTGTTGATTTTGGTAAACTCTATATACTATCTTCTCTTGGGTCTAAAGGGAGTTTGTGTATGTAATTTATATGTACTTTCTGTTTTGGTTTTCAAAAATAAAAGATTGGGTTCTCCATTTACTTTGTAATTACTAAGTAAGTTCTGTTTTGGTTTACAAAATAAAAGAATGAATTCTCCATTTGCTTTACATTTAGTCTCTCAATTTTGAAAACACAGAGACTCATATTTATGTATATAAAAAAACTATTAAAAAATGGCACTTAAGATAATATATTAACAATCAAGAATGGTTGATATATCACACACACACACATACATACATATATATATACACACAGACACATATTTATGTATACATATATGTATATAAAAAAACTAATAAAAAATGGCACTTAAGATAATATATTAACAATCAAGAATGGTTGATATATCACACACACACACATACACACACACACACATATATATATATATATATTGCATTCTAATTGTTCAGACCCTTTTCAATTTAATAGCAATTTTGGAAGGGCCCTATTGTTATATTTCAACTATAGTTCATACTATGTCCAAAAAAGAAAAGACCCGTAGCCCTCTGAACCAAACTAATCATAGTGCCAAACTGCTATAAGGTTGGGAGTGGGTGTGTATACATATGATTAATGGCATTACTTTTTTTTTCCCTCTGGGTAAGCTATTTGCACTTTCTGTTTCCCGTGATAGCGTCTCGTCATTTTATACATTACTTAAACTAATAATAATCGAAAGCTGCTCACCACTAGTTAACTTGAGTTATCTCTTGCCACCCCAAAAGCGACAAGTGTTGGGTTGAAGTTCCTATTGGGACATCGTTGCATGTGTATTACTTGAGGAAAAAAAAGGACTAATGCAAAGCTACTACAGGGTTAAGTGGCTATTATAGCACTTTTTCCGTGGGTCACTTTTCATAGAGGGTACTATAATTACTACCTCTATTGATAGTCAATATTATTGTGGTTAACATTAAACTTCAACATGGTACACACAAAAATAAAAAAAATCCATTTCGAAATTAGGCTTAAACTCAACGTTTTCTTTTGTCAGCTTGAATGAGTTCTTGTAATTTTTTTCCTACCCAAAAGAAGTTGTAATACTTTTGTTTTGCTGCTGTTTCCCATGTTTCAGGTTAGGGGATTCTATTTTGCATCAAGTGGTTGATATGAAATTTGTATGATTGGTAATCGGTATAATGGAGTTTGAGGATTGGGGAAGTTCTTCAGGAGCAAGTGACTCTGAGGTCTATGTGCAAGACCCTAATGACGAAGAACATTGCTTTACATCTGGTGATGTACCGAAGTTGCAATTTAGGTAAAACTTTTGAGAAAACTACTCTATAAGTTTTTAGAGGTTTTTGGTTTTACAATGTAATGTTAGTATTATTTTCTTCAGAAAAGATATATCCAAGGCTCGTTGGAACAATGAGTTGAGAATGGCCGAGATTGTAGATAACAAAGGTCGAATGTGGACAACAACTGGGATAGTTCGTAGTAGCAAGATCTATTGCTCAATTGAAGAGACTTTGTAGGTGATCTGCTGACTTTGTTGTGATTTTTGCTTGCTTATCATTATTGATATGCAAACTTTAGAATATTTTATTTGTTACCTATAAATGTAAATTGGATCCCATTGTTTTGTAGGTGTCTTTGGTCTCTTTATATGTGAAACTTTGTATCTTTCATAAAATTCAATTTGAATAACTGATTTTACATTTAATAGCTTCACCTATGTAACAAGGACACTGGTGCAACTCTCAGGGTTTGGGAGTACGTACCTTAATAAACT
This sequence comes from Nyssa sinensis, assembly GCA_008638375.1. Taxonomy (NCBI): domain Eukaryota; kingdom Viridiplantae; phylum Streptophyta; class Magnoliopsida; order Cornales; family Nyssaceae; genus Nyssa; species Nyssa sinensis. The sequence continues at coordinate 14,824,323 of CM018051.1, read as the reverse complement.
CAATACACTATGTAATTGAGATTTTGTGTCTAATGTGCACTGTCATTGTGTTCTGTTTTTAAATACCAAAGAAAATTCGTAGATCTGGTTTTGTGATTTTTTGAGCTTATTACAATATTTAAATCTTATATCCAAGTCTTTAAACCTTTTTCAATGGAGATAGGATTTTTGGGTTTTTTTTTTTCCTAACAAATTCTGTTCATGAGTAGAATTGCCATCGACATCAAACTATTTGTTGCTCAATATAGAGTTTGTAATATAAGTTCAGTTTTTTGTTCTTAGATTGTCTAAATGCAAAGGTTTAATTAGATTATTCTTGTTTGTTTTGTTGAATCTCAGGTTGAATGATTTCACTAAACCTTGAAGATTATTTTGGATCTTCATGAATGAATCTAGAAAAAATTGTGATATGGATTTTAGATAATTAGTTGTCATTAAAGTCTGGTGAATTTTATTGTGAATCTTAGCTGCACCTTGAAGGTTATTTTGGATCTTCATGAATGAATCTAGAAAAATCGTGTGATATGATGCTTATCCATTAAGAAGCATTTTGATATTACTCATCATTTCAAACCAATTTAATTAATCATTGAATTTTTATACCTAAGAAGTTCTCATTGAGCCTTCATTATGATGCAAACATCGACAGACAAATAAAATTCTTAACGGTGTACTTTTACGTATCACTTGTATATGAATAGGAGTAGCTAAGTTCATTTTTTTTTTCAATTTATTTATTTATTTTTTAATTTTACATTTGTTTCATATTGAATTCATCTACATCCACCAACAGGTTGGGCACTGTGGTCATTTAAATAATCAACTTTCTTCCCACTTTAATTGAAAATTCCCTTTTATATAGTTAGTTTAACCGTACCAACATGCATAAAGGGGTTAGATAATCATTCTTTTTTGATAAGTAAGAATATTGTATTAAAATGCCCAAGGGAGGTGAACCAATTTACATCAAGATTCAACTAAGTCTCAAGCTGTCCAAAAATCCTACAAAAATATGAATATATGAAAGATATTGTTAGATCATCAGTTGCTAAAAGCTTAGCCTATTAGAGAATGGGCCAATAATGTATATCAAGCTAACACCCTCCCTCACGTGCAACCCCGTCTTGCACATGGAGAGTGAAGAAATAGAGAATGAAATCGAGTGAACATAGTGGGAGAGTGCACACTTTGTACCAAATGAACGGGGGGAGAGACTTGAACCCAAGACCTCTTAGAATTAGAGCTCTGATACCTTGGTAGATCACCAGTCGCTCTAAAAGCTTAAGTTATTAGAGAATGGGTTAGCAATATATATCAAGCTAACATGTATGACTCTATATACTAAAAAGAAAAAGTTTTCGATAAGCTATCTTTAAATTTACAAATATCCATCATCTCTTCTTCAAAGATGCAATGGTTCGTTTCCTTCCAAATGCACCAAAAGAAACAAGATGGAACAATCCCCCACACATTCATTCTCCTCTTCCTCCTACTAACGCCATGCCATCCCTTTCAAAAAATCAAGCACCAAGAATGGCATGATCCAATTACACCAAAAAAGCACAAAGACAAGATTCCACACTTCTCTCACAAAAAAGCAATGAAGGAATAAGTGATCCACCAATTCATCCTCTCTCAAGCACATGCTGCATCTTCCAGCAAGGTAGAATGAAGAGAATGTATAACTGAGGGAAGGCGATTGGTTTTTGGCTAAAACTCCAATAATACTAGTTGTTCATTTCAATTATGCCTCACTTGGCTGGTAAACTCACCAGTCAAAGCGTTACCTCGTATAGCCAAGCAACCCATGACCTATATGTGGCCCTAGACCCGCGCGGGGGGGGGGGGGGGGGGGGTGATTTCCCTACAAATAACTAGCTAATATCAAGGTAGAAAGTGGGGATGCTTGAGAAATTTGCATACCTTTGATTTGGGGCTTTTAAGGACTTTGATGTAGATAGCGACATGTTAAAATGGAATTTTTAAAGTAACCCATTATGCTCGAGGTGATGGTCCAGGAACTAGATACCTTGAGTTTGATTTGATCCTTTTTGAGCTTACTTGACGCATGTGGTTGTGGGTGATTACGTGCATCAGTAAGGGTTAGTTTTAATTTAGAATTGGTTGGGGTGACCCTTGCGTAACCAGACAAGAAATAAAAAAAGTTAAAAAATTGCGCCTTGTTATTAAACTTGAACTTATGTGGGAATTTGTGATTGTCACACCTTGTACTTCACTGTCAGGAAGACAAATATTTTCTTCTACATTTGTAACTTCAAAGTTTAATATAGCTTAGATTATTAGGATTTATTTAGCTCTTTTTATTTGAGGCATTAGTGATAGCTTATTTGTTTTGTTTATGTTAATTTTAGTCAGTATCATTTTGGTGTGTTTTTAACCTAATGATGTGCAGGGTGACTATCTACTTGAGTGGTCATGAGATGTGCACGACAGCTCGAATGACTTAAATGACTTGGCATGTAGGATTACAAAATGTTGACACACAGACATGGAAACCAAGGACTATGATCTCAAGCTCTCTTTTTTAAATTGTTTTTTATAATAAATAAGCCTCGGCTTCTGCGAGTTTTTGTCCCTAATTGCGGTTGTATGGAAGTTCAGAACCATTCTCTGGATGACTTGTTGCACTTTCCTAGGTTCACTGAAACATTGCTGTGTTTACTGTGGGACAAGTCCTTTTATAATTTGTTTGCTTTCCTAGTATTTCCATCTTTTAATCATACCTCAATCTTCTTTTACCACTGGTCCTTGCTTTCATTTATGCTTAGGGTTTTTACCTTATCTTGTTTACACATCTTTCTTAAATATAATGGGCTGTTTAGCAAGTTCTTATCAGTGGCTGGTTGATTAAGCTTATAATTAATAGCAATGTGGCTTTGAAAAAAACTTCAGCGTACTACTTGGGTTTGCGTGTCATTATTCTTTGTCTTTGAATGTTTTGTGATGCTAGCAAGCTTAATTGAGGGTAGTTCTGTTATGTTTTCATAACCCAATAAAAGGGGATAGATTTGTAAGAAATCTCATTCAGTTAAATATGGTAGATTAAAATGTGACACCAAAAGAATTGATCTGCTGAGCCATTTGAGGCAAAAACTCTCAAATACGGTTTGTAAAGGAAGGAATTTGTTTTCCTGACTGGGGAGAATGGCCCTTTGGCATGGAAATTCCGATTTGTAGAACGTTGGTTTGATCAAATCGCTTAGTAATGGAAACAGGCTCTAGCACTTACTCTTGGTAATATTGAAGCACATAATTGGTATCAGAGCAGGCTAAAGGTCCTGAGTTCAAATCTCACTGTCACCTTGAAAGTTTGAATTAATACGTGTAGGTTCAAACTGGTCACATGTAAGGGGGCCTGTTAGAGAATATAATAATAAAGTTACACCCTCTCTAATCACTTAAGCTTTTAGATGAGTTGGTGACTTAACAGATATCTTCATCTTTCCTATGTGATAAACAGTTGTAGTAAACGTTCTGTCAAATCAATATCTTGATATGCTTTTCCTTCCGTGCCTCTAGTGCTTCATATTACCTTCATCCTTCCTATGTGATATTTTGGGCCACCTCAAAAATCCACCAGCCCCATTAGCGCAGTGGTTGGGTTGGTATGTGTGTTTTGGTTATGTGCTAGAAGTTTTATTAAAAGGAGAGTTTTCTTTGTAGAGAATATGTTGTTTTAGAAACCACCTATATAAGTGTTGGGAACTTTTTGGGAAAAAATTGAAAAAATGTGATGAATTCAAAAGCATAAAAATAAGGTCTAGTGATGGTGGATAGTATGCATCAATCATCATAAATTAAAAATAGAAAAAATTGCCTAACACATTGAATATGTAAAAAAAATAAAATTAAAAGAGTTAAGAAGTGACTTACTTGGAAGAAAAGCTGAATATTGATGAATGGTATGCATTAAACATCATCAAAACAAGCTTTGCATTAAAGGCCTAACAGACTTTGAACACAAAATTGGGAAGCTTGTGGAAACTTTTTTGAGAGCTTGGTTGAAGGTAAAGACAAGTTCTAAATGTGCTAAATAAAATTAGAAACCTTGTCATATGAAAATGTAGTATAATACAATGATCATAGCACCCTTTTCTTTTTGTTGGTATTTTGGAATATATATTATGGTTTAAATTACAAAATTGCTACATAATTGTAATTTTTTTGACAAGTATGATATAATTGTAAATTTAAAAGAATCAATTACGTATTAGACAGTTTTTTTCTTTTCGTTTGTCTGATCTGATAGATGAACCATAGATAAATCTTACAAATGTTGAAATAAAAAGTTATCAACAAAAAAAGGCGTAGAAATAAAAATAAAAATAAAAATAGAACTCTCTTTTTTGAGAAAAATACCAACCTAAGATAAGTCAGATCCCTTTCAACTCCAAAATGAAGCCAACAGATCTTGCTTCAGATCCCTACTTAGAATTGCATTTTTATGAATTTTAAGTTCAAAAAATTCAATTTGTGTTTATTCCCACTGTTCTTTTAACAAGTGAAAATGTATTATTGCTTCAGTAGATTCCAATTATTGAAGCTAATCTATGTATATAGGCTATAAAACAGAAGCTGGTAGAGAACCAAAACTAAAGAATGTAGATGTTTCTGATGCATGATTTGAATTTTCCTAAGCAGCTACCATTTTTTTTCCTTTGGGGGAAAGAAATATAAAATGGTTACAACTTACAAGTTTCAAGTGCAAAGCTTGAGTTTGAATCATGCCTTTGGTATTGATTTAAAAAAGAAAAGAAAAGAAAAGAAACGACTTTAATTCATCAATCATGCATTGCCATGAATAAAAAGGAAAACAGAAACAATTAATGGAAGACCTTGAATAACTTCACATTAACTCGCTGATATGAATTCAAGATAACCTGTTGACTTAATTAGTACACTCTTCAGTGAAACATGTGGATTAATCAAGAAGTGTAAGGAATTCATAGTTGAAACAGGAATTAATGCTAGATATGACATATAGGTTAAAGAGAGTACCAATTTCTAATTATGCCCTTTTGCTATGTCGTGTGAGTAATTTCTTCAACTTCTTCGACTTTCTCTGTAGGTTTTTGGCTGAAATAGGAGCATTGGATCTCTTAGATGATAATGATACATCCTTTCCCCTAAAAGATATATTTAAGAAGGTTGCAGAAGGAAATAGTGGATGTTTTTGGGAGTCTTTTGAGGTTTACAGGCACTTGAAATCTCTTGGTTACATTGTTGGACGGCATGGTATCCCTTGGACTATGACGAGTGTTAAGAGTAAGTCCGATTCACCTCAAGGCATGCGAGAAATCAATGGATTAATAGACAAGGACTCTGAAGGCAAAGATTTCATCGTTGAACTGTTCAATAACATGCAGATTAATGAAGTGAGACCAGTGTTTGATGTTTACCCTCCCAACAGCAAGTTTAAAAAGTCTTCTCCTGGTAATCCAAGTTTTGTGCTTTGCCTAACCAGGTAACAAATTTTGGTAATTCCTATATGATGATTTGGTTCTGCTCTAAAATATTGAACTAGCCCAATTTCTGCCCCTATATATGTATTTAAATTAAGAAGTTTTTGGATGACTTTTAATTATAATGCAATAGTTATCTGTGTTCTCTTATAGTTTTTTATATTAAAATGTCTTTTCTCCTTGAACATCAGTGGCTTGTCGATGAAAAAAAAAATTGTAAAAATGGCATGTCTTAGGTTGTCAATAATCCAAGGATTCATGTGGAGACAAGCTCATACTTTTTTGAGCTTAACCAGTCAGATTGAAGAATGGTCTTTATTCCACTATGTTGCTCACTCATTTTAAGATGCATGTGTCCTGGCACAAAGAGAAGCATGAAATGATTAGATCTGTCTTTGATTTCATTTTATCTTTTCTTTTGTTTTTGTTTTTTTTTGGCCAGTAAATGATCTGTGAAGCAGCGACTGAAACATTAAATCAGAATAATGAATTCCTTGTTAGAAAATTTATGATTTATTTTCCAAATTTTTTGGATTAATGGGAAAGTTCTAGTTCATACTTGCCAAAATCTAGAGAGTAGGTTTTTGCTTCTTTCACTCTTCAAAACTATTTCGAAGTTCTTCTCATGTGGTTTACTCATACTGCCCCTTTCCGTAAGCACAAGATATCAGGGATTGCTGGAAGAAATATTAGACAATGGCATATCAGTGGTCCTTCAGGTTGCTCTGTAACCACCTACAGGTTAAGCAATGCTGGATTGCCTTTTGCTTTACTTTTTGAGAGGATTAACTAGTGGAGCATTATGTGTCTGTTTCACTACTAGAATGCTCCATTTGGTGGCCAAAGACGCTGGGGGAAATGAAGAAGAAAGTTTGGGTTATTACCATTATTTAGTCCATTTTTAGTAGGAGATAAACAGTTCACAAGGATGAAGCATTGAAGGAGTTTATGTAAAGAGGCATTTCTTTGAGAATAATAATTGGCAATGGCAATCATTATGGTAGCCAGATGTATCATTTTTTGAAACTTCAACTGTCTCCTCCCGTTCCCCTTCTATATCAATCTGTGTTTCTTTTCAAATCATTCTCAGATTAATGGTGACTTGTTTCATCATGCAGTGGCCATCCACCATCCAGACAAGAGATTGAGTATCTTGAGAAGCAGTGCAATGGCATTCCTTTAAAGTTCGGTCATGTTGAGCATGGGCGTGTCAGTTTCTTCTCCTTCAACAGAGTTGAGCTCCCGGCTCTTCCCTGACCTTCCTGTAAAAACAAAGTGAAGTTGCAAGTTTTTGAATTTTGATGCCCATATTGTGGTAAAACTTTAGCTTTTAATCTTTAGAGACTATGGTAATGTTTGGAAAATGAAAATGAAAGTGGTGAAAAAAGCACCAGTGATGATTTTCTGGTTTTTGGCTCAACAATGTATTCTAGTATCAATGGAGTTCTTTCTAGCACTTGATTGTAGATGGTTTTTGTTTGTTTGCTTTTTAAATAGTATCTTCTTACCCAGAAAAAGAATGAAGTGGCAAAAAAAAAAAATGCAAACAGATTGATTCCAGTGAATGAAGATTGAATGTACAAAACTGAATTCTTCCATTTCCCCCTATAAATTGCAGTGTGCGAGTCCTGTAAGAGACAGAAGCATACGTTATACTTTAGGTGAGGCTTCACAAATTGTAGGTCTAGTTTGGGAATGGGCTAAATATATCACACATTGCACGTTCTCTCTCTGGAAATTCCGAAATCTTTATTATGGTGTCTTACTTGTGGTTACAACTTACAACACAAACTCTGAATGTGGGCAAACACACATTGGGTAAATTGTGAGGTTTCAAACCTAAGATCTCGAGGTAGCCTTGAGCAGGGGTTGATATTGTATTTTTTATCACTAATTTTTTTAGAATATTTAACAAAATATGACTTTGCTCTCCAATTTATATATATATATATATATATATATATATATATATTCATATGAACATTTCTAGATTTCAGTACATGTTATTTTGCTCCCGAAACTATAATTTTTAGATCTGTCAACTGCCCTTGAGGCTTACCATTCGAGCTACCTTGCATGGGTGCCGGTCACATTTAGTTGGTTTCTTTGTTCATGAAATGGATGTTATCTTTGTCAAGAGGGTACTGGCCATGGCCTAGCATTTGTAAATGGTAATGCCAGCATAGTGAACGAGTATTTGAAACTGTCAAAATTTAGTAGGGCTTAGTTCAGCTAATAGAAAAGGATAATTTTGTCATTTCATGTTTACTCCTGTTTAAATGTAATATGACAATTAATTAAAATTAGCTTGGTTAGTAATTCATGATTATTTTAAAGAGAGATGTCATGAGTTTTACTAATAATAATTATATAATACACCTTTTGTTAATAAAATAAAAAATAAAAAAAATAAATGAAAGAGTATGGAGACAATTCAAAACTACCCATTGGGTTTGAATAATATTTTATTAAAGCTATTATTTATTTCCAGAACTAACATCATACTTTAATTTTCAAACATGGGATTGGTAAAATCATTTGGATAATATATTTCAATCCCACCCTCTATCTAGAAAATAATTTTACATATCTCGAATTTAGTTATTTATTTTTATTCACCTATTAATGTGTTAAAGATATTTTTAAAATTAATAGATGAACTTGATTTTTTATTTAGAACTTAAAAGTTAGCTGAGACTAACCTAGTTGGTAAGGAGAAGTTGGTGAGAGATGTGTAATTTAAAAAGATAAATTAGAATTTAAAACATTATGATGATCCACATTAGTAGGTGGATAAATTGGATAACGGTTTTAGGTGTCTAGCCATGATATATATTTTTTTGAGTAATATTAAAATGTCTAAATGTTCATGCCCAAATGATACCTAAACACTCACATGAAATGAATCTATCATGATGATGGGCATCTATTGCATGTGAGTATTTGGACATTAATATTTGGGCCATGAATCATTTTTTTTTTTTTTAATTCATCTAAAGATTGATCATCATAAATACCATTCATGGCCAAAATAATTACAATTTTCATGTTTCTTATTTTTTTTTCCTTCATAATATTTGATGGATAAATGAAATATAATATTGTATTAATTATTAAATTGAATTCATTTGGTCAAATTAAGATGCTCAATTGATCAGATTTTAATCCGAATCCGATTCAAATTCAATCTATTTATTTGAATATGATACAAAAAATATGATTTGATAATTTGATTTGATCTAATTAAATATAACATGTATATTTAATTTTTTATATATTATGTTATAAAATTTCTTATCAAAAAATATATTGTGTTAAAAAACTATATAGTTTAAATTTATATAATATATTAAATTTTAAATTATATAAGCTTTGTTAAATAGAATTAATTAGTTGAGCTTTATGTATTTTAAATTTTAAATATATATATATATATTAGTATAATATTTTATATATATATAATATATAATAAAATTATCGGATCAAATTTGATCCGATAAATTTCTAAAGGATAAATTATATTGACCTCTCATGAAGTTTCTAACAATTATAAAGACACCTCCTAAGGTTTTTAAAATGACACTAGCATTCCTTACTTTACTGACAAATTAAAAATACCTCTCCTTCAGCCTCTTTTTTTCTTTTTAAAATGACTAAAATGTCCATTTTATTTTTTAATTTTTCATTTTGTTCTTCAATTTTGACCATTTTTCTATTTTTGTAAAGAGATTTTTTCATTTCATATAAAAATAAATTTAATATAAATAACTTATATTTTTAGTCAATGAAAGTTTTAATTAATATTTATTTGAAAATGAAAAAGAAGATTGAAAAAAAAGAAAAGAAAAGGGCACATTTGTCATTTTAAAAAAATTAGCTGGAGGAAAGATCTCTGTAATTATTAGAAATACTAAGAAAGATCAGTGTCATTTTAAAAAGAGATTTCGGTAATTATCAGAAATATCTAAAAAAGTTAGTATAATTTACTCATTTCTTAATAAATAAAATTTGTATTACCTCTCATATGATTTAAAAAAAAATGCTACAGTTAGTTACAAAGGAAGAAAACTTGTAATCTGATTAGCTTGCACTGAAAATATATAATCGACTGCTCGATTTATATGCACTAATTAAATTACAAATTTCCGTCATTCATGACTAGCCTCAACATTACTCCTGATTAAGCCTGACAAAACGGACGGGTTTGGGCAGGTTGTAACTTCAAATTCGGGTTTGAGCGGGTTATAAACGGGTCGAGTCATAAACGGGTTGAACCTATATTTGACCCGAATTGATCAGGGTCGAATACGGGTTGGGTCAACCCGAATTTGACCTACTAACCAACTTTTTTAAAGAAATAAAACACTACCTAAGATTGCCACATCTCAATCAAGTAATATGACTAACAAAATTTATCATGTTTCTCTATTAAAACTTTTGTGAATACACATTTAAAAAAATTTATTTCTCTATTAGTAAATCTAATCATGCAAAATTTATGGTGATTGCTTTCACGGGTTTATTTTCTTTTATAGCATGAACTAAATTGTTAAACTAATAACAACTTAAATAGTTATTTGATAAATAACATTATTTAAGGATTTAAACAAAACTTGCAAGAGGATATAAATCTATGTAATTATTTCTGAACATTCATAACTTGATTAGGACTACAAGATTTCATAATTTCACTCATTAGAAATTATCTAATGAAGGTTTGCCACTTCAAGCTTTGAAATAATAATGTAAGTGACAATATTAAGATATTAGTATCTAAGAAAGACCTTATAAAAATCATTCACTGATATCTCATAATGAAAAAAAGAACTTCCAATCACTGTCAATACATAAATTTTTTTAGTTTCTATCATAAAATTCTTTGGGATGAATAATTTGGACTTTTATTGAAAACAAAAAGAAAAAAAGAAAAATAAAATTGGGTCTACTAGTGGAGCACTACCATGTATATACCGTTATATATATATATATATATGTAATTAATTTTTTACTGTATTTAAGTAAGTGATAAGAAATTTTATTTTTTTCATGATAATTAATATAGACTAATAAGATGAATTCATATTTTTGTACATGTATATCTTTGATGTAGTTTGTAGATGCTAATTATTGTTTATGGAGAAGAATAGTATTCAAAGCTCCTAGCGAAGACCAATTCAACTTATTTTGAATCACAAGTTTTTGGTTTGTGATTTTGTTTATATATATGGTGATGTTGAATTACATTTTCTAAATATTAATTTTGTTTTATAATCTATTGTATATGTGTTTAGTATTTTGTTCTTTCTCAAATAGAGATATAAATATAAATATATATATATATATTCTTATATATAAATAGATATATATATATATATATTCTTATATTATTTTATTATTTTTTATTCCCAACTCGTCAAACACCGTATATTTAATCTGTATTGATCCTACTAAATTGACGAGTTCCTTATTATCCAATCCATTTATAACCCGCTAACTAAATAGGCGAGTTAAGACGAATTGATAGTAGACAAATTAAGATAGATTAACAGATTTGAATAACATTTGTAACCTTTACTTTGATCCAAAATCAATTTCTGTACAAGACTTGGATTAAACGACATCATTACCGTCTTTCGTACTATAGTGATTTTCATGTCAGCGCATTATAGAAAAGTTAGGAATCACAAAACGAAAACACAGTCCGAGATTCATGAATAACAATTATACTTCCAAGAAGTTTCTGTTAGAATTTGTTGATTTTTTGAAAATTTCAAACTTTTTAATTATTTCAATTTATTAATTTTTAATTCAGATTTTATTTTGTGTTTATGACCCTTTTAATTTAGATTTTATTTTTGTGTTTTATGACTTTGAATTGTTATAAATTAAAGTCTTTATGATTTTAAAACTACTAACAACTATATTCTAAGCCTATAACAGGCTAGGAGAACTTAGGCTTTTGGGGTATCCCATTCCCAGAACTTTTATGATTCTTTCTTCAACTCTTTCTCTCTTCTTCTCTGTTATATTATTTTCATAGCCGACAATATTTAATTTTTGGACAATTTGAGAAAGACAGTTTGCCCATTCTCTTAATGTACACTGAGTCCTAAGAAGAACCACTAAGAGCACCTGAGTTATATTTAGAATTGTTGTAACTATTTTCATCCCTTTACGTAGGGAGACACAGTTACTTTAGGACAACACTATTGCGCCTCACAGGCCAACTCTTTGCATTTTATTTTTATACTAATTTATCTATATATATAATTATATGTGTTCTATTGTTTTTATATACTAATGTTCTTTTGATTTAATTTTATTGCATAATATTTCTCTTGATGCATACTATAATCTGTTGTAGATGATCTAAAATTTTAACAATATTTAGTGCAAGCGACGTCAACTGCGTGTTTTGTTTATCATTTTTGAATGTAAAGTGATATACCTAGAGTCTGTTTTGACAATTATACTAGGAACATAATCAAGAATTTGACTTAGAATGGGCGAATTTTTTTGTTAAATATTTGATCATAAATTTAAAAATTTAATATTAATTAATAATATATTAGATAAATAAATAAATAAATAAATTGATATAAAGAAACTTACAAATTAAATAAGAAGTCTAAACGACTGAAAAAGATCTTTAAAATAATTAGAAGTTATTGAAAAAAAAAATATGGTAAATCACATTGACCTCTTATGAAGGTTTTGAAAATTATACTAATATTTTTATATTTTATCTGACAAATTACAAATATATCTCTCAATCATTTTTTTTTTCTAAAATGACAAAACTATCAATTTTATTTTTTTTACATTTTCTTTTAATTTTGATCAATTTTTTTGTTTTTTTTTTTCAAATAAATATTGATTAAAATCTTGTTATACAAAATAAAAAAATGTTTAAAAAGTTAAAAAAATTAGTCAAAATTAAAAAAAAAATGTAAAAAAAATTAAAATATAAAGGGCAATTGTCATATTAGAAAACAAATTAACTGAAAGAAATTTCATGTAATTTGCCAATAAAACATAATAGATCAGTTTAATTTCAAAAAAAATTAAAGATAGTTAGTATAATTGTTAAAAATATTAAAACTTAATGTAATTTAGCTAAAAAAATTAAAAATATGTAAAAAAATTATATTTGAATTTCTATTTAAAAGTACATAAAAAAAATTGAGAAAAAAAAATGTGGAAGCAACTTGGGCACATGCTAGCCCGTCCTTGAGTGACAAAGCACAACGTGGCTACATTAAAGCCAGATAACGATGGTGACAATCACTTCCAAACCTCCAAGAAATAACAACTAAAACCTTGACAAGATAGATGCCATACAATGTTAATTTGCTGACTCATCTCTCTCCATGTCTAATCAACCTGGAGATCTGTCCCATACACGTGTCATTTAATATGTTATTGCTGAATTATATCAGATCTCTCATAAAATGAATTTTTTTCCAAAATACTGTTATTTGAAACTTAATTTTCAAACTACTGCTACAGTAAACTTATTTATCAAAATAAGGTGAATTGTGAAAACGTCTTTTGGAAAGACGATTTTAAAAAAAAAAAATTTGTTTTGAAAACGTCTTTTGGAAAAACGCTTTCAAAACAATTTTTTTTTTTTTTTCCAAAAGGTCAGAAACAGTGTTTAAAAACATAAAAAAAGAACCCGAGCGGTAGACACTCCTATCAAAACCCGAGCGATAGACACTCCTCTCAAAACCCTCACTCTCAAACACTCGCTCTCAGAACCCTCGCTCTCAAGACCGTCGCTCTAAAAGCAGTCCCTCTCAAAACTGTCCCTCGCAAAACACTCCCTCTCAATGCGAAAAGCCAAATCTTGAGACGACTTGTTGGCTCTCCCTCACGGCACGGCAGTCTGTCCCTCACAGCTTTCCCCTGACGGCACCCTGTCTCTCTCTCCCTCATGACTGTCGGAAAACAGATCAGATTGTGTATCCATCTTCTTCTCAACTACAACTCTCCATTCTCATCTCAAACTCCAGATTTTCTCTCCCTAACTCATTTTCTCTTGTTACTCGTCACTCAGGCGCACAAAGAAGGGTTGACGCCATTTTCTCTCCGTTATTCTTCTTCTCCGTTAATTTTCTTCTCTTCATTTCACCTCATTTTCTCTCCTCACTCGTCACTCTCGTCACCCTCAAGCACACGACCCTCAGGCGCACAAAGTGAAGCAGGTGTCTCTCCGACCTGATCCCATCGCTGTTGACATCATCGACCATTGCTCTCTCTCATCACTTGTCTCTCTCGGTGCAGTGATCTCATCAGATCTGAGGTAAAAAAAAATATGTTTTGTTTTTCTATCTCTAAGTTAGAAATTAGGGATTTTAAGGAATGAGTTGTGTTGAAAAATTAGTGCTTTTCTTGATGCTTTTTCTATTATCTTGACTGATTGCACGTCCAAGTTTCATTCAACGAGTGGTCATGTTTCATCTTAGGAACAATCCTACATCTTTTTGAAACTCATGGTCTCCTTGTACAGATATAGATATGTAAAAGATATGCGAAATCGCATAAAATATTCTAAAATATTACTGGAAAAAGAAAAAAGAATATGATATATGATCATGTGAATTTTTTTTTTTTTTTATGTTTTTAGATAATTAGATAAATAAAAAACGTTTATTTTATATTTAAATATTATATTTGATTTTATTAAAGTAATGGATATTATAGCGTTTGCTATAAAGATAAATGTCTTTTATTGGAATGGAAAACAGTCAATCAATTACATAATGAAAATGAACTAGTTAATGATTTTGAATAAACTAACTAAAATAGCCAGTTATTATTTCATTAGGACAAGTTATTGACCTTAGTTGATCCTATGATTCATATCAGAATAAAGTACTATTTTTGGTGTACATCACAATAAGTTTTTTTTAAATGAATCTTGTCATTCTAATGGCTTGTTGCTATTTGCTCATGTAATATGTAATTGTTTTATTGCCTTTGTATTTTTCTGCTGCTGCTTTGTGTTTTTCTGGTAAGAGAATAATACTCGTTGCAATTTCATATCATTTTTGGGGAAAAAAATGGAAGTTTGAAATTCGAAATTTGTTGAATTTTACAAATTTCGAAAACTTCTTTTTCCCTTGCTTTGAAACGATGTTTTTTTTTTTTTTTTCCAACTCTGTTTATTAAATTTGAGGTACTAAAAGCAGAACCTAATGTCGGTGCAGCGCTTCTCTACTAGTTGAAGTGAACTTTTTGTATTAAATTTGTGCTCTACTAATACCTTTTTTTTTTTGTAGTTCTTACTGAGACCAAAAGCTAATTGGAGTACATATTTACCATTTTTTTAACAAAGTCTCTTCTTCCTAGATGCAGTGATTCATTTGTTAATTTTTAGTCATTTATCTTCAATCCTCAACATCTCAAATGGTGATTTGGACTGTTAAATCCTTGTATTGATGCTACTGTTTTTATAGTAGACAAAAATTTTCATTGGAGGTTTATTTGGCTCTAATTCGATGGCAATACTGCTGTCTAATCATCTGAGAGAAACCTCTGGTTATTTACCAACTCTGTAGATGAATGAGTGTAACACTTCATTCTCAATCAGATCATCTTTGTGAACAACCATGACTTGAAATTGGAAAAATAACCATCAAGCCATACCAATAAGCCTATAATACATATTTCATGCATTAAGCTGATATTTACTTTAATAGAATCAATGTGATATTAAAATTGTGTGGTTTCATGGTTAAAATTTATCTACTGTAGATACATATTAAAAATACATAAATATTTGTGTACAGTGGAGGGTAGCTAGTTTTTCATGACAAAGTGTAAAGATGAAATTGTTAAGATTTGTACTATTTAGTGTGCTTTCCAACACTAACTAAAACCTAGAAACTACCAATTTATGAGGATATGGTGATTCAAAAAAAATTGATGAAAGAACCAAACTGAAATTTCCATCTAGGTAGGGGACTTGATTTTTTGTAATTTGGAGATCCAGATTGCAAGGCCTTTGGTAGAAATGAAGGTGCATAATTCGTACAAGGGTTTTATTATTCAAAAATTATTTTTAAATTTTGATGGCTTGTATTTATTTTTTGAAGGTTAGCAATGGCTGGAACATCAATACCTATATTATGTTATTGGGGAGGAAATATTTGTTACGGGGAAGAAGGTAGTATGTGGTATGATACTCGGCCTGGACGAAGCATTATGTTGAGGAAAGGAACAAGTTATAATGACCTTTTGGTGAAGATGTATAGTATAATGAAGTTGGATATCACACAAGTCCACCTGAAGATGACTTGTCGATTTCCATTCGAGTATAACAAATATATTCCATTAGAAGTCGTTGATGATGAGATAGTGGATTCAATGATTGAAGTTATTCTAAGTAATCCCACATTATATAGCATCGACTTGTATATGGAGACAGAGGATGTGCAGCATCCTTGTGGTGTATCTCAACCGGTGGAGATTGAGCACGGTCTTTTTACTCGACTGCTCACACAAGATAGTGATTGCCAAATTGGTGAAGTTGTTCCCATGATACATCAAAGTTTCAGTCCTATGTTGGTGGCTGAGACATGTCATACAGAACATGTGGAGTCTCACTTTCTTAATATTGCAACTATTGTGAACATTGTTCAAGGTGAGGACATTTGCAACAATTCCATGGATAGAAGTAATCTCTCCAATAGATCATCATCATCAGAAGAAGATGATGATATGTTACAATCGGGTGATGAGGATGGAATGGATGAAGCCGATGAGCATTGCATTCGTTTACATGAGGCCGATTCTCCATTTTTTTCAAATGTCAATTTTACTGATGATGTTGGTGGGAGCAGTTCATCCCATTTGCACCATCCTTACATTTGGGATCCAACAACAAATGAGTTGGGCAAAGGTCTTGAATTTAATGACAAGAAAAAATTAATGCAAGCTGTGAAAGAATTTTCAATTAGATGTCATAATCAGTATGAGGTGATTGAAAGCAGAAAAGATCTTTGGGCTGTGAGATGTAAAGTTCATGAAATGTGTAAATGGAGATTGCGTGCTATAAAAAATAGGAAGACTGGCCGATTTCAAATCACAAAATATGAGGGGCCACACACTTGTTTAAATCGTGCTATGAACAGAGATCATGTGCAGTTAGATTCTAAGTTAATTGCAACTGAAATACAAGGTGCAGTGAGGGTTGATCCGGCTTTAAAGATAGATCTAATTGTCGAGCAAATGAGAGAAAAGTACGGTGACACGATCTCCTACAGGAAAGCTTGGATTGCAAGGCAGCCAAGAGTGTCCCTATGGGAGATTGAACCATTAACGACATTTCCCATGTATCCGTCCCCATTCCCCCTCAGACTCAAGCGACCATGGCCACCTGGATTACCCTCTTTCAATGGTAATACTTATCTATTACATATTTTAGGGATGGAAAATGCAGTATATCTTATTACATCCTATCCTGATCCTTTTTTTAAAATAGAAAACTATCAAAATATAATCTCAAATTTTTAATTTACACACTGTCTTATGGATTGCAAGTTTGCATTTAGGATTGAATTTATGAATTCAAATTTTGTATTTTAATCTTTATTCTTTGTCACACTTAGGGATCAGGGATGATGATCTGGGTATGAATTCTCCACTTATGTGGCTTCGTGGAGAAAATGGAAACCGTGGAATCCAATCTCTCAACTTTCAGGGAATTGGGGTCACTCCCTGGATGCAGCCAAGGCTTGATGCCTCTGTGCTTGGTATGCAGGGTGACATCTACCTAAGCTATAGCTACTGCTGCCCTTCAGGATATGAGGGTTGTTGATCTTTCCAAACAGGCACCTCCATCTCTTCTGTAATTCCAGCAACCACAAAGTGTCCCCAACAGGCCTGCTGGTCTAGTGGCAGCCCAAATGTTGCAGTAGTCTCAGCCTCAACCTGCTTTTATTCAAAGTGTTGAAGAGTCCCAGGTCCAGGTTTAGCATCAGCCTCATCTTCTTCAGCAACAATTGCAGCACCAGCACTCATTCACTAATCAACAGCAGCAGCAGACAGCAGCATCGCAGCAGTAGCAGCAGCAACTGCTTGATCATCAGCATGTTTCAAGTGTTGTCTCTGCCCTGTCTCAGTTTGCTTCAAGCTCTCAAGCCCAGTCACCATCATTGCAAGCCATCTCAGTTTGCTTGTATTTGTGATTGAATTTGTATGTAATTATTTTCATCTACATGCACTTGTAGTAGTCAAATGAGTTGTATAGATGCTTCTTTTATTCAATGAAATGTATGTTTCATTAGATCTAATGTCCTCTCTCCCTCTCAAGTATCAGATTCTGAATTCTCATAACTAATCTAATGTCAAGTCAATTTTGAACTGGCACTTAATTTTTAAGTCTTCATATGCCTTTCCTTTAAATGTTTCTGCTGGACAGTGGTTACCAGGGCAAAACAGTGATATTGGAATTGCAATTCCTTCATCAACGGCATTTGATTCTTCAGTAGTGTGAGCATTTTCATATTGATGAATTTTGTTTTGATTCTATACATATGGATTATTCTATAAAGTGGTTTCCATATATTCTAACAATAGCAGAAGCTGAAGCTGAACAATGGCGAAAGTTAAAAAAAAAAAAAAAAAAAAAGATTGCAATAAAAACGTCTTTCCAAAAGACGCTTTGGAAAGCGTCTTTTAAAAAGACGTTTTTGAAAGCGTCTTTTGGAAAAACGTTTTCCAAAGGTTTTTTCACTCAAATAAATTTTCACAAAACACTTTTAAACGCGTCTTTTCGAAATACGTTTTTCATGTAAATTCGGTTTTTAAAGATTATGAAATCGTTTTTTCAAAAAATATTTCTACACCGAAAACTTCTTTTCAAAAGACGTTTTCAAAACAACACTAGTTTGGTAATTAAGTTCAAAATAACGCTAGAATGGAAAATAAGTTTTTTTTTTTTACGTTAGTTGAGGATTTAACTCCTCATAAAATTCATGGTGGAATGCATTCTTACATTTGGGATCCAACAACAAATGAGTTGGGCAAAGGTCTTGAATTTAATGACAAGAAAAAATTAATGCAAGCTGTGAAAGAATTTTCAATTAGATGTCATAATCAGTATGAGGTGATTGAAAGCAGAAAAGATCTTTGGGCTGTGAGATGTAAAGTTCATGAAATGTGTAAATGGAGATTGCGTGCTATAAAAAATAGGAAGACTGGCCGATTTCAAATCACAAAATATGAGGGGCCACACACTTGTTTAAATCGTGCTATGAACAGAGATCATGTGCAGTTAGATTCTAAGTTAATTGCAACTGAAATACAAGGTGCAGTGAGGGTTGATCCGGCTTTAAAGATAGATCTAATTGTCGAGCAAATGAGAGAAAAGTACGGTGACACGATCTCCTACAGGAAAGCTTGGATTGCAAGGCAGCCAAGAGTGTCCCTATGGGAGATTGAACCATTAACGACATTTCCCATGTATCCGTCCCCATTCCCCCTCAGACTCAAGCGACCATGGCCACCTGGATTACCCTCTTTCAATGGTAATACTTATCTATTACATATTTTAGGGATGGAAAATGCAGTATATCTTATTACATCCTATCCTGATCCTTTTTTTAAAATAGAAAACTATCAAAATATAATCTCAAATTTTTAATTTACACACTGTCTTATGGATTGCAAGTTTGCATTTAGGATTGAATTTATGAATTCAAATTTTGTATTTTAATCTTTATTCTTTGTCACACTTAGGGATCAGGGATGATGATCTGGGTATGAATTCTCCACTTATGTGGCTTCGTGGAGAAAATGGAAACCGTGGAATCCAATCTCTCAACTTTCAGGGAATTGGGGTCACTCCCTGGATGCAGCCAAGGCTTGATGCCTCTGTGCTTGGTATGCAGGGTGACATCTACTAAGCTATAGCTACTGCTGCCCTTCAGGATATGAGGGTTGTTGATCTTTCCAAACAGGCACCTCCATCTCTTCTGTAATTCCAGCAACCACAAAGTGTCCCCAACAGGCCTGCTGGTCTAGTGGCAGCCCAAATGTTGCAGTAGTCTCAGCCTCAACCTGCTTTTATTCAAAGTGTTGAAGAGTCCCAGGTCCAGGTTTAGCATCAGCCTCATCTTCTTCAGCAACAATTGCAGCACCAGCACTCATTCACTAATCAACAGCAGCAGCAGACAGCAGCATCGCAGCAGTAGCAGCAGCAACTGCTTGATCATCAGCATGTTTCAAGTGTTGTCTCTGCCCTGTCTCAGTTTGCTTCAAGCTCTCAAGCCCAGTCACCATCATTGCAAGCCATCTCAGTTTGCTTGTATTTGTGATTGAATTTGTATGTAATTATTTTCATCTACATGCACTTGTAGTAGTCAAATGAGTTGTATAGATGCTTCTTTTATTCAATGAAATGTATGTTTCATTAGATCTAATGTCCTCTCTCCCTCTCAAGTATCAGATTCTGAATTCTCATAACTAATCTAATGTCAAGTCAATTTTGAACTGGCACTTAATTTTTAAGTCTTCATATGCCTTTCCTTTAAATGTTTCTGCTGGACAGTGGTTACCAGGGCAAAACAGTGATATTGGAATTGCAATTCCTTCATCAACGGCATTTGATTCTTCAGTAGTGTGAGCATTTTCATATTGATGAATTTTGTTTTGATTCTATACATATGGATTATTCTATAAAGTGGTTTCCATATATTCTAACAATAGCAGAAGCTGAAGCTGAACAATGGCGAAAGTTAAAAAAAAAAAAAAAAAAGATTGCAATAAAAACGTCTTTCCAAAAGACGCTTTGGAAAGCGTCTTTTAAAAAGACGCTTTGGAAAGCGTCTTTTAAAAAGACGTTTTTGAAAGCGTCTTTTGGAAAAACGTTTTCCAAAGGTTTTTTCACTCAAATAAATTTTCACAAAACACTTTTAAACGCGTCTTTTCGAAATACGTTTTTCATGTAAATTCGGTTTTTAAAGATTATGAAATCGTTTTTTCAAAAAATATTTCTACACCGAAAACTTCTTTTCAAAAGACGTTTTCAAAACAACACTAGTTTGGTAATTAAGTTCAAAATAACGCTAGAATGGAAAATAAGTTTTTTTTTTTTACGTTAGTTGAGGATTTAACTCCTCATAAAATTCATGGTGGAATGCATTCATATCAAAATTTGACAAATAGCACTCAAGATAGCATTATTGAACGCTTGCTGATTAATTAATTTTATCTTTCACACGTACTTTTGTGTAAATAATAATAATAAAAAATATATAGAATATAATATTTTAATATTATAATAATATCAAAATATAATTTTTAGTATCATTAAATTGACATTTTATATTGAAAATACTTTTAGAATTTCTCTGTTTCATTGTTGGCCACTTGCTGGTTATTAGATTCATGGACAGAGCCAGTCTGCCCCCTAAAATTTTTTTATTTGAATATTTTTTATACTTTTTATTTTTTTTCAAATACACCCTTTTATTTTATATTTTTACTCCTTCTAAGTGTAAAAGTCTTCATATTTTACCTTTATTTTAATTATAATTTGACCCTTTAATGAGAATTTTATTGACTTTTTAGAATTTCTATGTATAACATAAAGTTTTTTACATGTTTTTTTTTTTTTATTATTAAATTGGGACTTTTATCTAATTTATAAATTCCTTTGTATCAATAACTTTAGTTATAAAAAATGTGATCAATTATTTAAAATTCATTAATTTTTAAATTTATAATTGAATATTTAGCAATTTTTTTTTTTGCCTCCAAAGTTAAATTCCTGACTCCGTCTCTAAATTTAGATTACTTGTTATGCTAAAAAATTACATTTTAACATTGAAATAAAGCTGTCAAAATATAGAATTTCAATACTCTATCAATGCCAAAAAATATATAACTTTCGTATGGATAAAATGTTATTTAACATTGAAAATATTCTTAGGGCCCAAAAAATGAGGATGAGAACAAACAATTAACATTAGTTCAAGGCTAAGTAATATTCAAATTAATCATATGGGTTAGCTCATAAATAACTTTGTTTCAAGAGGATTTTAGGGTCAAATAACATTTTTTTTTTTGTTTGGGGATTAGATATCCAAAATTTATTCCAACAGTTACGCACTCAAAAATGTAGTTTACATGTCTTTGTCATAAAAAAAGAAAAGAAGGTAATTTAAAACGTGTCCTAAACTTCAATTTATTGTATTGCTAGATGTTGATGGGGCAACATATATAAAGTTAATGAGATGTTGCTAGAAAAATCTTTTGGCAATCCTACCGAATACCTTAAATTGAATCTATATTAGTTTATGCTTCAATTGTTGCAGTTGGAATTAATTGCAGGAGTTGATCTGTAAGCATAACCCTTACGGACAATCTTCAACGGTTTTTCGCTAGAATAAATTCGCAAGGGTTATGCTTTGAAAAGTTGTAATCTTTCAGACTTTATCAGATGCGGTGTTAGGTGAGCAATGGACCCTCCTAAATTTTGAAAAATTAGACCTTTGTTTTTAATACATTTTGTTTTTTAAAATTTGGAGTTGCTCTCCAATTTTTTTTTTTTTAATATTATATTTCCATAAAAAAATCTCCTTTAATTTTATTTTTTTTTTAAATTAATCACGAGCATCATGTGATTTTTAATTTTAAATTGAAAATTAAAAAAAATGTGTATGTGCATTGCAAATGTGAAGATCGTGGTTACATGTATCCCAATAAGAAGAGATTCCTCCTATTCAATTTAGAGAAGGTTCTTCTTACATAATTTGGAATTAAATATTTTTCTTTAGTACTAATTTTTCATAAAATAAGGAAGTGTTAGAATTTGTTAAGAACAATTTCTCAATAATTTTTTAAATGAATCAAAATTATTGACAAAGTCAATAGACTTGGCCAATTATTTTATATCATGTAAGTAAAAATAAATTTTTTGTCTCTTTAAAAATAAATAACATATACACATAATATGATTTAATTAGTATGATTCATGCACCCGGTCCACGGCGAACATGTTTTTTGCACTTTTTAAATTCATATACACATTTTTTTGTTCACTTGGGAGGGTAATTTTTATTTTTATTTTTATTTTTTAAGCAGGAGTGTCTTAATAATTTTGTCACCAAACTAATCTTCTTACACTCGCAAGATTTACAAAAATCCTATGAGGCAGAAGGCGAGGAGCTCGAACTAGCAACTTTAGGATCTATAATACGTCTACCAATCTATTTGAGTTATCCCCGTAGTTGTCTTGGGAGGGTAATTGAAGAGCTCATTTAAGATAATGTCAGTACCAAATTGCTTCATTCTTAAACATGTGATCAATGGAAAGTTTTTGAATGTGTTCGGTACAATGACATAACAATGTGTCATTTTAATAATATTCTGTAATGTAAAATATAATCCACATTACTTAATAAAATATAGTATATGTGACAGAGTGTAATTAGAAAAGTATAAAGTCACATAGTGTATCACACCCATAAAAAATCTCTTATAATCAATTAAGTTCTATTCCTTAAGAATGATACTATACTTAGCTTAAAACTTTATCAAAAATATTTTATACATTGATGTATCAATATTATATTAATTTTATATTACATTATAATATGATATAAAATTAATATAACACAGGTACATTAATACGTCAAATACTTTTAATAAAATTAAATGTAAGAGTAATTTTATCCATCCCTTAAACATCATCCTCGAAAGTTTGTTTTTTTCGTGTCGGCTCTGCGTGGCCATGTGAAATGTGAATAGGCGACTGTGAGTGGGAGGCCGATCCTTGTCATTAATGAGTGCGTATTAATGTGAAAGCGCTGGCATCGACCCGAGTGGTTTGTCGGCTCTCTCTCTCTCTCTCTCTCTCTCTCTCAAACTTGGGACCCCAATTTAAACTTGAAAACGGTGGATTTTGGGAACTTGCACTTGATTTGGTCTCCAAAAAGCAAAGTTGTGTTTCCAGCCGGTGATGCCATTGCTGCTGCGGAGGCAGATCTCCCGTCTAAATATTAGTCTGATACACGTGCTTTATAATTTTAAGAAAACTACTTGTCATGTTTAATATACAAAAATATAATAATTATTTTATGAAAAATATAATAAATAAAATAAAAATAACATGAAATAAAATAAAATAAAAATTACTCATTTGGGTTAAAGATATTTTTGAAATGATTTTTAACAAAATGATCATTCTATAAAATAGATATTACGAATCATATCAAACAAGAATAAGAAACGGAAAAAAGTTAGATGATATATTCTTGAAATACCTATTCTACTATATCAAATATGATCGTAAGATCTATTTTAATAAGTTGGAAGGAGATGAGATAAAAGGAGAAGAGAAAATTAATTATTATAGGGAAGAGGAGATGAGAGGAAAGGAGAGGAGAGGAGTGGGTAATCCCTATTTCATGTTTGAATAACTAATAAGAGTAGCAGAAGTAATCATTTTCTTGTTTGAAAATGATATAGAAGAGAAACAAAATATTTTTATATTATTTATAACTGTATCCATTTAAAACTAACGATACTATATTGAGGTGTTTATTTTATTTTATCTCTACAATTTTAAGGGTATAATTTGTATTATAAAAAAATCAGTAAAGAGGTACCTCATCTCTCTCTCTCTCTCTCTCTCTCTCTCTCCATCTCCCTTCACTTGTAGACTTATTGTAAAATGGTTAAAATAAGTCTTGAGCTATCCCTTCCATTTGTAATTTTTAAACTAAACATGAAATAAATTGCTCCAACTTTCCTTTCTTTCTGACTCCTTCCATCCAAACCCGTCAGTGTTTATTTGATGTCAAACAAATTGTCACTAGTTGAGTAATGAGGTCTTAAACATATATATATATACACACACACACAAACACACACATTTCACACTTCATTCATGTTTGATGAATTTTGCTTTTGTAAATTTTGTTTTGTTAAACTGTTCAAAATAAAATTTAAAAAAAAACAAATAATGCTATCCTTACTAAACAGTTTCCTTTCGGCCAAAAGTCCACAAGTAAGATTAAAATGGGAATCATGGTCACGCCCAAAAATATTAATCCTAAAAGTCCCTTAATTATTTTGTAACTAAAATGCCATCAATATATATATATATATATATATATTGTGTAAAACTTCTATGTCGGTAACTAACCTCATTTGAATTAAGGAACATGTGTGTAAAACTTTTTTTCAACCTTCAAAATTTAGTACCTCATGATATATAAATTTGTTTTTAGTAAATTTTTTTTATATTTGAGTTCTAAAAATTGAGATCTATCAAATAAGATTTATATTAGATATAAGATTTTACAAAAAAAAAGAAAAGAATTTCACTGGAACTTCATTATATTTTCCAAAGACAGTGAAATTTCACTATCTTCGGAAAACAAAGTGAAATCTTACTATTTCCTTAAGGGATAATGAAATTTTACTTTTTTATAAAATCAAAGGAAACCTCATTCCTAAAAACAAAAAGAACATTATAACATTATTGAGTACCACTCCAAATTACAAGACAAAAGCTCTCTTTATAAATGTGAAAAATTATCAAAATCACATGCAATATTGCAACTCATACAAACAATACTCTTGGAATTTTACTAAATTTCTTGAACAAAGTGAAATTTCACTATATTGTTCAACACAATGAAATTTTATTCATTGAGTCAAGTATTACATAGCCTCATTCTTCAAATATACATTGACGTCACAATAAAAAATTAAACACTACATTGAGCTTCAAATTATTAGAATCAGCTCCCAAATCTTTGGCCAAATTAAGTGCCCATTCCTCAATTTTCATAAATCAATCTAATCTACTCCAAATCAATACATTGTGCTTCTTATTATTCGGCTAAATTCATCAGATAATCATTTACATTATTTTCCTTTAAGTTGACAACTTTAATAGTTTGCAATCATCATCAGCGATATCGTAGTGCAGTGTGGTGTAGAATATGCTAAATTATCGCTTTCCAAGTTAATAATAGTGAAGAGTGTAGGAACTGATGAGCTCAATGAATTCTTTTATGACGAACCTGATCTTGATTTAACAATGTTGTATCTATACAAGGGGCTTATTACTAATTAATACAGTTTTTTTTAAAGTTATTTATCAAATGATGTGGCGGTAGTTAAGGCGTTATCGGCTGACACGGTGCATGATGGTGGCCATGTGTTAGCTAGGGTATATTATGTTTAATATATGAATCAAGTTGCACGCAATCGTTGAGAACTAATCATACAATCTGAAATTATATTCACTTTGGTGAAGAAGATGTCGACACGGGTAAATGTAGTGTCATTCATTCTGGTGGCACATGTGTTAGGCATTGGGGTGCTGATATGGTGTTGGTTTGGAATATTCACATCAAAGGTGGGTTTATCTGAAGCCACGCATCATCACTATCATTCATCGAAGATATAGAGCCATTATGAAATCATTGTGCATCTGATTTGCAATTCGTGCATCACCAGAGTCATTTATCGTCGAGCTAGTCGATCCCTCTCTCCATCATTGATAAAGTTATTTGCGCAACTCAAAACAGCGGCGCCTGAAATAATTTCAGCGTGCAGGCCCTTGAACGGGCGTTGTATGTCGAAAAAACGTTAGGCTGGTGCCGAAATTCGCAATGATTTGATCCTTGTAATAGTATCATAGAAAGGAATGCAATTCTGACCTTATCCTTTTGCCTTTATCTTTCACAACAATTATCATAATACTTGTCAATTTTTTTTTTTTCTGGGGTCTTTTTTCCAGACTTCTACTTTTTCTGACTTGGGGTCCCATGTTTCCATATTTCCATTAATTTTTTTTAATGTTTTAGTAATGCAGGGGACAACTTACGTGTACTGGTCCACCAACTTTACATCACCATATATATATATATATATATGTATTATATATAACACGTTATATATAAATATTATATTATTCTATTACCATCATATATAAAATATATTCATACATATATAATAATATTTTTATTTGAAATCAATAATATATAATAATAAATTAAAATATTAAAATAATTATTTAATACTCATATTTATGATTATAAAATTAAATTTTATTAACTTACTTTTATAACAAACTATCAAATAATATCTAATATTATCTAATAATATAAATAGTAAAATGATAAAAATAAATAAATATGAGTGATAAAATAGATTTTCATATTTTATAATCACTTCTAAATAATAACCTAACACTCAATGAGTAGCTTTACTCCAAACAAGCAAAATTTATTTTATAAGTCATTATATCATAATTTAATTTTTATAAGTTAGAACTCTTCCAAAATAGTTCTAACAAGGTGTGTGAGCTACAGAGTTGAGACAGAAGTGTGATGAAAGTAATCAAATATAAAACGTTATTTTTTTTAAAAAAAAGTGTATTGTTTTGTTTTACTAATAATAACTAATGTTTTTTTTTTAATAAATGTCTTATATATTTGACTTAATTATTTATTTCTTACCTGTTAATATGTAAAGAGTATTTTTTATAATTAATAAAAAAACTTATTTTAATTATTTAGAATTTAAAGAATAATAATCTACTTAAATAAAATAAACTCGATAGAATTTAATAATTAATAGACATTATAACAAGAATATTTTCAGAATCATGCATTACATATCATTGCATTAAATGACTAGACAATCTTATCGGGTGATGTGGGCAATGAAAGAATCTAACTCCATGCGTGAAACGCCGCCTACTGCCACTGACTGCCGGACAGCCCCACCCAACTTCTGTTGCTCTGGTCCTCATCTCATCTCCTTCTTTCGACGCCATCAATCTTTTCACAGTCTTTTTGACCGTCAATGATGTCACCAAATCATCTTTGAGTGCAAAATCCTTGACCACTACACCAACTTTGAGCAACTTGGTAATTAGCACGGCGTTCCTCGGCTGGTCAGAATGCATTGGCCAAGCTGCAATTGGCACTCCCATGGTGATGCTCTCCATGCACGAATTCCATCCACAGTGACTCATGAATCCACCCGTTGATGGGTGACCCAGAATTTCCAATTGGGGTGCCCATTCTCTCACCACCATTCCCTTCCCTTCCAGTCTCTCTTCAAACCCTTTTGGCAGTTCAACCCTTCTCTCTCCTCCTGCAAATACATCTCCTTTATCTGCATCTCTCAATGCCCAAATGAACTTTTGGCCACTTTGTTCCAATCCAATTGCTAGCTCTTTGATTTGTTTATCGGTTAATGAAGTTGTAGTCCCAAAAGAGACGTAAATAACCGAGTTTGGAGCTTGGTTGTCTAGCCACTCCAAACATTCATGGCGTTGTTTAGATTTATTGTTCTCTGATATTGCCACTGGATTGAATGGCCCAAGAGCCCAATGTTTCTTGTTTTTACTTATCTGTTCTTTTGCAAGCAAGTCAAGATATGGAGCTTCTATTACTTTGCATGTGTTGTAAAGACGACCAGCGTTCAACTTTATATAATCATGCTGTGTGTTGATGAATTTCTTGAAGTCTGGAGGGAAACAAACTTCGTTTGATGGGAGGGATTTGAGTGCTTCGTCTTCAACTGTGAAAGGTCTTCCCATGGTTTCCCATAAGTAGAAGAACATGGCGAAAGCAGAGACACTGTGAAAGGTGTAGGACTCTGTATGTGGTATAGAAGGGATGTCTTGAACAACAGAAGACATTAGAGAGTCATGAATGACGACAACTCTTCGAGCTACGATCGAGAGCGTTCGTGAAAGGGTGGTAACGGGCTCGCGAAGTTGCGATGATGCGTCGAAGGATGGTTGGAGGTGTGAGGGGAATTTATGGGAGGCACTGGGGTTTGGAGGAGGAGAGGGAATAGAAGGGGTTGGGAATTCATAGAAGTGGATATTGGTGGTGGCGAGAGGGTTCCAACCGTGGACACGGAACTTGGCTTGGCGGTTGTGGGTGGTGGAGCTGACATAGTGGACCGGAATATCGTAGGAAGCTAGGAGGCGGGATAGCTGGAGAAGCTGGTTGAGATGGCCTTGTGCTGGAAAAGGCACCATGAGGACCACCACTTGGGCTTGTTTTAGGCCATTTTCGCGGTGGATCAGGTGTTGGTGGTGCTGATGGTTGGCCATGGGAAAAGAAAGAAAGTTGTTGAAGGATAATCTTGAGAATTGTTGTGTTTGCTGCTTTATAGAACCATAAGAACTAGGATTTTGTGAGGTGAGGACACAATTATGTTGTCAATTGTCATTAACTTTTTCATTCAACTTCACGTGAACAACGCATATGACATCACATTTGATAGTTGAGAATTCAAAATGAGATAGCCATCCTTAGAGCGTCTATTAGACTTGACGCAGAGAGGATAGCTGTGTCTTAACTATTAATTTATTTTTTATTTTTTATATCTTTATAAAAAAATTTAGTACAATAATTCATGCCTTAATTACAAGTTTTTATATGGTACTGATATACTTATATAAAATGTTACTTATCATTATGGATTTTATTAAAAGAATATGAATATATAAACATCACATGAGTACTTTTAAAACAATTATGATAAAAAATATTTTGTCTTTGATTAATGAATAGTACTTGATGGAAGACATATATATATATATATATATATATATATATATATATATATACACACCTTAAGCGGCATAAGAGTGGCAAATCTATAATGAAAGTAAATGATAGGGAGAGAAATAGTCAGTGGTGAAAAGAGAAAGAGTTCAGGGACAAAAATATATTAAAATATAAAAATAAATATTTATTTTAAGCATTACGGTTGGAATTGATCTTCAGTGGTCCTTTGAGACCATGTCTCAAAGATTAGATGATATGTCACATGTTTATAGACTCATTGTAACTACACTTGTGACATATCATCTTATCGTAAGGCGTAGTAAACCTAGTGTAGTTAAGAATTTTCTTTATCATTGGAGTACACGTATGGTTTTGAAATCATTAATGTAAGTATAGATATTATAACAATACTTAGTTCCAAACTTAGTAGAAAGATTTTCTTTTTACCTGGATACTTGTCTTAACTATAATTTGTTACATATGCAGTGCACATGTTTTTTGATTTATTTAATTTTTTATTTTTTTGTTAAAACTAAATAATCACGTGATATACATGTGATTACATACATGATCCACTAAGATTGTGACACGTACATAAATAAGAAGAGATTCCTTTTACCTGATTTGAAGCCAATTACTATCTATAAATATTATAACATAGAGACAAATAAATTTTTTTACCTCAAAAAAACCTCCACTCCTTGGAGATGCATGTTACTTTAAAAAACAATAAAATAAAAAAATAATTTCAAGATTTTATTTGAAATAGTACAAATAAAAAAATAATTTTAAGATTTTGTTTGACATATTACTCTGGTTAATGATTGCCTTGAACATGGTATTAGTAGTGAAGGAAATACATAATAAACACAAATGAGTATTTAACCCGGTTACCTCTTCGGATTAAGAACAGCGGAAGTGGAAGCGGAAACGGAAGAGACGACTTGTATTACGAGCTTTCTTGGAACACCATAAAGATTCTTGGAACGCTGCAAGAGATCCTCATTGTCAAATAGGATGGCTATAATATCGAGTCGCCTATATATTTTCACGATCCAAGACCAAGGGCATTATGATGGTTATCCAAAAAGAATCTCAGAGAGAGCGCCACTCAAGACCTCGCGTGATCATTTAGGAGACTACATATGGATGAACTTCTTCTGCTTAACTAATGCGTATTTTTTTATATTCCATGACTACAACTGATGGGATAACTGTAAGACTTACGTAATAATATCCAAATTGGTCAAACCAACCAGAATGGATAAGAGTTTTAACCACATATAAACTCTTATCATAATTATCATGGTTTACACAAATCTTGTGGTTCCAAATAGACTCGGGTCCACATGACCCAATGTCCAACATCTCCCACTCATCCATATTGGTTGAGTACTAAGCTCGCTCCATCACCTTCTACATACAGGAAATGGATTGTACGACTAGACGAGCAAGATCGGGGTAGGAGTACTATAATTAACCATCAAACTAACATAGTACCTAACTACAAACACATAACTGATCTCATCTTTGTCCCAAACTATTTTGTTACACTAGATTCAACATCTGTTACCCCTCACGAGAACTAATCTCATTACGATGCATGGACTATCTAATTTGTATAGTACTTATGATCATATCAATAGACATAGAAATCGATATGATCGCACGGGCAATTAGTCACAACATAATAGTGTATTACAGAATCATCTTCCCTAGCTACTCATGTTAATCCAATCGAATTCAATTGCTTTCGTAGACATACCTCGCCGGACCGCATCAATCATGGTCCATTAGCAACATGGTAAATTAGCAACATGAAACTCTATCTTCATAACGTAGTCTTAGGTCACAAAGGGCACAATGGAACTTCAAAAGGTTCTCAGAGCTCACACAGTGACGAAATAGGGATACATTCGTTCACTCTTTTTTATTAAGGTCACATCAATAGCACATACATTATATAATGTATGTTATGGCGGTGCTTTCACTCAATTGGGCATGTCAAACTCATTCTTAAAAGTATATAATGTCATATAAATCTTAGTTTAGTCATTATTTAGCGCCCGTCGTTATCCTAGCACCCTTCATCACTATTTCAGCTTCAAACCTAAACATTCTAACCAGTCGCTCTCTTAGCACCTATTTGAAAATTCGCATTCAGCTTTCTTCAGGTTCCATGAGGTGTGTGGCAACCTTTATACTCGATTCTTTAAAAGAATCTCATCTCGACCTTTATTGTCAAGGCGACATGTCATGACCCAAAACCCAACCTATGCGGATTAAAGGTCAGTGATCGACACTGTCACTTAGACAGGCCGTACAAAATCAAATGAATTGCACCAAAGAGTAATAAATGTTTTTTTTTTTATTTATTAGGTGCGGAAGCTGCATATATGAAACTCATTTGATAACTAAATCAACTTTAACAACTTATCACTAAGATTATCTCTAAATACAATTTCCATCATCATTGATCATAATTCAAATCTAATGACATCTTTCAATATCACTAAGTCACAATGTATAATATTAGTGTCATCCTTACAGGATTAATTCAATGTAAGTCTTGGAGTTATACAACATCAACATTACCCACAAGCACATCACTAGCTCCATTAGTTCACTATCATTACATTTCCTTCCATATTGTGTTACCTAAAAATTTGTTACAATTATGGGGTGAGCTAACTTAATTCATTAAGTAAATCCTTCACTCTTCCATGGGTTACACAAGGGTGTATAATAAGAGAATAATCATAGAATTTCAAGTTCAAAGGGATTGACCATCAGGCCAGAATAATATAGTTTATAAGGAGTTCACAAATGCGATAAGAATGAGTAAGAAAGTTAATAAGCACAAATTTATCAACATATAATGTTTAGCTACCTAAATCAAAGGGATTCAAATCGAATATAAAGGTAAGCCTTAAAGGCATATTTCACATCCAAAGGTAACATCATCAAATCAATAAATGGTATGGAATCAAACATATACAAATTGAGTCAAATGAATGTTATCAAATAGGGCTCGACTACCCCCATACACCATTCATCCAGGTTCACCACTCATCTCTGGGCTCCCCTGAATGGCACCAAGAGCTTTTATTATCATATCAAAATGTCCTTTTCAAGACAACGTGTTGGGTATCATTCCCAAACACCGACCCATAGGTCATTATCATCCAAAGAGTCAAGATAGATGTTGTGACAGACACAACCCGAGGTACTCATAAATAATGTTATTAGCAAAAAGATTTCACAAAGTATGTGCATACACATAGATTACAAATGTCCACAACAAAATGGATCACAACGATCACAAAGATAAGAAATAGACAAGGAGTCAAAGAACTCATAAATGTTCATAACAAATAGGATCTCAATAAAACACAAATTTCACATAATGGAAACAGGATAATCAATGGGTTGTGGACTTGAAGAAATTATTGATGCATGTTCCAAGAAGCAGAGATTGGTAGCTATACAAGTAGGTTACATTGGTAGAGTAGAAATTCACATATTAGAGTTTAGGTTTACTTACATTAGGTCCTTAGTATTGCATTCCCATACTGGTACCATAATAGCTATCCCATAGCCTTCTTTCAATTTTTCATCACTTAGGGTGATCATATAATCATGGATCAAAAATATCTTGCATATTGAATTAGAATTCATTCTAATTTCAAGAATCTTTATTCAGCATTTTAAGTTCTTTTGAACTTAATCTAATTGATTAAAGATCCTAAAATTCTCAATTTAAGGTTCTTGATGATTTATAGTTTATTTGGCACTTTAGGGGCATAATTGTAATTTATAATTTTAATGTTCCATATTTCTCCGTACATGATTTACGTATTTAGACTTCATTTTTGAGTCCAGTCAGTCCTTATAACATTTACAAAGACCTTTTAATTTCATCTATTCACCTTTGGT
The DNA here is from genome assembly GCA_008638375.1 of Nyssa sinensis. NCBI lineage: Eukaryota > Viridiplantae > Streptophyta > Magnoliopsida > Cornales > Nyssaceae > Nyssa > Nyssa sinensis. The sequence continues at coordinate 14,791,340 of CM018051.1, read as the reverse complement.
AACTTCATTAAGTCTTAAAGACGTATACGTTTCTTTTTTTTAGTTTATTATCGGGTCTTATCTTTCTCAAAAGGACATCACCATCAGGTTCAGAATATTGAAGATAATCAATTTAGGCTTTTCCGGATCTTAATTTGCATATATGTGACTTATATTAATCCTAGGGGCATTTTCGTAATTTTACACTTTCACGTGTCTCATTTTTCGGTACTTTTTTTTTTTATTAAAATGGACTCCCCCGTTGAGTCTGGAATGCCAAAAGAAAGTCAGAATATGCTATCTCTACCGTTGAGTCCAGATTGGCTAAAAATATTAGGTTAGACTATTTTTCATTTTAATTGGTCTTCGTTTGACCTATTTTTGGCTTAAGGGCATTTTGGTAATTTTTTTAAATTCAAAAATTATTTATAATTATTTTTCTGGACCAATTCGTAATTAATAGAGAGGTTTGGGGTCAAAATATAATTTTAGAAACTTATTTAACCAAAACCGTACTGTCTAAAGGATCAGTGACTAAACCAGACTCGCTTGGTCAAGAACCAACCGGTTCCTCCTGTTCAGTGTGTCATCATGATGCAAGCATGGCGTCATTAGTCACTTAATCAAAATGAAACCATTTCAAGAAGCCTTTAGATCCAGTTACATGCAGGTCAGCCTAGACCCGGTATCTGACCCGACCTAACCCATTGACTGACCTGGTCAACAGTTGACTTAATCAACAGAAGCCCTGCTACCGCTGCCAATTGCCTTCTCCAGCAATGACGAACTTCGACGATGAGCCCAACAGGGTTCGAATCTGTTTTCCATAGGGATTTCATATCCAAGGTCAAAATTTGGTTTCACTTAGTTTTGGACGTCAAACTAGAGGCTTACAGTGAGATCTCCGGCGAGACCCGATTTTTTGGCAACATATTCTCTTCTTATTTCGTGACGTTTTACATTGTTTTTTGAGCTCTTTTTTCTTCCATTGTATTTCTGGGAGCTTGGGGAAAATTTTCCCGTCTCTAAAATCAAGAAACAAAGGCCAAAACTCGTTCTCCCATGATTATCACTCCCAACTATAACCTCGGATTGTTTAGTGGTCTTTTGACCATTCTTGTTGCTTTAAGTTGCGTTGTGTCTCATTTTTAATGCTCTTTCTAGCCTCGTATCCAGAATCAAGTTTTGGTTAAGTTTCTTCATAATCCAAATTTTCCTAGGTTCGATCATGGTGATTTCTTAGGGTTTTTTAGCTTAAACTATTACATTTCATCTCAATTTTCTCCTTTTTCAATATTAATCGCATGCAAGCAATTAAAAGCTCATAAACTGATTCTAAAGGATAGAAAATAGATGAGAGAGAAGATTTTCTCTGACCTTCAATAGCGGCTCCAACCTCCACTATCCATGATTTCTGTTTTCTAATGGCTCTTGGGCCTTCCAGTTTTAGTTTGGTCATGGTCTAAAGCCTTGCATGCCCTTTTCCTTTATTTCTCTTCTTTCTCTCTCTAGCTGACTCTCTCTTTCTAGATGTCTAAAATACATAGCTTTCCCCCATACATAATATACATTTATATGAGGTAGGTATTTTGCATGCATTCTGATTGACTGGAGTGGGGTGATGCCACTTCATCTTTTTTTTTTCTTTTGAATTTTCCTGCCTTTTTCATGTTATATACTTTTCTTATGGCTAATATAGAACAAAAGTGCTGATAGCCTAATGTCTATCTTTTTTGTATAAGTTCTTCCTTTGTTGCCTTGGTCCAAAACTATATAAGAGCATTTTAAAGCTCTTTTCTTTCTTTTTCCTTTTCACATGCATAATATTACATTTTAAAGTATTTTATTAATCCCTAAACTTTGCATTTTAAATTTCAAAAAGTCTCTTATAATTTTTGTAAAGCTTCTTGATTAAACATACTTTTTTCATGTATCACTAGTCTTGTTTCAGTGTATTTCATGCACTAATTTTCTAAAATTATTCATGTGTTAATCCTTGATTAACGCCAATTGTAATTCATTATCAAGTTACGACATTTTTCATTAAATCATATTCTTTAAAATTGATCGTTTCCAATTCATAGCTAATTTGTCTCATTTATACTTTTGTCTCAATATTCATAGACTATCAATCTTAAGTAGAATTACCTATGATTCTTAAGCACTATCTTATGATAATCATCATTATCCTTAATTGCCCCGCTTAAATAGGTCGAGATGTTACATTCTCCCCTCCTTAAAAAGAGTTTTGTCGTCAAAACTTGAACATTCATATTTAGAAAGCTCTATTCTCTTTTCATGCTAATTTCATTAACCTGGATTCTCATAATTTATCCCTTGGACTTATTACTGGAATCTAGGACGTTATGTCCTCAAATAAGAAGATTTTTATTTTGAAACAAGATTCACAATTCTTTCATACACTGCCTTGTTTAATTTAATAGTGGTCTTATAAGTCAAGGGTTTGACTTTTTTGAACCTTTATTCTCAGTGCCTTGAAATTTTAAATTCAAAATCTTTAAATTCTTGTACTAGTACTTCGGTGCTTTTTCTTTAACACTGGGAAATAATCCCGATCAATCTGAAATCTAAATCCTAATATATACCAAGTCGTAATCACATCACTGTTCGTGGTTTCTCAACTTTTGTTGGTATTGTATAGCGTATTCTGTGCCAGGTAAAGGTATCTAATACCTTATTCTTTTTTTTTTTGTTGGTTGTTTTAGTTGTAGTATAGAAAGTCAATGGTGTAACTAGACTACATCACTTTCATCGTTTGGTTAGTATTGAATTCTTTATTCAAGTTCCTTAGTCCTTATTAAGGATAGAGCTCACTACAGAAAAAGCCACTTTTAGCGACCCATGGGTGCGTCACTAATAATACCAATGTGCGTCGCTAAATAGTTTTAGTGACGTTCCAGTGTGCCTCGCTAATCATCATGTCACTAATACTATTAGCGGCACGCACATTAGTATGCATCGCTAAAGGTCATTATTAGCGGCGTACAATTTGTGTCACTAATAATTAGGTGGGTGCGTCGCTAATACTATATAGAGGACGCAATGGATGTTGCTAATGTTGACCTTTAGCGATGCTCAGATGGCATCGCTAATAGTTTATTGGAATTATGTAGCGACGACCTAGGTGCATCACTAATAGTACTTATTAGCGGTGCATATAATACGTCACTAATAGTATGTTATTAGAATTATTTAGCGACACCTGCTGTGTGTCGCTAATAGTAAATTTTTAGCGACGACTGTTAAGCGTCGCTAAAACTAATATTTGGGTCTTTTAGGGACGCCTTTGTGTGCGTCGTTAAAAGTTAATTTTTTTTTTTTGGCTTGCTTTGGACCTGAATTATTTTATTTTATTTTTTGTGTTTTACTCTTGTTTATAACCTGTTTCAATCATCCTTATATAAAATAATTCTAAACATTCTGAAATGAATATATTAAAAGAAAAATGCATTTATATATATATATTATACTAATTACTTATAATTGTAAAAGTAGAATTTCTCAATAAATGCCAAAATAAAAAATTATCTTAGAAAATGTAACTACAGATGTCCATGAAAAGAAAAAAAATAAAAGAGTTAGGCTGATATCCAACGTTTTGGTTCGTCAAAACCCCAAAATTGGTCTTTTCGAAGCAGAAAGTTGTTTAAGTTTCAAATCGGTGATCCGAATTGAGTGTCGTAAGTTTATGCAAGTCTGTTTTATCATTTTTAAGGTGTGTAATGAGGTTTTGGGCTCGTTAGGTTGATATTCGGTGTTTTGGTTCGTTAAAACCTCAAAATGGAGTTTTTGGGAGCAAAAAGTTGCATACGTTTGCAACCGGTGATCCGAACCGAGTGTCGTGAGTTCGTGCAAGTCTATTTCATCATTTTTGAGGTATGTGATGGGGTTTCAAGGTTGGTAGGCTGATATCTAGTATTTTGGTCCATCAAAACTCCAAAATAGGCCTTTTTGGAGTAAAAAAGCTGTATAAGTTTCAAATTGGTGATCCGAACCGAGTGTCGTAAGTTCGTACAAGTCTATTTTATCATTTTTAAGGTGTTTAATGGGGTTTCTAGGCTATTAGGTTGATATCCATTGTTTTGGTCAATTAAAACCCGAAAATGGACCTTTTAGAGCAAAAAGTTGTATAACTTTGAAATTGGTGATCTGAATCGAGTGCCGTAAGTTTTTGTAAGTCTATTTTATTATTTGTGAAGTGTGTGATGAGGTTTTGAGGTTGGTAGGCTGATATTAAGCATTTTGGTCTGTCAAAACTCCAAAATGAGCATTTTTGGAGCAGAAAGTTGCATAAGTTTCAAACCAGTGATCCGAACCGAGTGCCGTAAGTTCATGCAAGTTTATTTTATCATATCTGAGGTGCGTGATGGGGTTTCTAGGTTGTTAGGTTGATATATGTTGTTTTGGTCAATCAAAACCCAAAAATTGACCTTTTTGGAGTAAAAAGTTTCATAAGTTTGAAACCGGTGATCCAAACTGAGTGTCGTAGGTTCATATAAGTCTATTTTATCATTTCTGAGGTTTGTGATGGGGTTTCAGGGTTGATAGGCTGATATCCAATAGTTTGGTCCATCAAGACCCCAAAATGGGCCTTTTTGGAGCAAAAAGTTGCATAAGTTTCAAACTGGTGATTCGAACTAAGTGCCGTAAGTTCGTGCAAGTCTATTTTATCATTTGTGAGGTGTGTGATGGGGTTTCAACTCTGTTAGGTTGATATCTATTGTTTTGGTCAATCAAAACCCAAAAATGGGCCTTTTTGGAGCAAGAAGTTGCATAAGTTTGAAACCGATTATCCGAACCGAGTTTCGTAAGTTTGTGCAAGTCTATTTTATTATTTTTGAGGTGTGTGATGGGTTTTCGAGGTTGTTAGGCTGATATCTGACATTTTGGTCCTTTAAAACCCAAAATTGGTCTTTTTGGAGCAAAAAATTGCATAAGTTTCAAACCGATAATTTGAACCGAGTGTCGTAAGTTCGTCCAAGTCTATTTTATAATTTGTGAGGTGTGTGATGGGTTTTCAAGGTTTTTAGGCCGATATCTGGCATTTTGGTCCTTTAAACCCCCAAAATTGGTCTTTTTTAGAGCAGAAAGTTGTATAAGTTTCAAATCGGTGTTCCGAACCGAGTGCCATAAGTTTGTTCAAGTATATTTTATCATTTGTGAGGTGTGTGATGGGGTTTTGGGGTTGTTAGGCTGATATCTAACATTTTGATATATCAAAGCCCCAAAATAGGTCTTGTTGGAGTGAAAAGTTACATAAGTTTCAAATGGTCATTAGAACCGATGTAATTAAGTAAGTTCGTGCAAGTATATTTTTCATATTTGAAATGTGTCATGGGGTTTCTAGGCTGTTAGGCCAAAATCTGAATTTTGTTCTTTTTTACGTAACATTTTTTATAAATAATAAAGCCACTAAAGTAATTTTAAAAACTTACTAAGGCTAAACAGAGCCTCCCTGTTGGCTGAGAAATGTCTGCATAAGAGACTTTTGTCATCATCTGCTCCAACTTTGCATTACGTCTCTCAGCTGCCTCAGCTTTCTAGGTGGCTTCGTGAAAGCTAGCATCGCTCTCGACAGTAGAGGATGATGACGTCGGTTGCATCCCACCCTCTAAGCCATACACATATCCGCACCTCCTACCCAGAATAGTCTCCCGTATCTGGTCATCGGTTGGTGGATCCTCACCCTAAAGGGTCGGCTGAACACGCAACTGGACCATTTCCTCATATAAAAACATATATATAAGTTACTACTTTTATAACTTTAGATTAATATTAAATTAGTAATATTGGTATATATACGTAAATAACTTGCATAAAGCCGCTGAGCTTCAGGCCCAGTCCAACCCTTCTTGGGGTTGTAGTGCGTCCTGTGTCACAAATCAATCGGACTTGGTGGTGCACCAGTCTCTTGGTCTCGCTGCAGCAAATTAACAATAACTTGTGAAGATTAATTTCATGAAAAGATTATAGAATAACAACTTGATACATTTATTAACTTACCATCTCATACCTATACCGTACAAAAGATTGTGATCTACCACAGTGGGTCACCTTTTGCTTGCTTCTTTTCTCTTTATTTTTCTTGCTAAGTTCATACACTTGGCCAAAACAAAGAAGGTTAGTATAAATGACAATGATTTATCATATAACAAAATTAATTTTGACAATTATTACCTGAAATGCATTACTAGGGAACCAGTTGCATAGTAATATCTAATCCTCTACCGTCACCCCCTTGTAGGGTTTGTCGCGAGGATCTCTATCGACTGCCACCTCTGCCTCATAGTGCATGTGGAGCCTGTGTCGATAGTCCCTGAAATGGACTCCCAAGTAATAGTCCATTGGCTTCACGACATGAGGTAGGTGGAGATCGATGTCAAACTTCTCTTGTAAAACATTTCATTGTCAAAACATTACTTCATTAGATATGTTAAAATTTAGTTGAATATAATAATAAGAGATGTACCAGGATACACGCATGAATATCCCGTCGCTACTTGTTAGTGATGAGACTCCAGTCATTAATATGGAGTGGGGCGCGTAGTCGGCAAATGATGTCGAACTTTGTAGTGAACTGCTATGCCCACCCACCGACGGGCTTCAACAAGCCCGGAGGTATCTCAATCCGAAGTTACGTGCCCTCTGCTGCCTCCATCTGAACCTGCATTTAAAGGCGGTGGTTGAAGCTTTAGAAGAAATAAAATAGAAACAATTAGTACCAAATTGATATAATTATTAATAAAAAAAGAAACTATGCATACTATCGATGACAGGATCGGTCGACCCCACAGATTAAAGGGAAGGGGTCGATGGGTCCGACCAGGTTGTGTGTCTATGTGATCCTAGTCCAACCATATTTAAAAGAAATTTTAAAAATAAAAATCCATTACATCATAAAAATGAATATGCATTACATCATAAAATCGAATATCCATTACATCATAAAAATAAATATCCATTACATTATAAAATTAAAAATCCATTATACTTGATTCTAACACATGTAATACCTATTACAATTATTCATCTGAGTCTGTATCATCATCTGATCTTAAAATTTCTTCATTTTCAGTACAATACTTCAACAATGTATCATCATCAAAATCACTTTCCTCGTTATCATCATAATTAATGAAAGTTGCATCCCTCAGATCTAATTGTTTGGTATTTGTGACGTCAAAAGTTACGACTTGATCTAGTTCTACATCAGTTCTATTCAACCGATACGAAGTAACTTCTTCTTGATCGTGGCGGACAACACCATCGTAGGCAGATTGAGACTTTTCTTGTAGTGCCTTTTCAATCCTCTCAAAATCTTCCTCTCCCTTTTCAATTTCTAGTACATCATAAACATTTCTAGACTTTATTTTTTGGACAACATGTCAATCACCTCTGATTTTTGTGTCCTTCAAATAGAAAAATTGTTTTGCTTGAGATGCCAATAGATACAGATCATCTTTAAATGTCATACGTGACGTATTAACACTTATGAAGTGCTTATCGATCTACATTCTAGTCTTCTTGTTACTTACATCCCACCAATCACATTTAAACAGATACACAGAATGACTGAAGTAGTAATGTAACTGTATTATATCTTGTAAAACACCATAATACTTTACATTTTGTCTTGCTTCATAATCTCCCTGAACAAGGACACTGTTATTCTATGTTTACCGGCTCATCTCACGTTCCTTCGTGTGAAATCGAACATCATCAACAATTAAACAGGTGTAGAGGGATATCCTTTGATCAAGGCTACATGCTAAGGAATATAATTGATCGTACACTTTAGGAGATTTTTGGTGGTGTAATAACTTCATCTATTAATTCAATACAAGTACAAAATTAATTGAATACAAATGCATTAACTAATTCAATTACAATTATTTGAAACCTATACTTACTCGTTCTCTAAACCACTTTGGAAACAAATTTTGTTATCTTTGCTCTAGATCAGTATCAGTAACATGTTCTCTCTGAAGCTCAGTCGCATGCTCACTACATAAGATAAAATATGTTTTATATAACTTACATTTATGTACTAACGTAGTATTGAAATGATTTTGATAAACTTACTTAAAATATGGCAATGTCTCATTGCATTTGTTAAGCATGGTATAGTGGGTTTTTTTTAAGTCTTCAGGATGATATCATTCATATATACGGACACCTATTGGCCCACATTCTAATTAAACACTTCAAGGCCAGTTCGTTGTTACCTTGGACATCCATCAGAATTTCATTCTTCACGATTAAACCTTATCTCGATATCTTCAAGATGTATAGAGCAGAATGTGAGACATTCAGCATCAACGTACGCCTCAGTAATTGACCTTTCCGATCGTACTTTGTTATGCACATATTGCTTCAATGTGTGCAAATATCTGTTTTAATAATTAATCAGTTATAAATTAAAATAGTTGGGATGGATAGATAAGACAAAAATTAAAATTTAATGTACCTTTCTATTGGATACATCCAACGGTATTGGACAGGTCCGCCAATTTTTGCCTCATGCCGCAAATGCACAGCTAAGTAGATCATTAAATTAAAGAAAGATGGAAGGAAAATCTTTTCCAACTTGCAGAGGATCACGACAACATCCCTTTTGAGCTTTTCCAGTACTTTCAACTTCAACATCTTGGCACTTAATTCTTTAAAGAAGTAGCCCAACTCAATCAATGTAGTTGATATGTCATCGGTGAGATATCAACATATTGCAACCGGAAAAAGTCATTGAAAAAGGATATGGCACACTACAGGAAAAGGCATGCGTGTGTCGCTAATAATGGCAAAATGCATCGCTAAAGAGATTTTGCGACGCACAGAGGGGTGTCGCTAAAGACGTCACAAATAGTCGTGTCGCTAATAGTATTAGCGACGCACACATCCCTTTGTGTCGCTAAAGGTAAATATTAGCGACGCTCACAGTGCGTCGCTAATAATTGGGCTGGTACGTCGCAAATACTATACACGAATGCAATGTGCGTCGCAAATGATATATTTATCCGACCTTAGCGATACTTGTTGTACGTCGGTAATAGTTTGTAGCCAATCTTTAACGACGAATTTGAAGCGTCGCTATAAATTGATTTCTTAGTTTTTAGTGTCGCATTTTTTTGCGTCGCTAAAAGTTTAATTTTTTTTTCCCTACATTATTTGTTTTATTTGTTATTTTATTCCTATTTAAACTTGTATCAATCGTCCTGATATACAATAAAATTTAAACATTTTGAAATGAATATGTATTGAAAAAGAAAAATACATTCATATATATATATATGTATTATACTAATTAATTAGTTACAGTTGTAAAAGTACAATTTAAGAATAAATACAAAAATAAAAAATTGTCTCAAAAAATGTAACTACAGATGTCGATGAAAAAAAAAAAGATAAAAATAGTTAGTCCCGATGCAAGACCTAAAGACCCTGGCACAATAATCCCGATCAATCTGAAATAAAGATCAAATGATATATATTAGAACACTTATGAAATATATATGAAAGTGAATATATTGTTTTTTTTTCCATGCATAAATAGTAAGAACGGCATAAAGTAGCATAAGTTGCAAACCACTAATCCGAATTGATTACCCTAAGTTTTTGGTACTCTATTTTTTTATTTGTGAGGTGTGTGATGGGGTATCAAGATAGTTAGGCAGATATCCAGTATTTTTGTTTGTGAAAACCCCAAAACCTTCTTTTTCGGAGCAAAAACTTGCATAAGTTTCAAACCGTTGATCCGAATCGAGTGATGTAAGTTCGTGGAAGTATATTTTATCATTTTTGTGGTGTGTGATGGGGTTTGGGGGTCGGTAGGCCAATATCTAGCATTTTGGTCTGTCAAAACTCATAAATGGGCATTTTCGAAGCAGAAACTTGCATAAGTTTCAAACCAGTGATCCGAACCGAGTGCCATAAGTTTGTACAAGTATATTTATCATTTTTGAGGTGTGTGATGGGGTTTCGTGATAGTTAGGCCGATATTCGGTGTTTTGGTCTGTCAAAACCCGAAAATGGATCTTTTTTGGAGTAGAAACTTGCATAAGTTTTAAACCGGTGATCCGAATCGAGTGCCCTAAGTTTTTGAAAGTCTATTTTACCATTTTTGAGGTGTGTCATGGGGTTTCATGGTAGTTAGGCCGATATCCGGTGTTTTGGTCCGTCAAAACCTTAAAATAGGCCTTTTTAGAGCAGAAACTTGCAAAAGTTTCAAACCGGTGATCCAAACCAAGTGACGTAAGTTTATCCAAGTCTATTTTATCATTTGTGAGGTGTGTGATGGGGTTTTGTGATAGTTAGGTTGATATATGGTGTTTTGGTTTGTTAAAACTCGAAAATGGCCCTTTTCGGAGTAGAAACTTGCATAAGTTTCAAACTGATGATCCGAACTGAGTGCCGTAAGTTTGTGCAAGTGTATTTTATCATTTTTGAGGTGTGTGATGGGACTTTGTGGTAGTTAGGCCGATATCCGGTGTTTTGGTCTTTCAAAACCCGAAAATGGGCCTTTTTGGAGCAGAAACTTGCATAAGTTTCAAACCGGTGATCCGAATCGAGTGCCGTAAGTTTGTGCAAGTATATTTTATCATTTGTGAGGTGTTTGATGGGGTTTAATGGTATTTTGGTTGATATCCGGTGTTTTGGTCCGTCAAAACCCGAAAATGGGCATTTTTGGAGCAGAAACTTGCATAAGTTTTAAACCGGTGATCCGAACCGAGTGCCGTAAGTTCGTGAAAGTCTATTTTATTATTTGTGAGGTATGTGATGGGGTTTTGTGGTATTTAGGCCAATATCTCGTGTTTTGGTCCGTCAAAACCCAAAAATGGGGCCTTTTGGAACAGAAACTTGCATAAGTTTCAAACCGGTGATCCGAACCGAGCGTCGAAGTTTGTGCAAGTCTATTTTATCATTTTTGAGGTGTGTGATCGGTTTTTGTGGTATTTACGCTGATATCCGGTGTTTTGGTCCATCAAAACCCAAAAATGGGCTTTTTTGGAGCAAAAACTTGCATAAGTTTCAAACCGGTGATCCGAATCGAGTGCCGTAAGTTCGTGCAAGTCTATTTTATCATTTGTGAGGTGTGTGATGGGGTTTGTGGGTTGGTAGGCCGATATCTGGCATTTTGGTCTATCAAAATCCCAAAATGGGCCTTTTGGAGCAAAAAGTTACAAAAGTTTTAGACCGGGCATCCAAACCGAGTGGCGTAAGTTCGTGCAAGTCTATTTTATTATTTGGGAGGTGTGTGATGGGGTTTCATGGTAGTTACATCGATATTAAATGTTTTGATTAGTCAAAACCCAAAAGTGGGCCTTTTTGGAGCATAAACTGGCAAAAGTTTTTAACGATCATTCGAACCGATGAAATTAAATAAGTTTGTGCGACTATATTTTTTTATTTTTACGTAACATTTTCTATAAATAATAAATCCACCGAAGTATATAATTTTAAAAACTTCCCAAGGTTGAATAGAGCCACTCTGCTGGCTGAGCATCGTTTGCATAAGAGCCTCTAGTTAGGAATATCGCTCCTTGAGCACTGTCACCTTCTATCGCAGCTCTGCATTCTCTCATTGAACTACTTCAGTGGTTGCGTGTGTATAATAACCCGAAATTTTTTTTTTATATATAAGAAAATTTTCGTTGGTTATTAAATATTTTTTTTATTATATTAATTATTATTATTATTATTATTATTATTATTATTATTATTATTATGATAATGGTAATGTGTGTATGTGTATATATATATATGTGTGTATATATATATAATTTAAATTATATGTTGTGTATATGTGTATACATGTGAGTGTGTGGGTAAAATGTGTAAATATATAAGTGTATATAAATATATACATGTGTATAAAACAGTGTGGGTGTGTGTGTGTGTGTGCCGTGTGTGTGTGTGTGCATGTGTTGAGTGTTACACACTCAACAAGGGATGGTGTAGCAGGTATGGTTGGTGGAGTGTAGAAGGAGAATTCAGGGTATGGGAAGGGCAGTCCTGATGCAGAGAGGCTGGTCTTGGAGAGAGAGAGATATAGAGAGAGAAAGTGAAGAAAAAAAAGAGAGTTGGTCTCGGGTGAGAGAAAGGAAAAAGGAAAGAAGGGCTGAGGAGATAAGGAAGCAGAAGGAAGGAAACTAAGGCATCCAGGAGAGGGAGGACACCATTGTAGAGGTAAATACAGACAGATTTAGTGACTTTCTCTCTCTAGAATTTCATGTATGCTACTTGTTTTGAGGCATGATAAATTAGTTATAAATTATAGGGTCCTATAGAATGAACTGTAAGAAAGATTTTGCAAAAGAAACGAGTAAAAATGATCAGTAAATGGGTGAAAAAATGTCAGTTGCAGGTGGGGGGATAATCTGATTTTTTTTGAAACCTAAGCCTCAAACTTATTTTAAAAAAATAGGAAATGATTCACTTAAAATACAGGAAGTGATTAGAAAAGAAATGGGATTAAAAAGAGTCAAAAACAGTGAGGAAAACCAGTCGCCGGAATCTGGGCTTAGGGTGGTCGGAGTTACGGTTGCTAGTCATCTATGGGGATCCAATGGGTGAAAATGGAAATGGAGGATGGGGATGTGATCTACGTGAAGAGGGGGAGAAAATAGCATCTTGAAAACTGGGAAAACTCACCGGAAATCGGTCGCCGGCGCCGGAAACCTACTGTTGCCCTACCGAAAAATCGGGGAAGAGGATGGCGTGACCGAGTCGGGTTCCGGGTTCGGGTCGGGTCCTGTTCGGGCGGGCGTGGACCGCCCCTGCCACGTGTCGCATTCTGTTTTAAATTAAAAAGGGGAATGGGGGTGTTTGGCAACGGGGATGAGAAATTGAAATTGGAAAATTGAATTGGAGACAGGGATATCCTATCCCAGTTTTAGCCCTATCCCCTGTTTGGTTAACCTGATTAAGAATAACAAATTAAACTAGTTTCAATTTGAACCTTTTGGGATTTGAACCTTTTAGAATTTGAACCTTAACCCTGAACTTTCGAAAATTACAAATTGACCCCCCAACTGTTAGAAATTACACTTTGACCCACCTGATTAAATTATTAATAAAATATTAATTAAATTAATTAAATATTCAAAAACATCCCGGAGTCCAAATGGGACAAGTCATTAGTGTATTTTGACTATCTCGACCATTCCGAGACCAATGGTGAGGTCCGTTTTACGAGACGGGGTCTCAAAAAATAAAAGAACCGTAGTAACCCTTAAAATTACCAAAATGCCCCTAACTTGAAACACTGTCAGACGAACTCCGAATTAGGTAAACAAATAGTGAAATTTTATTATCTCGAACATTCCGGACTCAACCATGGAGTCCAATTTGTGAAAAGAGGCCACAAAATGTAAGGACACGTGTAAAGTGCAAAATGACTGTTTTACCCTTTTCAACCCTGGTGTCCAAATTGAGTCCTACGAAAACCTAAACTTATTTTCTTCAACATCCTAAAACCAATGGTAGAGTTTAATTTAGCAGAATAGAAACTTATGAATTAAAGACATAAAATTTGATGAATAGCATAAATTCAAATGACAATAGACTGAGTTGTAATTTCTACTCTTAGGGACACTGACAGGACAGGAGGAGGCGATCTGATCTTCTGCATTTTCATCCGCCAGTTCAGTTACATATAGTGCACGATCTTCTAGGGTTGATACCAACCCATCAGGTATGGTGTTTTGCTAATGTTAGAAATGAAGTTAAGTTAGGAATATTTGTGAATGACTGGAATGACTTACGTGCTTATGTGGAATGTGTTTACTTGATGATTTAGGGTTGATTGCTCATATGCTTGCATGTCACTTGTGCTTTATGAAAATTTAGTGAACGATGAATGTGAATCATGACCTGTGTTTAAGTTGATAAGAGGAGCTATGCTTGCATATGGAATTGACTGATGATTTATATATTATTGTTCGAGCATGCTATATTATTAATAACCATATTCATTGAGGTTGCATTGGCATATTGGCATATGATGAATCCTTTGAGAACATAGTGTGGGTTGAGCATTGCATTATGAGGGTGTAGATCCTGTGGTGAAAAACCCAAAATTGGCCATTGCATCGGGGAGTACCCGGAAAAGAAACATGGGTGTGGCATAGAGTTGTGCATGGGTGCGTCACGCATACCATTCATATATTACTTCGATGCTTTGAATGACATTTAGAGATAAATGTACACTTTGCGCATGCCACGCCTTAGCTTTATTTCTTGCATTAGCACTTCATCATACCAGCAGTTGAGCTGACCCATTCGTGGGCAACATTTTCAGATGAGGACCCTCCAGCTATTTGAGACCCAGTGATGCTTTGATAGGAGGAGACACTTGTTATATTTTGGTCCGTGGGACCTATGTTTTGTAATGTAAGGGCTTAAGCCCGAATGACCTATGAACGATGTATTCATGTTATCTTATATATTGATGGGGATGGACCCATGTTTAGTGGATTTATTTACCTTGTCCTTTTATTTATTTTATTGTCTGTCTCGTTACTCGCGTCCCGGGTTCGTCGGGAATTCGGGGCGTGACAACGTGGTATCAGAGCATAGGTTCGAATACCTAGAGACTGTGGGGTGTTATTTAACACTATGAGACCCTAGAGAAAAAAATGAGACTTAGAGTGAACTGTTAGTAGCACGCGATAGGATTTTGTGTGTTATGTGATTATATTTGCACTTGAGGCATGATTGTTGTGATCACATGTTACTAGATACTATGTTACGACATATGATTATGTGATTTAATGCAGTGAGAAGCATGACATATATACAGTGTGAGAAAATTATTGAGTCTATACATTGTGGCCTGTGACATGTATCGCCTGTTAAATGCTAGTCGTTGACAAGAACATGACTAAGGTTAGAAACTCAGGTCTACGTAGTAGGCTGTATATTTTATGGGATAAACGGTGTGCCTAGTCATTTGAAGTGTAGGTTGTACCCTTAGTTATCTACGCGATAGACATTATGCCTAGTTACTTAGGAGACAGGTTGTGAACCTAGTTGTTTACTTGGTTGACCGTTGTTTATGGGTTTTGGATGAGTGTGCTAGGTTAGTACCCAATTTTCATGGATTATAGTACTATGACTATGATATTTATACAGACTGGATTGGTCTCAGGTCTTGAGTTACGGTTGATGGATGGCGCCCCATCAGCCAGTAATGAAAGGAGCTGTGATCCATGAAGGGTTATCACCTAGCTATATAAAAAAAAAAAAAAAAAAAGTAAGAGATAATAAAAGACACATCAAACCTTAAAATGCTACAATAAGGATTTGGACTTGTGGAACCCTTTTGTATATAGATGGATACTTAGAGTGTTTCTCCTTAGATTTTTAAAAATGTTCTTGTGTTAAACCCTGGTTGTGGGAGATGTATTGTTTGGATAGTATTCACCAGGAGTTAAACCTTACTAGTGTTCAACTGTTTAAGTATACGTGTGTTACATTGTTTAGATAAAATCCTTCTTAGTAGAAGGGCTATGTTAGAACTCGGTGTAAATTGTTCAGTATAACCAACGGGTGGTGGTGATTAACATTAGTTATGTAGGTATTGATTAGGCAAGTGTGTCATGATATATTGTGGTTGTTACTCAAAATGATGAAGTGTTGACAGGTACCTACTTAATGTTCTTTTAACATGAGTGTCTGAAAATGGGGTATTAATTTTCCTCTTCTTTGAACTTGTTAACATGCCACCGAGACAAGCTACTCCCAGACCTATGCCACCTGGACACGATGAGCCTAGGACCACTGCGCCACCGTGGCATAGTTGGCCCCAAGCTGCTGTTTCTGCAGATGGTACAGCCGAGGAGGCCGTCACTTTTACACCTGCTCCAGTGGAGCTAGGGCAGACTAGTGGTTCTGGGGACATAGCGACCATTATGCGGGAATGCCTTCACACTATACAGGAGGTAGTGACGAGAGCGGTCAGGGCTGAGACAGAGTTGGCTGAGCTTAGAGGAGTTAGAGAGCCCTAGACCCAGAGCGGGGCGACTCCAGCACAGATCCCTAGGTCTACCCCGTTATACACTGGTAAGAGGCCATTGAAGAGGTTTCGAGCTCGTGCTTCTTCTGCACAGATATCTATACCCGCCCAGACTCGCACTGGTGGGAGACCACCGAAGAGGTTTAGGACTGGTGTTTCTTCCATATCCACCTCCGCATCCCAAGGGACCATTACTTGTTTTTGTTGTAGACAGCCTGGCCATAAGATGGCCACTTGTCCTTTGAGGGATCCCAGCCTGAGACAGAGGATCGAGCCTAGTCAGGAGTCATTTTCATCACCAGCACAGGGTCAAGGACAGGGGACTCCACGACTTTGTTTTGTATGCCACCAGACTGGCCATGTCAGGGCCAACTGTCCTCAGAGGCCGATTTCCCAGGACTTAGGGGAGCCACATTACCAGCAGTGTACCCAAGTGCCTCTTCCACGGCCACTATTGGGTCAGGGACCTCCGACACCGTATTTTCAGCATGCACCTACAGTATTGAGTGCCAGGACTCTCAGCGAGAGGAGTGATAGGCAGGACCAGACCACCCAGAGTGGCGTTATGCAGTAGTCAGCCTAGAGTCATCTATCCTTTTTGGACCTTCAGAGCCTTGAGGTACATTTTTCTTTGTGTTTAGTTTATGGACTGGCATATTGATAGACCATAGTGCATCTCATACGTTCATATTTACTATGTTGCCATGACGTTAGGGGTAGAAAGATGCTGACGAAAATCTGTAGAGATTACTCGATAGAGGTAGCTGACCACATGCCTTATTTGGATTCTTCATCTTATTTGAGGCGTCTAGTATTAGTATTATGTTGGAGATAGATCGGTTCTTCACACTTAGGGCGAGTGTAGACTGCTACAGGGGAAGAGAGATAATGTGTACTCCTGAGGGAGGTACTTTCTTTGTTTCATAAAGTGTCTGTAGATCCTTCTTAATTTGACTCTATTGTGGGTTAGGAGAGGTTAGACTTTAAGTTGAATTGGGATTAGTTTGGATTACATGATTAGAGGAGTGCTTGTTAGCTTAGTTGTGAAATTGTACAATGTGGGGTATACTTGGTTATTGATGATCTAGGATTCAATGCTTGCCTTTATACAGTATAACGAGTGAGGTTAAATAGTAGACTATATGTTTGTTGTCTATGAGATAGGCTATGAGCCTGAACATCTGTAGGGATTGGGAATCTGCCTAGTTACCTGTACAATAGATTATGTACTTATTTTATGTATATGTGTATTCCTAGAATGAAATTTTATACTGAGTGCTGAAGTAGTAAGCTACGTATTAGCTATTGAATGTTATACTTTTACTCTATATAAGCATACTAGTTTAGTGACTGTTATGGTGCTTTGATTATGACTTCATTTTTTTATATAAGCAGACTGGTTGTTATAAATGCATGTATAGAAGAATGCTTAAACACGTTTGTTTGTGTGCGTTGATACATGTGTGTGAAAATTGATATATGTTCGTAAGGGAAATTGATGAAGAGTATCACTAGTGTTTTATTCTTCTGAACCTTAGTATATTGACTTAAGTTTCATGATTAGAGTACATAAACAACACAATCTACATTTGTGTACCCGATCGATATATGCGTACATGAAATGAATAGGCTAGTCCTTATTAGTACATGACACTTAGTCTCGGTTATATATAGACTAAGGTGGGAGATGGTAGCTTTACTTTTAGATTGTACTATTAATGTCTTGTGGGTAATTAGGGCACTTAGAAAATACTGGATGATGGATTGCATTGTGGTACAGATGATGCGTATTTATACCATTGGGATAAATCCCTAAGTGATTTCATGGATTAATTTGAGGTGGGTTAGATGACATAGCATGTGTGAGAGACCTTGGAGTATCTTTGTGATCAGTGAGAAGTTCCTTTACTTTTTATTGTGTTGAGCTGTTGGGATAAGTCGTGATACTTGGAGGGAAATTGAGAGGGAGTGGCATTGATGAGCCGATGTGTTTTGAGGATTTCATTATGTGCTATGCCATGTGGAGTGAGTCGTTACAGATGGGATTAGCACCAGACCATAGCAGGGAGTGTGGAGATATCTGCACCCCGCTGCACGCCTACCGGTGAGGCGAAGCCTACGGGGGAGGTAGTAATGGGAGGAGGTAATGCATTCCACATCGCCTGGCTGAAGGAGAGGTGAGTGATCCTTAGGTAAGGCTGCACATCTACATGTTACAATACATTTTGCATCGATCTTTTAGTACTATGACGAGAGATGGTATGACCACATGGAATTCCCTTATCCATTGTTTGGGATAGGGACCCACGTTTCACTGCACGGTTTTGGCAGCGCTTCTAGACAGCCTTAAGGACTCAGCTAAGTTAGTACTACCCTTCATCCTCAGACTGATGGTCAGTCAGGGCGTGTCATTCAGATCCTAGAGGACATGCTTAGAGACTGCGTTATGGACTTCAGGGGTAGTTGAGAGGATCACCTTGCTTGGGTAGAGTTTGCCTGCCACCGTAGCTAGCAGTTCACCGGTGTATTGGACAGGAGTAAAGGAGACAATTGCTTTTAGGATCCGATATAGTCCGAGAGACCACAGACAAGATACAAGTGATCAGGCAGCGCTTGTTGCCAGCCAGAGTCGCTAGAGGAGTTATGCAGATAAGAGGCGACGACCCTTGTCATTTGAGGTGGGGGACCATGTGTTCCTCAAGGTATCTTCCAGACGAGGTTTGAGGAGATTTGGGCGCAGTGGGAGCTGTCGCCACGAATTATAGATCCCTTTGAGATTCTTGGGAGAGATGGTAAGGTGGCTTATAAGCTGGCATTGCCACCGCAGCTATCAGGAGTCCATGATGTCATTCATGTGTTGATGCTGAGGAAGTGCCAGCCTGACCCCTCCCGCGTATTAGATTGAGTAGATCTTCAGCTAGGGGGCAACACTTTTTATGACCAGAGACCTGTAGAGACATTAGACTCGAGGGACCAGGTTTTGCGAGGCAGGACCATCCCTTTGGTCAAGGTTCGTTGGAACCATCATGGAGTCGAGGAGACTACTTGGGAACGTGAGGTCGAGGTTCGAGTTAGGTAACCCGAGTTGTTTAATCAGTGATGTATTTTCCTTCATTTTCTATGTTATTTTAAATTTCGGGACGAAATTTCTTTAAGGAGGGAAGGATGTAATAACCCGAAAATTTTTTTTTTTATATATAAGAAAATTTTCGTTGGTTATTAAATATTTTTTTTTATTATATTAATTATTATTATTATTATTATTATTATTATTATTATTATTATTATTATTATTATTATTATTATTATTATTATGATTATGATAATGGTAATGTGTGTATGTGTATATATATATATATATATGTGTATATATATATAATTTAAATTATATGTTGTGTATATGTGTATACATGTGAGTGTGTGGGTAAAATGTGTAAATATATAAGTGTATATAAATATATACATGTGTATAAAACAGTGTGGGTGTGTGTGTGTGTGTGTGTGCCGTGTGTGTGTGTGTGCATGTGTTGAGTGTTACACACTCAACAAGGGATGGTGTAGCAGGTATGGTTGGTGGAGTGTAGAAGGAGAATTCAGGGTATGGGAGGGGCAGTCCTGATGCAGAGAGGCTGGTCTTGGAGAGAGAGAGATATAGAGAGAGAAAGTGAAGAAAAAAAAGAGAGTTGGTCTCGGGTGAGAGAAAGGAAAAAGGAAAGAAGGGCTGAGGAGATAAGGAAGCAGAAGGAAGGAAACTAAGGCATCCAGGAGAGGGAGGACACCATTGTAGAGGTAAATACAGACAGATTTAGTGACTTTCTCTCTCTAGAATTTCATGTATGCTACTTGTTTTGAGGCATGATAAATTAGCTATAAATTATAGGGTCCTATAGAATGAACTGTAAGAAAGATTTTGCAAAAGAAACGAGTAAAAATGATCAGTAAATGGGTGAAAAAATGTCAGTTGCAGGTGGGGGGATAATTTGATTTTTTTTGAAACCTAAGCCTCAAACTTATTTTAAAAAAATAGGAAATGATTCACTTAAAATACAGGAAGTGATTAGAAAAGAAATGAGATTAAAAAAAGTCAAAAACAGTGAGGAAAACCAGTAGCCGGAATCTGGGCTTAGGGTGGTCGGAGTTACGGTTGCTAGTCATCTATGGGGATCCAATGGGTGAAAATGGAAATGGAGGATGGGGATGTGATCTACGTGAAGAGGGGGAGAAAATAGCATCTTGAAAACTGGGAAAACTCACCAAAAATCGGTCGCCGGCGCCGGAAACCTACTGTTGCCCTACCGGAAAATCGGGGAAGAGGATGGCGTGACCGGGTCGGGTTCCGGGTTCGGGTCGGGTCCTGTTCGGGCGGGCGTGGACCGCCCCTGCCACGTGTCGCATTCTGTTTTAAATTAAAAAGGGGAATGGGGGTGTTTGGCAACGGGGATGAGAAATTGAAATTGGAAAATTGAATTGGAGACAGGGATATCCTATCCCAGTTTTAACCCTATCCCCTGTTTGGTTAACCTGATTAAGAATAACAAATTAAACTAGTTTCAATTTGAACCTTTTGGGATTTGAACCTTTTGGAATTTGAACCTTAACCCTGAACTTTCGAAAATTACAAATTGACCCCCCAACTGTTAGAAATTACACTTTGACCCACCTGATTAAATTATTAATAAAATATTAATTAAATTAATTAATTAATTAATTAATTAAATTAATTTAATTAATTAAATATTCAAAAACATCCCGAAGTCCAAATGGGACAAGTCATTAGTGTATTTTGACTATCTCGACCATTCCGAGACCAATGGTGAGGTTCGTTTTATGAGACGGGGTCCCAAAAAATAAAAGAACCGTAGTAACCCTTAAAATTACCAAAATGCCCCTAACTTGAAACACTGTCAGACGAACTCCGAATTAGGTAAACAAATAGTGAAATTTTATTATCTCGAACATTCCGGACTCAACCGTGGAGTCCGATTTGTGAAAAGAGGCCACGAAATGTAAGGACACGTGTAAAGTGCAAAATGACTGTTTTGCCCTTTTCAACCCTGGTGTCCGAATTGAGTCCTACGAAAACCTAAACTTATTTTCTTCAACATCCTAAAACCAATGGTAGAGTTTAATTTAGCAGAATAGAAACTTATGAATTAAAGACATAAAATTTGATGAATAGCATAAATTCAAATGACAATAGACTGAGTTGTAATTTCTACTCTTAGGGACACTGACAGGACAGGAGGAGGCGATCTGATCTTCTGCATTTTCATCCGCCAGTTCAGTTACATATAGTGCATGATCTTCTAGGGTTGATACCAACCCATCAGGTATGGTGTTTTGCTAATGTTAGAAATGAAGTTAAGTTAGGAATATTTGTGAATGACTGGAATGACTTACGTGCTTATGTGGAATGTGTTTACTTGATGATTTAGGGTTGATTGCTCATATGCTTGCATGTCACTTGTGCTTTATGAAAATTTAGTGAACGATGAATGTGAATCATGACCTGTGTTTAAGTTGATAAGAGGAGCTATGCTTGCATATGGAATTGACTGATGATTTATATATTATTGTTCGAGCATGCTATATTATTAATAACCATATTCATTGAGGTTGCATTGGCATATTGGCATATGATGAATCCTTTGAGAACATAGTGTGGGTTGAGCATTGCATTATGAGGGTGTAGATCCTGTGGTGAAAAACCCAAAATTGGCCATTGCATCGGGGAGTACCCGGAAAAGAAACATGGGTGTGGCATAGAGTTGTGCATGGGTGCGTCACGCATACCATTCATATATTACTTCGATGCTTTGAATGACATTTAGAGATAAATGTACACTTTGCGCATGCCACACCTTAGCTTTATTTCTTGCATTAGCACTTCATCATACCAGCAGTTGAGCTGACCCATTCGTAGGCAACATTTTCAGATGAGGACCCTCCAGCTATTTGAGACCCAGTGATGCTTTGATAGGAGGAGACACTTGTTATATTTTGGTCCGTGGGACCTATGTTTTGTAATGTAAGGGCTTAAGCCCGAATGACCTATGAACGATGTATTCATGTTATCTTATGTATTGATGGGGATGGACCCATGTTTAGTGGATTTATTTACCTTGTCCTTTTATTTATTTTATTTTCTGTCTCGTTACTCGCGTCCCGGGTTCGTCGGGAATTCGGGGCGTGACAGTGTGCCCTATCATCACTCTCGATGGTAGAGGATGATGCCGTTGGAGCCATCCCAGTCCCTAAGCCACGCACATAGCCACGTCTTTTGCCCAGAACCGTCTCCCGTATCTGGTCATCGGTCGATGGATCCTAACCCTCAGCTATCGGCTGAGCACGTAGCTGGACCATCTCCTCCTATAAAACCATAAATATATGTTACTACTTTTATAACTTTAGATTAATATTGAATTAGTAATACTGTGGCAAGTTACATAAAAACTTACATAAAGTCACTGTGCTTCAGGCCCAGTCAAACCCTTCTCGGGGTTGTAGTGCGTCCTGTGCCACAAATCAATGGGGCTGGGTGGTGCACCGGTCTCCTGGTCTCTTTGGAACAAATAAATAGTAGCTTGTAAAGATTGATTTCATGAATAGATTGTACAATAAGAACGTGATACATTTATTAACTTACCATATCATGCCTAGACTGTACAAAAGAACGTGATCCACCACAGTAGGTCACCTTTTGCTTGCTTCTGCTCTCGCTATTTTTCCTGCTCAGTTCATACACTTGGCCAAAACAAAGAAGGCTAGTATAGATGATAATGATTTATCAGACAACAAAAGTAATTTTGACAATTTTTGCCTGGAATGTATCACTAGCGAACCGGTCGCATAGTAACATCCAATCCTCCACCGTGACCCCCTATAGGGTCTGTCACGGGGCTCTCTATTGGGTGCCACCTCTGCCTTGTAGTGCATGTGGAGTTGGTGTCGTTAGTCCCTAAAACAGACTCCCAGGTAACGGTCCATTGCCTTCGCTACGTGAGGTAGGTGGAGATCGATGTCAAACTTCTCCTGTAAAGCATGCCATTGTCAAAACATTACGACATTAGATATGTTAAAATTTAGTTCAACACAATAATAAAAGAGATACCAGGATATGCACATGAATATCCCGTTGCTCCTCCTTAGTGATAAGACTCTAGTCACTAATATGGAATGGGGTGCATAGTCGGCAAATGATGCCGACCTCTGTGGTGAACTGCTGTGCCCACCCACCAACGGGCTTTAGTAAGCCCTCAAGTAGCTCAATCCGAAGTCGCGAACCCCCTGTTGCCTCCATCTGAGCCTGCAAACTCCGATTCTTCGACCTACCGTGCCCTCATCTAGAGGTAGTGGCCGAAATTTTAGAAAAAATAAAATAGAAACAATTAATACCATATTTATATAATCATTAATACAAAGTTGGACTATGCAGACCATCAATGGCAGGATTGGTCGACCTTGCAGAGGAAGGGGAAGGGGACGATGGGTCCGCCGGGGCTGTGCGTCTGCTTGAGCTTGGTCCAACCATATCTGAAAAAAAAGTTTAAAAGTAAATTCCATTACATCATAAAAATTAAAATCCATTACATCATAAAATTGAATATCCATTACATCATAAAATTGACAATCCATTACATCATAAAATTGAAAATCCATTACATTTGATCCTAGCACATGTAACACCTATTACAATTATTCATCTGAGTCTGTATTGTCATCTGAACTTCTTGAATTTTCTTCATTCTCGGTACAATACTCTAACAATGTCTCATCATCAAAATCACTTTCCTCGTCATCATCATCATCATCATTAATGAATGTTGCATCCTTCGGATCTAATTGTGTGGTATTGGTGACGTCGGAAGTTACGACATGATTTGATTCTACATCAGTTCTATTCAACCGATACGAACTAACATATTCCTGATCATGCCAGATAACACCATCGTGGGCAGTTTGAGACTCTTCTTGTAGTGCCTCCTCAATCCTCTCTAACTCTTCATCTCCCTCACCAACTTCTTGGACATCATAAACATTTTTAGTTTTTATTTTTTGGACAACATGCCAATCACCTCTTATTTTTATGTCCTTTAAATAGAAAACTTATTTTTCTTGAGATACCAAAACATATGGATCATCTTTAAATACCGTACATGACGTATTAACACTTATGAAGTGCTGATCGATTTGTATTCTAGTCTTCTTATTACTTATATACCACCAATCACATTTAAAAATATAAATAGAATGACTGTAGCAATAATGTAACTGTATGATGTCTTGTAAAACACCATAGTACTCTATCCTTTGATCAAGACCACATGCCAAGGAATATAATTGATCGTTTGCCTCAAGAGATTGTTGGTGGCGTAATAGCTTCATCTATTAATTCAATAGAAGTACAAAATTAATTGAATACAAATGCATAAAGTAATACAATTACAATTAATTGAAACCTTGTTTTACACGTTCTCCGAACCACTTTGGAAACAAATTTTGTTGTCTTGGCTCTAGATCAGAACTTGATACATGTTCTCTCTAAAGCTCGATCGTATGCTTATTGCATAAGATGAGATATGTTATATGTAACTTATATATTTGTGTACTAACACACTATTGCAATGATTTCGATAAACTTACTTAAAATATGGTAATGTCTCATCGCAGTTGTTGAGCACGGTGTAGTGGGATTTTTCCAACTCTTGAGGATGACACCATTCATATATACGGGCACTTATTGGCCACACATTATGATTAAACACCGCAAGGCCAGTTCGTTACTGCCGTGGACCACTATTAGAATTTCGCTTTTGATGATTAAACCTTGTCTCAATATCTTCAAGATGCATAGAGCAGAATGTGAGACATTTAGCATCAACGTAAGCCTCAGCAATTGACCCTTCCGATCGTGCTTTGTTACGCACATATTGCTTTAATGTGTGCAAATATCTGTTTTAATAATTAATTAGTTATACAATAAATAGTTAGGATGGATAGATAACACAATTCATAAAATTAAATGTACCTTTCTATTGGATACATCCAATGGTATTGGACAGGTTCGCCAATTTTTACCTCATGAGGCAAATGCACAGCTAGGTGGACCATTACATTAAAAAAAGTTGGAGGGAAAATCTTTTCCAACTGGTAGAGGATCACGACAACATCCCTTTTGAGCTTTTCCAGTACTTCCAAATTCAACGTCTTCGCACATAATTTTCTAAAGAAGCAGCCCAGCTCAGTCAATGTAGTTGATATGTCATTGGTGAGATATCCACGTAGTGCAACCGAAAGAAGTCGTTGTAAAAGGACATGACAGTCATAAATCTTCAATCCAGATATTTTTCCATCTATAACATTTACACACCGAGATATATTCGATGTGTATCCATCTAAAAACTTCATCGATTTAAACCATTCGCAAATCCTCATTCGCTCTGTGAATGATAATGTATACTGTGTAAGAGGCACGATATATTTATCACCGCTACGTATTAGGTGCAACTTTTTTCGTATTCCCAACTCCTATAGGTCCAACTGGGCTTTAATAGTATCCTTCATCTTCCCTTCAATGTTCATTGAAGTTCCTAGTGCATTATCAAAGATGTTTTTCTCGATGTACGACAAATCAAGAAATATGCTCTTCTTCGTCCAATTTAACTCCACATTAGTACGCTTCATTTTCTTAGTACCCGGTATCTTCCCAAACCTCATTAGTTGGATGAGTGCCAATTGCGCCAACACGTCTTTGCCAGACAACAATGAAGGTGACAATCTGCGCTCAATTTTTTCATTAAACAGATGCTTCTGCCGATTTCGCCAGCCATGTGATGGCGATAGAAAACGACGATGGCACATGTAGCATATCTTTTTTCCATTGGACAAATGTAGGGAACATGCATCCTTATTGCAAACTGGACATGCCAGATACCTCTTAGTGCTCCACCCAGGCAAGTTTTCGTATGCTGGAAAGTCATTTATGGTCCATAGTAACGCTGCATGCAATTGAAATGTCTCGTTCTTAGAGACGTCGTATGCCTCCACTCCCACCTCTCACCTCCTACAATTCCTTTAACTCATCCACTAAAGGACGTAAGTACACATCAATTTCATTACCAGGAGACTTCAGCCCTAGAATAAGCAACGACATGAAGATAAATGTTTCTTTCAAACATTTCCACGGTGGCAAGTTGTACGGCACAAGCAACACCGGCCACATGCTGTAGGCATTACTCATGTCACCGAACGGATTGAAACCGTCGCTAGCCAGCCCAAGTCGTAAGTTACGCGCCTTATTTGCAAACCATTCATGATTTGTATCAAACTCAGCCAAAGTTTGAGAATTTTTCAGATGCCAACATACATTTTTCTCAGCAACACGCTTCTCCTTATGCCACCACATATCTTCTGCCATCTTTTGAGACATGTACAACCTTTATAGCCTAGGTTTTAAG
Source organism: Nyssa sinensis (assembly GCA_008638375.1). Classification (NCBI taxonomy): domain Eukaryota; kingdom Viridiplantae; phylum Streptophyta; class Magnoliopsida; order Cornales; family Nyssaceae; genus Nyssa; species Nyssa sinensis. Next base: position 14,764,871 of record CM018051.1, on the reverse strand, counting down.
GGAAAATATCTTAGCACCTTGTGCGAAATTGTCTTGCTCTTTCCTTCATTCAGCTTGTACCTGGGTTCGTGGCACACCGCACACTCCTTACATTGTTCAATCTCCTTTCAAAATAACATGCAATCATTTTTGCAAGCATGTATGGGAATATACCCGAGGCCCAAATCTCTTAATATTCTTTTCGCCTCCTAATATGATTTTGAAATGGTCTCTTCAGTAGGAAGCGCTACTTTAATCAATTTAATGACCATATTAAATGATTTGTTACTCCATCGGTTGATGGTCTTAATATGAAGGAGTTTCATGAGAAAGTCCAGTTTCAAAAATTTATCACAACCAGGATATAACGGCTGCCTTGCTTCTCTCAACAAGAACTCAAACGCTTCCGATTGTCCCGTGCCACTCCTGTGACTACTCGCCCCAATTGTAGCCCCCTGCAAGTCTGCCAGCATTTATGGCAAGCCTTCGTAACCAACCCCAACATTATCACCAAAGTCATCATCGTCGTCTTCTTCTTCATCCTCAAATACCACTCATACATCACGGCGTTCCCCGTGAAATTCCCAACACGTATACCTCTTGTCCATCCCGTGTTCGAGTAGGTGCTCTTTGGCCTCATCTATATGCATATAATCCCTATTATTGCACCTCCTATATGGACATCTTATCCTATTTCTCCCATCTACAGATGCACGAGCAAACTCAATAAAATCTTTGATCCCCTTCACATACCCTAGCAAATGTCTGGCCCTCAAGTCCATCCAACTCTTATCAATTTTCGTCTACCTAATACAAGTCAAAAATGATACTCATTATAAATATGAAACATGAATCCTATCACCTCCAACTTCTCTCTAAAGGGTAAGGTGGTCCAATCCCATTCGTGAATGCATAATCTACATTGCAATCAGTAGCAAATCAAATGCTTGATTCCACTCAGAAAAAATTTCGGTAGCATCTCTCCACGGTTCTCCAAGTATACGAGATAGACGTTAACACGTCTAAATGTATACCTAGAGAACAATAGGAGACCGTGCTGAAATTTTGTCATAGTGGAATATTCAAGCATGAGTAGCTATTGATTACAATGCAGATTTATGCATTCCCGAACTGTCCTCTCTGGATAATTCAAGAATCGATTTTCATACACACGAACCTAATCAAGAATAAATTTCGTGACAAGATTCAAATGTGATGAAAATGACTCCCGAACAAGGCTAGGCTTACATGAATGCAATTGCTAACTTACAAAACAATCACCTTAATTTTTTTTTTCACGAAGTAATCCCTAAAAAAAAAAAAATTAGGCTACGCTCACAGCGGCCCTGTTGAAAAGGTGCATCAGCACCTAATATAGGAGAAAAGAGAACTGGAAACTCTTCTAGCCAAAACTGATCTGATCCAATACCTACATAGGGTGTGAGTTGTCGAACTGACTAGCAAGGTAACATGCTTCCAGAAGAAATTGACAGCAAATAAAAAAACAAAAAAAAGTAGGTTCTATGTGATATTTTTCTTTGACGAGGTAGTAGACTATGCATATCAAATACATTAAAAAGAAGAGAGAGAGAGAGAAAAAAAAAACCATCTTGAATTGCATATCAAATATAAAATCATTTCTTGAAATCTTTGTTTGCTATGTTTGATTCTTAATTAGAAAGCATGGAGGAATATCATTTTCTCTTGTTGTAATATGATCAAATTAAGTAATTTTATTTTCCTTTCCAATATATAATTTCTTTCCCTAAGAACCAAAAAGTACTGTTAGAAAATTGCAATGGAGTCAGTTTCAGTACTATTAAAAAAATAGGTGGGGCCATATCACTTCGTGCCATTTATGAGCTGTGGTAGTTGATAGAGTATTAAATATCTAAGTTATACTTAATTTTTTTAATAGTTTAAATTTTTAAATGAGTTAATAATTTAACATAATATATATATATATATATATGTGAGAGTTAATTATAATTGATATAAGTATTGATCGACCCACTCATAAATCTGGTATCAGGGCTAATTATATTTGATACAATATTGAAGATGTATTAAAGTATTAAATATTTATTTTTTTGAAAAGGTATATATTAAAAAAAAGATATTTCTTGAAACTTAAATGTTTTGATGAGTTATTGGTTTAACAAAATTGAACTTAAAAAACCATAGTTGAGTTAAAATATTTATAATTTTAAATTTATATTCCTTTTAATAGTTTCTATTCGTAAATAAGTTGATGATTTAATATAATATCAAAGTTGACAAAAGATCGTGTGTTTAAATATATCTCTTTGAGAGAAAAGTAAGTTCCTAAATAAAGCCAAAATCTAGAAATACTGGTCAAAATAACCACACAAAAAATTAAGGGGAGAAAAAGAAGCTAAAGGTCAAAACTACAAATTCTCAAACCAACCATCAAGCTTCAATTGCTCACTAGCATCTACTCAAGAAAATTAAATAGCAACAGTATTCCTACCAATTTGCATTGGCGATGTGCACAGTAAATTTACTCTACTTCAAATACATCACAATATATTTACAAATTTGGAAAAAGAAAAAAAATAACTACTAATTCAATGATCATTCAATATATTGCAATGGGTCAACAAATTCCCAAAGATCAGAACCTTTAGATTTCAAACATTTGAGCAAAATGTGCCAGACTTAAATGTTGTTTACAAGTGAGAAGATTTCCCCTGTGTCAATAAGTTTTCCTTCTATGCCTTGCTAATATAGAAATTGATGGTCATTTAGGGCTCTTTTGGTTGGCTCGTTAAACTGAACGGTTTCATTCAGTTTAACATATATTTTTAAGACAAAAATTCATCATCTTGAATGGATCCATTTGAAAAAAAGATCTGTATATTAAAAAGTGATGTTCAAATCATGAATATGGTCTTTCAAGGAAACCAAAAAAATATTTTTTTGATCGGTGAAACCAAAAAATATCGTGTAAGAAGAGATATGGTAAGAATTATTATTTTTGTAAATAGCTCCATACAAGATGATGGATTTCTACAATAAAATGTTAAGTAAATTGTGAATGAAATAACTCAAATGACATCCAAAGGGATTTCTATTTTTTCATCAACTGTTCCTGATGGGCCCGAAAATACATAATAAAGCCACAAGTAACTGAGTGATATAAGCCTAATATTCAACAAAGACCATTATACACAGAAATAATAAAACCCTTTAGAAGAACAGTCAACACTAAATCAAACAAATTTAATATTCTGCAGTACACAAGACGAAGAAAAATAAACAAATTTCAAACAAACCCAAACCTTTCTCAAACTTGGTGAAGTGGTGAGAGAGAGATCGGAGAGCGATCTAGAGAGAGAAACCGAGCGACGGAGAAAGAGCGAGAGATTGAAGATATTCCACTAATCCGAACCGAGCGTCCGAGAGATGAGATATGGAGATCGGAGATCGAGTTGGAGAGAGAGAGGGAGATCAAATGCGAAACAGAGAAAGTGCAGATCGATTTGACGAATAGAGCGACTGAGACAGGGAGTGAGATCGAATTTATAAGGGCTTATTAGCAACGCACAATGTGCGTTGCTAAATTTATGAAAAACGACACCGTTTTTGTCCAGCATCCTATTTGCGACGCCCATGTGAGTGTCGCCGATATTAGCAACGCCCTATGTGCGTCGCCAATGGTGAAGTGTGCATTGCTAATAGATTCGTGCCTAATTTTTCACATTGGAATCCAATTTTTTATTACTTTTTCCCTACTATTCGTGACACACTTCTGAGCGTCGCAAAAAATGGATTTTAGTGATGATTTTCGTGCGTCGCTAATAATGGGCGTTGTAAAAACTATGTTTTTTTGTAGTGGCAGTCATGGCTCTTCAATCTGGATATTTTCCCATCTTTAACATTTACACACCGAGATATATTTGATGCGTATCCATCTGGAAACTTCACCGATTAAACCACTCGTAAATCCTCATTCGCTCGTCGGATGATAACGTATAGCATGCAGGATGCACGATATATTTATCACTGCTACGTATTAGGTGCAACTCTTTCTGGATTCTCAGCTCCTGTAAGTCTAACTAGGCTTTAACAGTATTTTTCATCTTCCCTTCAATGTTCATGAAAGGTCCCAGCACATTATCACAAATGTTCTTCTCGATGTGCATAACATCCAAATCGTGCATCAACTTAGGGGTATCCCAGTACGGCAACTCAAAAAATATGCTCTTCTTCGTCCAATTTAACTCCACATTAGTACGCTTCTTTTTCTTAGTACTCGGTATCTTCCAAAACCTCAGTGGTTGGATGAGTGCTAATTGCGCCAACACGTCTTTCCCAAACAACAATGAAGGTGACAATCTACGCTTAATTTTTCCATCAAATAGATGCTTCTGCTAATTTCGCCAGCCATGTGATGGCGGTAGAAAATGACGATGGCACATGTAGCATATCTTCTTTCCATTGGACAAATGTAGGGAATATGCATTCTTATTACAAACTGGACATACAAAGCGCGTCACTAATAAGTTTTTGCTCGTCTCCAAAGGTATCCAAGATGATGTCGTTTTACTTATCACATTATTAGCAATGCACGTGTGCGTCGCTAATAACTATTTTTACGTCTCTAAAAAGTGTGCGCCATGTTTTTTCACGCACGAAATCATTTTTCATCATTTTTAGCGACGTATGCCATGTGCGTCAGTAAAAGCATAAATTTTTGTAGTGGCCCTTAATTGATTCACACAATTCTATTTTCCTTTTAATTTTTTTTGGCCGCAAATCCTTCCTCGGATCTACTACATGTGTTCGGTTACGTGATTTGTAACATTATTCACTTAAGCCTCTTTTATCCATTTGACTTTATTTTTGAATTGTCAGCATCATATTTCCTTTTTGTGTTTATGAGTATCCTTTGGCTCATTTAAGGATGGTTTACTCATGTGCCCTTTACATTACAAATTTTTTTTTCATGCAAGGTAACTTTTGGTTTATTCATAAAATTCGTCTGTGATTCTTAATCACGTGTCTATTTCTAAGGGTCACTCAAGTCAAAGATTAGTCAATCCCTTTCTATCTCATTTGTGTACTAACTCATTCGCATACCTGCCTTCGAGTTTGTATGCATTCATTCTCATAGATTAGGAAGGTTAAGGAAATTAGTTCCTTTATTTCTTCCAAATTATTGGTTGGTACGACTTTATTTTATCTCTTGCTTACGATTAGCTTTTCATAGATTTTGATTTCTCATTTCTTCATAGATTACAATATAGTGAGGTTATTCAGTTTATTTCTTCTTTAAGTCTTGGTAAACTTATCAAAGATTCTTAGGGTAGTCTGTTACCCTAGTTAATAACTATTCATATGAAAATTTACTTCTTGAAAGTACTTTTAACTGTGATATAGTATTTGGTTCACTTGGAACCTTTCACATCAATTTTGAAAAATTCAAGTCTCAAAGTCTTTCAACTTTTTCTAATAATAATCATTATTTCTGGTTTCCATTAATTTTGCACAAAAGGTTATTCAAATGTCTAGTTTTTTTATGCCCATTTTCATATTAGGTTTATCATCATATTACGTTTCTTTAGACGTCATTCATTTATGACAGATTTGTTCTTTTAGAGAACTTATTTAATTGCACGGGGAGTACCTTGTACATTTCGTGGCTCCGATGCCACATAGTGAGGTGATTAGTCTCATCTGTAACTAAAGATTTAATAGTATACTAGCACTCATTCATTTGCAAGTGTTGTTGTCCACAATTTTGTCCATTTTGTACTTTATATCATATCTTAAAATTACTCAAATCAATTAGCTATCTCACTGTTATCGTCATTACATTCGACACTTAAATGTTATCAAAATCAAGTAAGGTTCTCCAACCATGGAAGTTCTTAAATTCTGTAGTATCATTAATTTTAGTTATTCTCACTTTCTCCCACAATCACAATTATTATCGCGGTACCTAAAAGAATTATGTACCCTTTTATCATAGTCGTTGTCTTCACAAGCTTTTCTAGACATTATACTACAACTTTAGTCTCTTTGATCATTAGATCACACTAATCCTCAAAAGTTCTTCGGAATCATTAATCACTTACCTTTTGTAATGAATTTAGCTAACTCGAGAGAGTATCGCCCATAATTGGGTCTTGCCATCACCTAGATCAACAAGATTCATTGAATTCCCCGATGATCATTAATCATGTGTCAATCTTCTTTTAGAACCATCATATTTCATAATGTTAACTTTGATAGTCTCGTTTAATTAGTAATTGCCTCTCAAGGCTCTATTTGTCTTCACTTTATCAGGGTTTATCTATAACTCACTTAAGAGTCCTTGCAGTTCTGGTATACCATCAATTCACCTCGAGTCTCAAACTCCTTATGTCACTATCCTTTAAATCTTCTATAGAATATCTCTTTTATACCTTTGTTGTCAGGTCCACCAATTTTCCAAAATTTTACAATTCCAATTCTATGTCACTCTATATCTTCCAAAAGAGCATTAATTGTTGTCCTTGTTCAGACTATAGTTTCCCATTATTCACTTATCAATTCCCAACTCAACTATATAAAAGTCATCAACCTTAATACTGGTATGATTCTTCCTAAGAATCCTTAACCTTTGCTCTGATTCATACTAATATCTTCCAAAAGTCACTATTTATTTGATTATCTCAATCACTTGAGAATTATCAAATTCAATTATGGTATAGTATATCCCAAAGACCATTAACCTTAGTACCTAAACACACTATCGTCTTTCAAAAATCATCGATCATTTAACCATCTAAATCATCCAATAGTGATCAAGTTCAATGTTGGTATTGTCATTCCCATAGACCATTAACCTTTGCTCTGACACCACTCTATCATGACCCAGAACCCATCCTATGCGGATTAGGGGTCGGTGATCGACACTGTTACTCAAATAGGCTGTACAAAATTAAATGAATTGCACCAAAGAGTAATAAATTTTTTTCTTTTATTTATCAAGTGCAAAAGCTGCACACATGCAACTCATCTGATAACCAAATCAACTTTAACAACCATCACTAAGATTATATCTAAATACAATTTCCATCATCATCGATCACAATTCAAATCTAAAGATATATTTCAATATCACTAAGTCACAATGTCTAATATTACTGTCATCCTTACAGGATTAATTCAAAGTAAGTCTTGGAGCTATACAAAATCAACATTACCCATAAGCACATCACTAACTCCATTAGTCGCCATCATTGCATTTCCTTCCATATTGTGTTACCTAAAAATTTGTTATACTTTTGGGGTGAGCTAACTTAGCTCATTAAGTAAACCCTTTACTCTATCATGGGTTACACAAGGATGTATAACAAGAGAATAATCATAGAATTTCAAGTTCAAAGGGATTAACCATCAGGCCATAATAATATAGTTCATAAGGAGTTCACAAATGTGATAAAAATGACTAAGCAAGTCAACATGTTATGACATGGAATTTTTTTTTTTTTTATTATTCTTGGTTATTAATTTTTTTTATTATTATCATTATTATTATTAATATTATTATTATTATTATTATGGAATGTATATATGTGATGTGTATAATGTATACATGGATATGAGTATGTATATATTATTTAATTTTGTGTGCATGTATATGGGTATGTATATAGGTGAGTGTAGCATGTATGTGTGTGTGGAATATTATATATATATGTATATATGTGTACATGTATGGATGGATGTATATGAGAGTGTATATGAGTATGTATGTCACGCCCCGAATTTCCCACGAACCCGGGGCGCGAGTAACGAGACAGAAAGTAAAATAAATAAAAGGACAAAAGTAATTAAATTCAATAAACATGCGTCCATCATCATCCATACACAAAATAACATAAGATGCATCGTTCAGGAGTCATTCGGGCTTAAGCCCTTACATTTCAATATACAAGTCTCATGGACAAAATATAACAAGTGTTTTCCTTTATCAAAGCATCACTGGGTCTCAAACAGCTGGGGGGTCCTCATCTGAAAAATGTTGCCCACGAATGAGTCAGCTCAACTGCTGGTATGATGAAGTGCTAATGCCAGAAATAAAGCTAAGGCGTGGCATGTGCAAAGTGTACATTTATTTCTAAATGACATTCAAAACATCGCAGTAATATATATGAATAGTATGCGTGACACACCCATGCACAACTCTATGCCACAACCCATGTCTCATTTACGGGTACTCCCCGATGGCACGAAGTACCAATGCAATGGCCAATTTTGGGTTTTTCACCACAGGATCTACACCCTCATAATGCAAAGCACCACGTGCTTACCCACGCCATGTTCTCAAAGGATTCATCATATGCCAATATGCCAATGCAATCTCAATGATACATGGTTTCCACAATATAGCATGCTCGAGACAATAATATATGAATCACCTAACTGATTCCACATGCAATCATATCTCGTAAAATTAACATATACACATGTCGTGAGTCACATTCATCATTCACTAAATATTCATAAGGTACAAGTAACATGTAAGCATGTGAACAACCAATTCCAAATGAACGGTAAACACATTACAGATAAACACATACGACATTTAGTCATTCACAAATATTCCTAACTTAACTTCATTTCTAACACTAGCAAAACACCATACCTGATGGGTTGGTATCAACCCTAGAAGATCGTGAACTATATGTAACTGAACCGGTGGATAAAAATGTAGGAGATCAGATCGCCTCCTCCTGTCCTGTCAGTGTCCCTAAAAGTAGAAATTACAACTCAGTCCATTGTTGTTTGAATGTATGCTATTCATCAAATTTTATGTCTTTAAATTCATAGGTTTCTATTCTACTAAATTAAACTCTACCATTGGTTTTAGAACGTTTAAGAAAGTAAGTCTAGGTTCTCGTAGAACTCAATTCGGACACCTGGGTTGAAAAGGGCAAAACAGTCATTTTGCACTTCACACGTGTCCTTACATTTCGTGACCTCTTTTCACAAATCGGACTCCACGGTTGAGTCCGGAATGTTCGAGATAATAAAATTCCACTATTTGTTTACCTAATTCGGAGTTCGTTTGACTGTGTTTCGATCTAGGGGCATTTTGGTAATTTTAAGGGTTACTACGGGTCTTTTATTTTTCGGGGCCCCGTCTCGTAAAACGGACCTCACCATTGATCTCAGAATGGTCGAGATAGTCAAAATACACCTATGACTTGTCCCATTTGGACTCCGGGATATTTTTGAATATTTAATTAATTAAATTAATTTAATTAAATAATTAATTAATTAATTTAATTAATATTTTATTCATAATTTAATCAGGTGGGTCAAAGTGTAATTTCTAACAGTTGGGGGGGTCAATTCGTAATTTCTGAAAGTTCAGGTTAAGGTTCAAATTTAAAAGGTTCAAATCCAAAGGTTTAATTTCTAAAGGGTTCAAATCCAAAGGTTTAATTTCTAAAAGGTTCAAATTTATTTAATTTAAAACAATGGCTGACACGTGGCAGGGGCAACCCGTACCCGCCTGAACCAGACCCGGATCCGACCCGAGACCCGACCCGACACCCCACCTTCTTCCCCGATTCTCCGGCGAAGCAGCGGTAGGGTTCCGGCGCCTCCTCCGGCGCCGGCGACCGGCCTCCGATGAGTTTTCCCCCTTTTTAAAATGCCATTCTCTAGGGTTTTTCGTGTAGGCTCCATATCCAACCTCCACTTCCCCTCAAACCGTCCCCATCTCCACGAAATAGAGCTCAAAGGCTCATGGCCGAATCTCCGGCCAACTGAAAAATTCCCATTTCTTGCATATTTTTCTACTGTTTTTCATTCTTTCTTTCCCCATTCTCTTTCTGCACTTCATAGGTTCATTTTAGGATCATTTAAAGGAAGCTTCACACATAAAATGATGGAGGTCACCCTCCATGGCCGAAACCTGCAACTAGGGTTTTCTCCCTAGTTTCTCACCTATTTCTCCTCATTCTTTTTGCATTTGAAAGCTAAAAGCATGCTTTATAAAACCCTATAATCTAAATCAAACGAATCATGCTTTTGAAATTCAAAACTGAAACACCCACTTACCTAAAAGTTCGGATTTCTCCCCCTTTTGGTTTGCTTCCCTTCTCCTTCTGTTCCTCTTGGTCCGAGCTCTCCTTCAGAGCTCTGTTTCTCTCTTCTTTCTCTTTCTTTCCTTCTCTTCTTTTCCACCCGAGACCACTCTCTTTATTTTCTCTCTATATCTCTCTCTCTCTCTCTCTCTCTCTCTCTCTCTAAATCCGACCCACTCTCTGGCAACCCCACTGCCACACACAACTCTACTCACACACTCCACCCCCCACTCCTCATTGAGTGTAACACACTCAATCTACACACACCCACACACACAACCGTACACACACACACACCCACATGCCCAAAATCTGATATATATATATATATATATATATATATACATACACATAATTTAACAATTTAAATACACACTTATACATACATACATAGATACATACACATCACGTGCATACATGCATATTCATACATTTACACAACTCATTATATTAATAATAATAATTAATAAATAAAAAAAAAAATTTTCATTCCAAAAAAAAATATATTAATAAAATAAAAACAATTACTTAAATTAAAGAACAGGAAAATTAATTTATTCTAAAAAAAATTTTCCGGGTCTTTACAATGTATATGTATATAAATACATTTGGCAGTGTGTGTGAGTGTAGCAGACCTCGTGTGTGAGGTGTGCAGTGTCGGCTGAGTGTGTGTGTTTAGTGTGTGATGAGTGAAATATATATATATATATATAGGCTAGTGTAGAGCAGCTTTGCATTAAATGCAAAGAGGCTGTGAGAGAGAGACGTGTGAGAATGGGTTTGTGATGTATAAGGTTGGTCTCGGGTGGGAAGAAAAGAAAAGGAAAGAAAAGAAAACTGAGAGTAAGGGAGAGAGAGAGAGAGTTCTGAAAAGAGAAGAGGTCTGTGAAGCTGATTCAAGCTAGGAACCAGAAGGGTGGAAGAGGGCATGGCTAGAGAGAGAAACAACAGAAAAACTGTAAGTGACCTCCTTCTATTTCGATTTTTTTTAAAGCATGTTAACTGATTTAAAGTGTAGGATCTTAGAGAGCATGATGTAGGGTTTATAATGCAAAAAGAATGAGATGAAATGGTTGAAAAACTAGGGAGAAATCCTAGGTTGCAGGTCACGGCCATGCTATGTGGGTGTTAACATTTTATGTGCAAAACCTTGCTTGGTTGTTGGGAAAAGAGTCCCCTTGAGTGCAGAAACACGTTAGGATAAAAATGGGAGAAAAACCGTGACCAAACTGTGACAAAAATGAAAGGATAGGAGTCGGTCGGAGTTTTGACTGAGGGTTTGACCCTCTATTTCGTGAAGATGGAGTGGCTTGGGCCCAAAAATAACCCTAGATATGAAATCCTTAAGGGAAAATGAAGAAAAACACATTTTAAAAACTTGAAAATGTCGCCGGAGATCGGTCGCCGGCGCCGGAGAAGGCGCCGGAACCCTACTGCTACTTTGCCGGAAAGTCGGGGAAGAAGGGGGTGACCGGGTTGGGTTCTGGGTCCTGGTCGGGTCCAGTTCGGGCGGGGTTGGACCGCCCCTGCCACGTGTCGCGTTGATGTTTTAAATTAAAAAGGGATTGGGACTGTTTGGTTCCTAGGATAAGAAATTGAAATTGAAATTTGAATTGGGGGATGGGGATATCCTATTCTAGGTTTGAGGGATAGCCACTGTTTGGCTATCCATAGGGAGAATAGAACTTTCTTAAATTACAAATTGGCCCCCCTGACTTTTAGAAATTTTAAATTGACCCAAGAGGTTACGAAAATTATGAATTGACCCTCCAACTGTTAATAATTATGTTTTGACCCACATGAATAAAATATTAATAAAATATTAATTAAATTAAATTAATTTAATTAATTAAACATTCTAAAATATCCCGGAGTCCAAATGGGACAAGTCATTAGTGTATTTTGACTATCTCGACCATTCTGAAACCAATGGTGAGGTCCGTTTTACGAGATGGGGTCCCAAAAAATAAAAGACACGTAGTAACCTTTAAAATTACCAAATTGCCCCTGAATTGAAGTACAGTCAAACGAACTCCGAATTTAGTAAACAAATAGTGAAACTTTATTATCTCTAGCATTCCGGACTCAATCGTGGAGTCTGATTTGTGAAGAAAGGTCACGAAATGTAAGAACCCGTGGAAAGTGCAAAATGACTGTTTTGCCCTTTTGAACCCAGATGTCCGAATTGAGTTCTACGACAGCCTAAACTTATTTTCTTCAACGTCCTAAAACCAATGGTAGAGTTTAATTTAGTAGAATAGAAACTTATGAATTAAAGACATAAAATTTGATGAATAGCATAAATTCAAATGACAATAGACTGAGTTGTAATTTATGCTTTTAGGGACACTGACAGGGCAGGAGAGGGCGATCTGATCTCCTGTATTTTCATTTGCCGGTTCAGTTACATATAGTGCACGATCTTCTAGGGTTGATACCAACCCATCAGGTATGGCGTTTTGTTAATGTTAGAAATGAAGTTAAGTTAGGAATATTTGTGAATGACTGGGATGCTGTATGTGTTTATTTGTAATGTGTTTACCTGATTATTTGGAATTGGTTGTTCATATGTTATGTGTTACTTGCAAGTTTAATAAAGTAAAGAACATGAATTATGATGCATGAACACATGAGATATGCATGTATATGAAACTAACTGGTGATTTATTTATTATTGTCAGAGCATGTTATATTATTGAGATCCATGTTCATTGAGATTGCATTGGCATATTGGCATATGATGAATTCTTTGAGAACATGGTGTGGGTAAGCACGTGGTGCTTTGCATTATGAGGGTGTAGATCCTGTGATGAAAAACCCAAAATTGGCCATTGCATTGGTATTCCGTAGCCATCGGGGAGTACTCGTAAACGAGACATGGGTGTGGCATAGCGTTGTGCATGGGTGTGTCACGCATACTATTCATATATATATTACTGCGATGCTTGAATGTCATTTAGGAATAAATGTACACTTTGCACATGCCACGCCTTAGCTTTATTTCTGGCATTAGCATTTCATCATACCAGCAGTTGTGCTGACCCATTCGTGGGCAACATTTTTCAGATAAGGATCCTCCAGCCACTTGAGACACTGTGATGCCCTGATAGGGTGAAGCACGTGATATATTTGTGATCCATGAGGCTTGTATTTTGTTATGTAAGGGCTTAAGCCTGAATGACCGATGAACGATGTATTGTATATTATTTTATGTATTGATGAGAATGGATGCATGTTTAGTGAATTTGATTACTTTTGTCCTTTTATTTATTTCATTTCTGTCTCGTCAGTCGCGCTTCGGGTTTGCAGAAATTTGGGGCGTGACACAACAAGCAAAAATTTATCAACATATAATGTTTAGCTGCCCAAATCAAAGGGATTCAAATCGAATACAAAGGTAAGCCTTAAAGGCATATTTCACATCTAAAGGTAACGTCATCAAATCAACAAATGGTATGGAATCAAACATATATAAATTGAGTCAAATGGATGCTATCAAATAGGGCCCGATTACCCCCACACAACACTCATCCAGGTTTACCACTCATCTCTGGGTTCCCCTGAATGGCACCAAGAGCTCTTATTATCATATCAAAATATCATCATCATTCCCAAACACCGACCTGTAAGTCATCAGCATCCAAAGAGTCAAGATAGACGTTGTGACAGGCACAATCCCGGGTACTCATAAATAATATTATTAGCAAAAGGATTCCACAAAGTATGTGCATATACATAGATTACAAATGTCCACAACAAAAAGGATCATAACGATAACAAAGACAACATATAGTCAAGGAGTCAAAGGACTCATAAATGTTCATAACAAATCACAAATTTCGCATAATGGAAACAGGATAATCAATGGGTTGTGGACTTGAAGCAATTACTGATGCATGTTCCAAGAAGTAGAGATTGATAGCTATACAAGTAGGCCACATTGGTAGAGTAAAAATTTACATATTAGAGTTTGGGTTTACTTACATTGGGCCCTTAACATTACATTCCCATATTGGTACCATAGTAGCTATCCCATAGCCTTATTTCATTTTTCCATCATTTGGGTAATCCTATAATCATGGATAAAAAATACATTACATATTGAATTAGTATTCATTCTAATTTCAAGCATCTTTATTCAGTGTTTTGAGTTCTTTTGAACTTAATCTAATCAATTAAAAGATCTTCAAATTCCCAATTTAGGGTTCCTAATGATTTACAGCTTATTTGGCCCTTTAGAGGCATAATAGTAATTTACACTTTTAATATCCCATATTTCTCCATACACGATTTGCGTATTCAGACTTCATTTTTGAGTGCAGTCGGTCCTTATAACATTTACTTAGACCTTTTAATTTCATCTATACACCTTTGGTAACTTCATTAAGTCTTAAGGACTTATTCTTCATTTTTCAGTTTGTTATTTGGTTTTATCTTTCTTAAAAGGACATCATCGTCAGGTCTAAAATATCGAAGATAATGATTTTAGGCTTTTCTGGATCTTAATTTTCATATAGGTGACTTATATTATGCTTAGGGGCACTTTTGTAATTTTATACTTTCACGTGTTTTATTTTTCGGTACTTTGTTTACTAAAATGGACTCCACCGTTAAGTCCGGAATGCTAAAAAAAATCAGAATATGCTATCTCTGACATTTAGTTGGCTTTTGGATTACTAAGGGCATATTGATAATTATGACATTTCACGTGTCTATATTTTTAGGATTTCTTTTCATAAAATGGATTCGGCCATTAGGTCCAGAATGTCCTAAAATGTTAAGGTATGTGTTCTCATAGTCATCGGAGTCTAATTGATAGCTTAATTGATCATTAAGACATAATTATAATTATTCCAGTTTACCCGTTCATATTTTTCATGATCTAATTTCATAAATCAAACTTTTTCGTTGAGTCCGGAATGGTAAAAATCATTGGGTTAGACTCTTCTTTTATTTTAATTGGCCTTTATTTGGCCTATTTTTTGTTCAAGGGTATTTTGATAATTTTTTTAAATTTAAAAAGGATTTAAAAATAATTTATAATTATTTTTTTGGGCCAATTTGTAATTAATAGAAAGGTTTGGGGCCAAAACATAATTTTAAAAACTTATTTAACCTAAACCGTATGGTTTGAGGGATTGGGGACTAAATTGGACTGGCTTAGCCAAGAACCAACTGGTTCAACGGGTTCAATGCGTCATCATGATGCAAGCATGGCATCATTAGTCACTTAATCAAAACGACGCCGTTTTAAGAAGCCTTTAGATCTAGTTGCACGCAGGTCAGCCTAGAGAGATCCCCGGCGAGACTTGATTTTTTGGCGACATATTCTCTTCTTATTTCGTGACGTTTTACACTATTTTTTAAGCTCGTTTTTCTTCCATTGTGTTTCTAGGAGCTTGGGGAATATTTTGCCATTACTAAAATAAAAAAATAGAGGCCAAAATTCGTTCTTCTATGATTATCACTCCCAACTATAACATCGGATTGCTCAGTGATCTTTTGACCATTCTTGTTGCTTTAAGTTGCATTGTGTCTCATTTTCAATGCTCTTTCGAGCCTTATATTCATAATCAAGTTTTGGTTAAGTTTCTTCATAATCTGAATTTTTCTAGGTTCAGTCATAGTGATTTCTTAGGGTTTCTTAGCTCAAACTATTCCATTTCATCTCAATTTTTCTCCATTTTTAATATTAATTGCATGCATGCAATTACACACTCATAATCTGATTCTAAAGGATAGAAAATGGATGAGAGAGAAAATTCTCTCTTACCTTTAATTACGGCTCCAACCTCTATTGTCCATGCTTTCTTTGCCTTCTAATAGCTCCTAGGCCTTCCAGGTTCAGTTTGGTCATGGTCTAGAGCCTTGCATGTAATGAGCATGCCTTTCTCTTTCATTCTCTTATTTCCCTCTTTTGCCAACTCTCTCTCTCTCTCTCTCTCTCTCTCTCTCTCTCTTTCTCTCTCTAGATGTTTGAAATACACAACTTTCCCCCACATGCAATACACACATAATATATATATATATATATATGAGGTAGGTATCTTGCATATATTCTGATTGGCTCGAGTAGGGGTGCAATGGGTGATGCCACCTCATGTTTTTTTTTTTTCTGAATTTCCCTGCCTTTTTCATGTTATATACTTTTCTTATGGCTATATAGAACAAAAGTGCTGATAGCTTAGTGACTATCTTTTTTGTATAAGTTCTTTCTTTATTGTCTTGGTCTTGGGTTCAAAACTTTGTAGGAGTCGTTTAAAGCTCTTTTCTCTCTTTTTCCTTTTCACATGCATCATGTTGCATTTTAAAGTATTTTATTAATCCCCAAACTTTGTATTTTAAATTTCAAAAAGTCTCTTATAATTTTTGTAAGGCTTTTTGATTAAACATACTTTATTTATGTATCACTAGTCTTGCCTTAGTGTATTTCATGCACTAATCTTTTAAAATTATTCATGTGTTAATCCTCGATTAATGCCAATCGTAATTCGTTATCAAGTTACAACATTTGTCATTAAATCATATTCTTTAAAATTGATCTTCTTCAATTCATAGCTAATTGCTCTCATTTATACTTTTTTCCTCATATTCATAAACTATTAGTCTTAAGTAGAATTATCCATGATTATTAAGCACTATCTTATGATAATCATCATTATCCTTAATTTCTCAACTTAATTGGGTTAGGATGTTACACGACATAAATGATAAAGATGGATTTTCCCTCTAGCCAAGCATTCAATGTCTCATCTTGCTCGCTATCTAAGCACCAAGGCGATTGCTCGTGTGTGAGAGCCAATTAAAACATATTGACATCTTTTATGTTTGCTCATAATATAAAAAAAAAAAATCATCTCAATTTGAACACAAAATCATATAATGATGAAATAATGTCACAAAATGTCCAATATATCAAATCCAAAATAAACCCAACTATTAAAAACAAGATGTAAAACATCACTAAATATGGGCTTAGGACCACCTCCCTTTGCACAATTCTATCTCAAACATGTGTAGTGAAAAATAATGCCAATATGTTTGGTTCTCCCATTACCACTATTGGTCTACTAGCCCACTAACGAGCCTAAGCTTCCAGGCTAGTAACGAGTCTGCACGGTTTTGTCCTTATGAATCCTTAGTCCAAAAGACACCACAAAAAAGGAAAGACTTTGCCTACGCTTATATCCCTCAAGCTTGTAAAACTTATGGAATAAAGTTACGATAAACGCAATACTTGTATATGTTAGAGCTGCCACACAATCATAGCTGATGAACATATCATCCTATCTATACAGCGCTATATTAAGGCGCTACCAAAATCTACACAACCAAACTACTGCTATACGAGCAAAACACTAAGCTACTCTAATAATTTGACCAACCATAAGAGCAAAGCACTAAA
This sequence comes from Nyssa sinensis, assembly GCA_008638375.1. NCBI lineage: Eukaryota > Viridiplantae > Streptophyta > Magnoliopsida > Cornales > Nyssaceae > Nyssa > Nyssa sinensis. The sequence continues at coordinate 14,747,378 of CM018051.1, read as the reverse complement.
ATGCTCTAATAATTTGACCATCTATATTAGTAAAGTCCTAAGATGCTCCAATAATTTGATAATCCATATGAGCAAAGCACTAAGTTGCTTTAATAATTTGACCATCAATAAGAGCTACAAAAACAATCGAGTATAAATCCTAGTGAACTTTAAAATCTCAACTGCGTTCAAATAGAAAAGTTCACAAAATATCTCGTTCACTTACTTATCCAATTGCAATGATCAAAACTAAAGTATGCCCTTATCAATCTGTCATTAGGTTAGGACTGTGCTAACAAGATCGCTTATAGATTTCTCAAGACAAAACGAGAAATCTCTCAAGGTAATCTCCATGGAACTTAAATCCAAGCATAGTCTACTTCACCCATGTCCTCCTCAATATAAGACAACCACCTTTAAGTGGTGAGAACTAATTCTATATATGTCAACAACTACACAAAAAATCAAAATTCTTTCTTTGGACTATTCGTGGCTTCCTTGATCATCATGAAGCTAATTACTCGATGAAATATAAGGTTCCACTAACTTTACAATTGCTTTAGGTCACAAGTGAACAATTAAGCAAGCAAACTTTTGCGTTCTTTGTTCATTAATCTTAAAGCCCAAAATTGTATAGACGATTACTTTAGGTCACAAATGAACACTTAAGTAAGCACATTTTGCGCTCTTTGTTCATTGACCTTAAAGATCAAAATTTGATTCATGAAGAATCAATTTATAGCGACACTCTAAATTCGTCGCTAAAGATTGGCTACAAACTATTAGCGACGCACAACAAGCGTTGCTAAAAGTCATATACCATTTGTGACACTCATTGTGTGTGTCGCCAATGGTACCTCACGAGACGCACATAGTGAGCGTCGCTAAAATAGACCATTGGTGACGCACAAAGAACGTTGCTAATAGTAGCTTTTAGCGACGGACATTATGTCCGTGTATAATATTTATGATGCACCATCGAAATTATTAGCGACACACCGTAATCGTCCCTAATAGTTACCTTTAGCGACACAAATGGATGCGTGCGTTGCTAATACTATTAGCGATGCGACTGTTTGCAATGTTTTTAGCAACGCCCCTTTGTGCGTCGCAAAAATGCTTTAGCGACGCATTTTTTCACTATTAGCGACGCACTCGTGCGTCGCTAATAATGCCTTTACCTATAGTGTCATCGTCTAATTCTTCATAGAAGAGATAATCTCTTAGTCCATCTAGAAAGATTCTAAGATCTAACTAGTGTGACAATCATTGGAATAAGGTGGATGGAGACAATTCTCACCCCTATAAAGAATCTATCTCTTTATAATTAATACCCCATTAGGATAAGAAATTTTAAAAAAATATAGGACATAAACACTAATTAATCACTCATACAGAAAAGGAAATAAATCGTTTTCAAAGTTTGATTCGCTGCTAATTTAGCTCAACTTATCACTCATAACAGCCATCCTTACACTATTAGAATATAAAACTTTTGCCTCTACATAAGAAGCAGTATTCACTTAAACATGTGGAGCAATAGCTAAAATTCATCACTTCAATCTCACAAGGACGATGAGAAAAGATTTTACATTTGCTGTTACACAACTAAGGATCTTAAGAATCTTTCTCTAGTGGTACAATCCCAACTAATGGTACACTCTCACTAGGCAGGAAGTCACTCCCACTATCCAAAACATCATCAGCAATTCTAGAATGAGATAACAATTTCTCACTCTCGTTAAGAGATGGTGTGACTTTCATAGATTCCATTAACCTATAAAGTAAATGATCCTTTAAAATTTTTCACATTGCATAACTCAATTTAGTCATTCCTTAACTTGGGGTGTTCAATTAAGAATCCAATGGCCCTTTAAACTTTAAAAAAAAAAATTTAAAAAGTTAACATTTTTAAAACTTAGGGCCAAGTTTTCACAAAAATAATAAATAATGTGAACAAACCACATAAACCGCAAAAGGTACTAAGCTCTCCAAATTAGGATTTTTACCATTCTCAAGTTTAAAGGATCTGACTATTAGGGCACTTGGTTAAGGATATTGGCCACACAAAATATATTTGTTCCATCATTGACTTAACTGTATTTAACAAAATTTATTTCCTCATTTTTCTCACTTAATTGTCTTGAACTAATAAAACAAGTACTCTCGCTTACAATTAGTGTGAATAATTTCTGAATTCTTCATTTTGAAATGCTTAACCTCTTGAAAAAAGCTTAAAGCAACTAATGCTTGAGTCAAGTGAGCAATCATAGCGCAAGCAACAAAGTAAGAAAACAAAAGGTTCTTCTATGTGCCCGATTTTCAAAACATCATGAATTCACATATGCTCTTAGGACTGGCTCTAGTGGATAAGGAGTTGGTCTACCTTGCAAATAAGGTTTATTACAGGTTTTTCCAATTGAACAGGGTTTACACACGGATAGGCTGGTTTTTGGGAGTAATTCCAACAGATATTCTTAAGTTAATCTAGCCATCCAATCTAGTTTAATGTGTTTATGTTGTTGCTCAAAAAATAACATCATGCAAAAGTCATAAAAAGATAAGTCCAAAACTATTAAATAATCTAATAAGACAGAGCCACGATCATACTCATATAACGAAACTAGTTTTAACGGTAGATCAAACTAATCAATCTACAAAGAAAAATTATTCACCAAGAATAAATGGTTACATTCAGTACCAAAGACTGAAATTTAAAAGTGAGAAATAGACAAAAATCAATTAGATTGGAGGTGGACCAAACATCTAGTTAAACACCAATATCTAATTATTTTATCATAAGGCCATATGTTACTCAAAAGAATTAATCAACTCACTCTTGTGGCGATTGATTCTTATGCTACCACTTGTGCATAATGTACAAAATATTATGAGCAATGTAAAGTTGCGCTCTTTACTCACCATTTTATACATTTTTCTCTATTTTGAATAAAATTTTCAACTTTAACTCAGTACAACTACGAGCAAAATGATCTATTTTATTCTCAAATAGCAGCTCATTCTATAATATATCTCATTATTTGCCATGCATGCCCTTATGACATTTGACTTTTTTGCCTAATTTTGATGCAAGTTAATCAGCCCCACCCTAGTTAGCAACTCTTTCTTGTCTATAAACATAGGCCCAAAAGCCTTGTTTGGCCCACCCTAGGCGACAAGGTTAGTTTAGGAGTTCGCCTTTTGGCGCTCTACCTTTTGTGTCAAGATGACGCACTATTTTTAAAAATATTTTTATTTAAATAAGTAGCGTCATATCGGTTTTTTTTTTTAATTTAAATACGAGCTAAGTTATTATATGGAAAGAATTGTTGCTCCTCAAAGGTAAGTCTATAATTGTTATGGAACTAATCCAAACAATTTTTCAATAATATTTATTTATATATTGCTCTACATAATAAAACGCATTTAATAATTTAATTAATTGTGACAGACTTCTATGTCTCAATGTATTGGACTCTATTTCCTATTGGTTAGTGTCTATACATATGCTATATGTGTAATGTGGTCATTCTAAGCATTTATGTTGGTCAAGTCAGCATTCACATTCATTGAGTCTATTTCACTACTATCATAGTGCGCAGGGTGGCATTTAAGTATACATTTATCATATTATTCTACTACCAGAAATTTAATTAAAAATATTATTCTATTATACACTATGAGATTGAAAATTTTGCTAGGCTCATAATCATTTCCCATTTATGTAAACATAAATATATTTTAAAATAATTTTGAATTAAAACAAATTTAATTCATCCACACAATGATTTCTGAATTAAAATAAATTTAATTCATTCACATAATAATAATAATCAGTGCGCATATTCTAAATCGCATAAACTTCACTTGAGCCCAATTGGTATTCTAGTACATTATGCCAAGATAATTTATGGGCATATGAGTTTGCAGTGAAAACACATCCTCTTACAAGATTTTATAAATAAATACAACCCTTTCCAAAATTTATTATATTATAGAATGAACCTACTACATCAATTTTCTAAAAGCAATAAAATAAATGAGGATGCTGCGCCAATATCTCATATATCACAAAATTAACATTATAATCCATATATTACAAGAAACAAGTGTATTAGAACATCAATCAAATAAGCACATCTAATCACAACATACATTTACATGCATAACAATATAATCGGTCTTGATAGATGGTTTTACCACACTTCACCACAATGGAAGTGGGTATTTGGGTCTCACAATTAATAGGGATCAATATTATGCAACAATAATGCACTAAATAATTATCCACATGATAATTAAAACAAACATAATTCACATATGACCCAAAAAATATGATCCACACATAGTATAATTGTTTCTAATTTCTAGAACCTTTCCAAGAAGTTTTCACATTTAAAATAAACTTTCTAGAAATTTTAACTAATTTTTGGGATAGAAAACTAATTTTTAAAGCCCAAAAAATATAAAAAATAGGAAAAAATTTCACAAAAAACTAATTTGGATCCCCAACGGTATACTAAATACTAATATGTAATTTTAATCACAAATATAGCTTTCTGAAATTTTTTAAAAAGCATTTAAACACATTTTGACACTTTTTCGTAATAAAAATTAATTTAAACTAATTTTTAGAAGGTAGAAAATAAAAATAAAAAAACATCACGGGATCACAAATTCAGTGAGTAAGACACACTCTCCAGAGGTGTCAAAAAATAGGTCCCGAGAGATGATGCACGTGCTCTCACAAGTCCCGTCGAGAGTGGGGATTGCATTCCTCTACTATTCATCTTCTCTAAAAATAAGTTTTGACTATAGTTGCTGTCAAACTTAGAGACCTCATATCTCATTCATTTTTTGACAAAAAATTATGTACCATATATCATTAGAAAGCTCTTGAAACAAGGAACATATCGATATAAATTTCATGCATAATAATTAATATTTTACAGATCGTATTAAAATCTAAAGATTCAAATTAAAGTTGTGTTTTCTTGAAAAATCATAAATTTAAATGCAGACCTCTCACAGATCCGACGGTGGATCGTCATGAAATTTTAAGGGCTACCTATTGGTGCTAGAAAGAACACATCCATCGTGGCAAATCGTTCAAAAGGTTTCTTATAATGATTTTTTAAAAATCAGCCGTGTGGGTTTAATGCATGATTTTTTTTCTTAAAAAAATACACATGCATACAAAACACATATCAGCGAACACAAGTCTATGGCTTTGATACTAATGAAGAAAATACATAATAAACACAAATCGGTGTTCAACCCGGTTACCTCTTCGGATCAAGAACAACGAAAGCGAAAGCAGAAAAGGTGGCTTGTATTACAAGCTTTCTTGGAACACCACGAAGATCCTTGGAATGCTGCAAGAGATCTTCCTCGTCCAATAGGACGGCTACAATATCGAGTCACCTATATATTTCTACGACAAAGGGCACTATGATGGTTACCCAAGAATAATCTCAAATAGAGCGTCACTTAAAACTTTGCGTGATCATTTGAGTGACTACACATGGATGAATTCCTTACAGTTAACTAATGCGTATTTGTTTATATTCCATGACCAAAACTGATGGAATAATTGTAAGACTTAAGTGATAAAATCTAAGTCAGTCAAACCAATCAGAATGAATAAGAGTTTTAACCACATATAAAATCTTATCATAATTATCACGATCCGCACAAATCTTGTGGATGTTAAACGGACGTGGGTCCACATGACCCAATGTCCAACAAGTAGGATGATGATAATCACTTGCAAATGTTAAATTCTTCCAATATAATTGGTGAGTGAAAATTCCTTATATGTAGTATGTGTTCCCTTAACTTTTACGTATTACTCAAATTGTGAGGATTTGACTATTTCGAGTAATGAAAGTAGTGATCTTGATATGATTTTATTTCTTAAGAAATTAATACAATGGGTTCATTATAACTACTATCATCTTTTATTTATTTTTGGTGTAAAAAGAATTCTTGCGTAATTTATTCATATTTATTAATTTATGAAAATGATTTTTAATCTATAACTTAATCTTACCCTAAACCTTCACTAGCCCAAACAAGTCTAATCCCAAATCTAAAATAGCTAATAAATATTAAACCATTGTTTTAGAAAACACTAAAAAAAAATATCTTGATTTTTGAGTTTTATATAACTAAAATTTTAAATCTCAAAACTTAAAATCTAAACCAACATATAGTCTTTAATAAGTATAGGCAATACGTTTTTTTTTGTGGGTACCATAACATTCTTCTCTATTTGAAATATACTTTTCAATTATAAACAACATAAGAAACACAAACTCTTGTATATTAAATGTCTAACCTATCAAAATAATTATCAAATAGAATAATTACACTGACCTCTCTTTAAGTATCTGACAAGTGCAATCATTATCCCTTCATTTTTTGAAATTACAGTCTCTATTGTCAGACTTTTCGAGTAATCGATTGTAAAAAAAAGTTGTGATTTTTTTTTTTTTACTTTACCGTTATATTTTAATAACAATTTAATAATAAAAAACTCCATAAATGTTAAATGAAAAATTTACGCTTCCTCTATCTCCTCCACCCCTCTTTTGTCTTCACTAGATTAACCTTAATCCATCTGTTTGCTCCATACAAAAAATTTTCCTTCCTGAAAATTCGTTCAAATACATGAAGGTATAAATGGGCATAGTTAAGGAGTCATCAACTCGTTTCAAGCAATTAAACGAGCAAACCCATTACAACCTATAAAGAATACATGCAAATAGGACTGGTGATAGAAATAAAAAATTTACAGCTTTTTGGTCCTAGTTACATTCTAGATTTCCCAAAATAGTTTACAACTTGATTAAAACAATTACATGGAACAAATGATCAACAATTACAACCAGAAAATAAACCTAGGTTCGCCTAATTTGAATGGATTAACCTCAATGTCCAATTGCAAGGCTATATTATAAATAAAAGAAATAGAAGAAGAAGAAGAAGAAGGAAAAGATACATGGCATTGTATAATAAAATAAACAAGGATAAAGAAGAATGAAAATGAACTAAACGGGATGATAGGAAAGGGGATTTGGACTCGAGTCCGAATGCTTCATACATATCCACATAGAATGTGAAATTAGAGCTCATGTAATTCTCCCAATTCACACACTTCTATCAATAGTGATAAGAGCTAGTGAATCGGGCTTTCATCCTATGTTTCATGTGCCTCATAAGAAAGGTTTAAAATATGGGAAAATAGACCTAAAAAATCAACCTTTTGAAAAATAAGTTAGAAATGAATATTTTTGCAAGGAGATGAAGAATTAAAGTGTTTTAGGAATGTGATGATCTTCTAGTCTCTCATTCCCATATATGGAAACCTGCTTATAAGGCTTATGAAGAATAGAATAAAAGAGAGGGGTCGAGAGCGTATCTTGTTATGATTGGCTTGTCTTGGCATAATAGCGGCAATCCACAATGGTGGTCAAGATTATTTGTGAATTCAATTGCAATGGCAACGAGTAGCGTTTCTGTTTGAGGCAATGATTTTCTTAGTTTAATACTTGCTATACTTGGAGCTTGTATGTATGTAGAAGTATCCAATGTAAGTTATGGAAGTATACTGTTAACATTTCATTACTCCAAAAAGGTCTCCCCAAAATAGTGGCCAAGAGGGTTAATTTAAAGGCCTCAAAAGATAGAATTGATCGGAAGGCCTAAAAAGAAAAAGAAGAAGAGACAATGTATTATATAATAAAATAAACAAGGATGAAAAATAATGAAAATGAACTAAATGTGATGATAGGGAAGGGATTTGGACTCGGGTCTGAATACTTCCTACATATCCACATAATGTGAAATTAGAGCTCACGTGGTTCTCCCAATTCACCTACTTCTATCAATAGTGATATGATCTAGTGAATCAAGCTTTCATCCTATGTTTCATATGCCTCCTAGGAAGGGCTCCAAATATGGGAAAGTAGACCTAAAAAAATCAACCTTTTGAAAAATAAGTTAGAAATTGAAGATTTTTGCAAGGAGATGAAGAATTAAAGTGCTTGAGGAAAATGATGATTTTTCAGTCCTTCATTCCCATATACGGAGACCTATCTATAAGACTTATGAAGCATAGAATAAGAAAGAGGGGTCGAGAGCATATCTTCTCATGATTGGCTTGTCTTGGCATAATAGCAACAATCCACAATGGTGTTCGAGATTGTTTGTGAATTTCAATGCAATGGCAATGAGTAGCATTTTTGTTTGATGCAATGATTTTCTCAGTTTAATAGTTGCTATACTTGGAGCTTGTATGTGTGTAGAAGTATTCAGTGTAAGCTATGGAAATATGCTGTTAGCATTTCATTACTCCAAAAAAGGTCTCCCCAAGATGGTGGCCAAGGGTTTTATTTAAAGGCTTCAAAAGATAGAATTGATCAAAGGGCCTGAAAATAGGAAGATGAAGAAGAAGAAGAAGAAGAGCCATGGCATTATATAATAAAATAAACAATAATAAAGAACAATGAAAATGAGCTAAACATGATGATGGGTAAGGGGATTAGACTCGGGTCTGAATGCTTCCTACATATCCGTATAGAATGTGAAATTAGAGCTCACGTAATTCTCCCAATTCACCCACTTTTATCAATAGTGCTAGGAGCTAGTGAATCAAGCTTTCATCTTATGTTTCATGTGCCAATTAGGAAATGCTCCAAATATGGGAAAATAGACCTAAGAAAATCAACCTATAAAGCTTATGAAGCATAAAATAAGAGAGAAGGGTGGAGAGCATATCTTGTTATGATTGGCTTGTCTTGGCAAAATGGAGGAAATCCACAATGGTCTTCGAGATTGTTTGTGAACTTCAATGCAATGGAAACGAGTAGTATTCTGCTTGAGGGAATGATTTTCTTAGTTCAATACTTACTATACTTGGAGCTTGTATGTGTGTAGAATTCTTCAATGTAAGCTATGAAAGTATACTGTTAGCATTTCATTACTTTAAAAAAGGTCTCCACAAAATGGTGGCTAAAGGCATCTATTTAAAGGCCTCAAAGATAGAATTGATCTAAGGATATTCTTGGTAAATTGTAAAAGTTTCCAATTCATAGAGGTATCTTGGCAATTTTTCCAGAGTCCTACCTCTAGTAGGACTCTTCTGCCTTTTAAGAGGGCATTTCGATAATTTTGCTAGTGTCCCACCTCTAGTTGGACTTTTCTGCCATTTGGGAGGGCATTTCGATAATTTTACAACATTCCTACCATTAATAGGACTCTTCTACTCTTTGGAAGGGTATTTTGGTAATTTTAACATTATTTTGCCTATTTGAGGACATTTTGGCACAGTGTTGCCCTTAGTGGGACTTTTTAGTCATTAAGAGGCATTTTTGTAATTTTCATGTCATTTTACCATTCTCGGGGTACTTTGGTAATTTTAGCCATTTTGTGACAAATTGGGCACATTTTCATGCCTTGAGGGGCAATTTGTTCATTTCCCATACATTGAAAAAATCTAGAGATTCTTCACCAAATTGGGTATAATTTGGTAATCTTTAGTGATAGTTGTTCATTTAGGCATAATTAAGACTTTCCTTTTTTGGAGTTTTGTTAGATTTAACTTCTAGACATTTTCTTTAAAGAGATACATTGAACCTAGACATTGATCCTATAGCTTCTTGCATTTCCACAATTCATTTTTAATTCATTTATTTAGGATATTCATTTTCTAGGAATTTTTTTTATTTTTTATTTAATTTAATCATGTAATTATCATTCAAGACATAATTTTAGTCTTCCATTTGTGAGGTTGATTATAGGCCCTTAGATCAAATCTCCACATTTTGCATATAAATAGATCCCATTGGTCACCATTTTAGGGGTCTAGAAATTCATAGCTTTATATTACTGTGCTAGTGCCAGAAAACCCTCCTTCTAGAAGTTCTCAAGCCTTTTTCATCTCAAGGTCGAAGCCTTGCCCAGGTTCATAGTCCCAAGTTAAGAAGCAAGCCGGAGTTTTGCCTGAGTGATGACTCCAAACCTGAACAATCCTAGCTGAAGTGTTGCCCCATATCTGCGATTAAAAAGGTACGTACTGTAAACCCTTTCTAATCCTTTTACCCGATTTTCTTCATTCTTTCACTCTTAGAAAGGAGAAAATCGGAGAACTATGTGACTCTAATTTCATCTTCAAATAGATATGTAGGATGCCTATAAACCCGAGTCAAATCTTCTTTCCCTTTCCTTTGTTTTATTTATTTCACGCATCTACATTTCATCATCTTTCATGTTCAGCTTAATCGGTCGATCATCACTTTCTATCATCATTGATAGGAGTGGGTGACATAGCCTATAAGCCCAATCTATTATGTCCTATCACTCTTGATAGGAGGAGATAACAATCTATCTGCTTCTATCACCGTTAATAAAAGCAGATCAAGGGGTGGCTTTAAAGCCTATTTCCTTTTTGTTTTCTATTTTTCATTTACTTGTCATTAATTCTTTACATCTCTTTATTTTTCATTATTTTTGTACTATTTACAATAGATGAGCCTTGCAATTGAACACTTAAGGCCGGTCTATTCGGACCGGGTGGTAGGTGCCTCACACTTTCCCATTCCATACCTTAGCCCCCAAATCCATTTTCTTTGATTTCGTATCATTTCAGTGCTTTAATTTTTTTAACTGATGCCAAGGGGTTTTGAGTATATATTTAGGAACCAAAGCGATGTAATCTATTTTATTTTATTTTCTTCGATTTTCTTTTATATGTATCATAATTTACAAGTTGTAATGGGTTTGCTTATTTATTTGCCCAAAACAAGCTAGTGACTACTTTGCCTTATATTTTTCACTTCTTAGAGGCGTTCCTTTCTACCTTTAAGAAATGGGACAATAGGGATTCCTGAGTCTTTGAGGGTCTATTTCCAGTGGTGGCGCTTACAATGGTGCTTTTATAGAATTAAAACTGGTAGTCAATAAAATTAAAATAATGCCTTTGGGTGTTTTGAAAGGCATTTAAAAATATGAAGTTTTAAGAATAGGACATCGTTAAGGTTTTTGAGGTCTAGGAGATTATTCTTAGCATCCATTTGGGTAAAAAGGATACTTCATGTATAGGTTACAATATGATTGACCCTAAAGGACTTATGAAACTGACATGAAACTTAAGTACTAAGGGTTAAGGCGACTCAAAAAGTTAAATTATGAATTCATCAGATATTTGGTGTTTAAACACGAAGAACTTAAGTAATAATTTCTGACAGTTATGCATTGTTTGACTATAACTTATACTTATTGTGGGATCTTCATAGTTTGACCGTTATAAATATCTTGCTATATCTATTAGCAGATACAGGTGTACTGTAGATATGATTATATTTGAATACTAATATTTTATTCCTTGAGATGTGGATGGATGTTCTACTTTTGTATATGGGTTTTATGTATTGCATCTTGGAATATGGGAAATGTTAATGTAGTATGAGATAAAATGATGCCTCAATAAAGACATATAGGCATAATAAGATCAGATAGAATATTCGTAGATAAATTGTGATTATCCTTGTTATCTGCTTTATTGTTAGGGATAGAGTTTTCTTTTAGTTGCGAGCTGTAAACCCGTCCAGGAGGTTGCCTTAATCCTAATGGGTTAGTTGTCCATGAACGACACCTCAGGTATTGATTCTGTAAACTCGTAGGTTTAGGATGGGCTTAATGGGGGAATGAATTAGTAACCCATGAACTGCACCTCGGGTATTGAGTTTGTAGATCTACCAATTTAGAATGGGTTTAACGGGGACCTTGCATGTGTCAAAGCATAAGCATAAATTATACATAGTGACATAATGAATTCATGAAATTGTGCACACATGTAACATGTGTGTGTTGTATGATTGCATTGATGGATGATATATATTGACTATGTGGATTGTGCTGTGTTTTGCACATGTTGAATGATGTACAACTTGATTTTGTAATTGTGTTGTAGGTTACACATATTGGATATATATTGTTATTGATATTACCTTGAACAGAAAATGGCAGTGCATCATGGGGTAGGTATACATAAATGTATTGCAATACTAAATTGTTCATTTTACTGCTACTATACAACATTAAATTATATATTAACCTATTGATTAGTGTGTTTGTACTTGTGGATTTCTATATGATGTTTGTTGTATATATGTTTTACATGTTGGATATTATGGTTTACCCTCATAGGGCCTGCATTAGTTTTGCACGTTATGTGTTTATGTGTTTTGGAAAACCCTATTGAGCATTATGACTCACCCCTACTATTCATGGGAATAATAGGTACTGGACTTGTAGATGACGACTGTAGCATTGATCTCAGACAGAAGACATACTTAGACTGTATTATTATTCATTTTGTACAAGGGTGCATGTACCTTTTTATTGATCTCATTGTACTCATACACTTTTATTAGTAGCTAGTAGAGTCAACTCTGAGTAGTGTGACTACACTGTATATTTTGTATATCATTGATAGACATTTATCATAGAGTTGAACCTAATGAAAATTAATTTTAATTAATCCCGTTATGGGACTTGAACAAGAAAAATCATAGTAATGAATCAATTCAAAAAAATGGCCTACATTTTTAATACACTTGACTAGGTTGACCTAGTACATTACCTCCAATTACAAATGACCCTTCTTATGTCACGACTTCAGATTTTGGCTATGAAATGTTCAATGCGTGATCGTATGACACCAAATGTACAGGTAGGAAGGTCATTGTAAGAAGCTAATTCATCTTAGAACCTCTTTGGTTTGGTGAAGTATACTATAATGGACATCTAATCTTGTCTTTGTGAGGCGATGTCTCTCTTGATCTGAAAAATTCTTGGAGCATTACTTTGACAAAATTACAATTTAAGATATGTCCATATTTTGTAGACATACTCAATATAAATAAAAGTGTTTGTGAGTTCGTTGTCCAAGGAATTAAGGATCCAAGACTGAATCATGTCGTTATTGTTAGTTCTAGTACTTAAAATATTATTTATTTCAAATTAGAGAAAAAAAAAACTATTTTGATAAACAGAAAACTGTTCTGAAAAATAGAAAAGTTTGATACCAAAACAATATAAAATTTTATAGAATCAGAAACTGAAAATTCAAAAACTGTGAAAATACAAAAATTATATTTCTCCACAATATAGAAATACAGTAGACAGATTTAAAAAGCTGTAAAACTTATAGAATTTGCAGAAACCTGAATAATATAAATATCATGACTTGTGTTTGACACAATGTCCTTAAAGCAAATTCGTCCCTTACGGTGATGCTTACGAGCTTCGTGGACATTGCTTCCCAGGATACAATGGTCAACACGCAGAGTAGAAGCACTTCAAACTCTGCATCTAGCAAACAAAAAATTGTTTTAAACTCTCTCTGAATATATGCAAAAAAACTCAATTTGAAAAAATGATGATAAATGAATGAATTGCGTGGGGTATTTATAGGGTTTGTCGTGATTGTTTAGTATAGTCACGAGGCGAAGGGTCATCCCTATTCGAAGAATTGTTGTGGTTCATTTTGAACATACAGACGTAGAATTCAAATCGAATGAGATGACTATTCAATCAAAATCAAACCAAAGGTAATCGCAAAACAACATCGTTTTGGATTTAAACCAAAACCAAAAGCAATCGCTAAATGACAACGTTAGATTTAATTATGCTGGTAACTAAATGATAACGTTTTGAAAAAATAGTTAAATATAATTTCCCCCAAAAGATATATACACCGCAAGCCAAGGCCCAAACCCAACTCTGGCTCTGTTTGGTGAGGGACAAGGCGGCGATAGCAGCAGCAGCGCGCGCATAGTGAACTAAGCATATGCTAGGTCCTCATTCTTCCACAAAACTTGGGTGCCCCTTAAGGTGCAAACATTCCTTCAAGGTAATTGTATATATACTTTTTAAATTCCTTGTAACCATCCTATGTGAGACACAAGCCTTTCACAAGTTTCATGCTTTTGTTACCATTTTCAAGTGGTGATATTTTGAGGCAATTTCTCATTCACTCCGTAATGGTTTTGAGTATCCCAATACATGATCATAATCTCTTCATGGAGGAGAACACATTTCCAAATGAATCTACCAAAATTAATGTGTGGGACTCACTTTAATTTTAGCTGAAAGATAGCTAATTATTATGCTCAAAAACAATCCCCCACATGAATGAAATTGACTGAAAGCAATGCAAATGATATGCAGACACTTAGAGAGAGTTCTATTGAAAATATTCTGTATAGAGGAAGGTAACTTATGGCCTTGAACATTCCCTTGTGAAATACTATTGGGGTTACTAGTTCTTCATGAACATGATGTCTTAAATTGTTCAATCGTTTGTGTAAACTATGACAATAGCATTCACACTGAATCTTTCCTAACATAGTTGATTCTCATGATTGTGTTCATTTTGGCCCTAAACAATTCCTGGTTTCATGAGTGCTTCTAGAAAATTTAGTCTTTATCATTCTCATAGAACCGGTCCAGTTCATACTTACATAGGTAATTTCTTATTAAGAGTATCCTATTATACTATACTTGTATTTAACAAGGTATAAGAATCATTAAAAGCTTAACTTATCGTATTCAACACTACAAACATCACTTATTCTTGTCATAGGAATATATAGGAGATTTTATCTCTATAGTGATTTTAATGAGTCACACATAATTCGGTTGTCCTCTTTGAACCTAGATCTTGGGATCTCCAGTCAACTAGGTTGGGTTGCCATTATAGAGACTCTTAGTGTATAGGCTTTAAGCCCATTCCCCTCGATGATTTGTTTACTTGCTCTCTAGTCAAACCTTTGGTTAACGGAATCCGTAATATTATATTTTGACCTAATGTATTCAATGGTCATAATCTGAAGAGAAGTTGTTTCATGGTGTTATGTCTTTGATGAATATGTCGAGACTTACTGTTATACATGTGACTCTGTGCCTTACCAATTGCTGATTGACTATTGCAATGAATACAGATAGCAGACATAGGTTTTTGCCATATTAGAATATCTTTTAGGAAGTGACGAAGCCACTCAGCTTCTTTACTAGCTTTATCAAGTGCAAGTAAATTCAAATTCAATAGTGGATCTAGCAATGCACGTTTGTTTAGAAGATTTGTATGATACCACTCCATCCACTAAGTGTGAACAAATAACCACTTGTGGACTCTGAATCTTTGGTATCGGATATCTAGTTTGCATTACAGTATCCTTCTAGTACTGCTGGATACCTTGAGTAGTGAAATCCATAGTTTTGGGTGTATTTCAAATATCTCAAAACCCTAACTATTGCCTTCCAATGGTCCTAGACCAGGATTACTTGTGTATCTACTCAATTTGGTGGCAGCGTACGCTATGTCTAGACGGGTACAATTCATCACATACATTAGATTGTCAATTATTTGTGTATACTCTAGTTGTGATATGCTTTTGTCATTATTCTTGAATAAGTGTAGATTTATATCTACATGTGTTTTCGTTGGACTACTATCATCTTGTTTAAATTTCTTGAGTATTCTCTCAATGTAATGTGATTGAGATAATATTAGTCCATTCGATGTTTTATAGATTTTTATCCCAAGTACAATATCGGCAACACCTAAGTCTTTCATGTCAAACTTATTGTTTAACAGTTTCTTGGTAGCTTTAATGACAACATTATTACTACCCATAATGAACATATCATCAACATAGAGACAAATAATGACATAGCCATTTTTGTGTTCTTAACATGTACACATTTGTCACATTCATTGACCTTGAACTCATTTGACATTATTACACTGTCAAATTTCTCATGCCATTGCTTTGGTACTTGTTTTAGTCTATAAAGAGATTTAACAAGTCGACAAACTTTCTTTTCATGACCTGGAACAATAAACCCTTCGGATTGTTCCATATATATTTCTTCATCTAATTCACCATTTAAGAAAACCGTCTTTACATCCATTTGATGTATCTCAAGATTTTGTATAGCTGCAATAGCTATTAACATTCAAATGGATGATATCCTTGTAACAGGTGAATATGTATCGAAATAGTCCAAGCCTTCTTTTTGCCTGTATCCTTTGATTACAAGCTTGGTCTATACTTTTCAATAGTCCATCTTTTTTTCATTTTCTTCTTGAATATCCACGTATATCCTAAGAGGTTTTGATCCTGGTGGAAGATCCACTAGGTCCTCATGTATGATTTTGTAGAATGGATTCTACTTTATTGTTTATAGCCTTTTTCCAACAAAGAGCTTCAGGACTCGACATTGTTTTTTTAAAACTTTGAGGCTCAAATTCTAACAAATACGTTAGAAAATCTGGACAAAAAGATTTTGATGTTCTAATTCTTTTGTTTTGTTTAAGTTCATCATTATCTTGTTGGTCTTGACTACTGCCTATTGTAGTGTCATGAGTTCTTTTATTTGAACTTGATTCCTATGTTGATTTGTGAGGAAATACATGTTTAAAGAACAATGCATTCCTTGACTCAATAATAGTATTAACATGCATATCAAAAATTTTTGATTTATGAATTAGAAATTGATGTGCACTACTATTATGAACATACCCTATGAAAACACAATCAACAATTTTTTGTCATATTTTAACCTTTTTAGGTATAGAAACCACAACTTTAGCCAAACACCCCAATACTTTTAAGTATTTGTAAGAAGGTCTTCAATCTTTACATAACTCGTATGGGGACTTATTATTTTTCTTTTGAGGTATTCGATTAAGAATATAGTTTGCAGAAAGAATTGCTTCCGCCCCACAAATTCTGAGGTAGTCCAGAACTTAATAACAATGCATTTATCATTTCTTTTAAAGTTCTATTTTTTTGTTTAGAAATCCCATTTTGATGAGGTGAATAAGGTGCAATTGTTTGGTGTATAATACCATGTTGTGAACAAAATTCACCAAAAAGTGCTTCATATTCACCACCTCTATCACTTCTCAATATCTTGATTTTCTTATTGAGTTGATTCTCAACCTTCATTCTAATAATGCTTAAATATTTCCAATGCCTCATCTTTACTTTTCAACAAGTAAATATAACAACATCTTGTGCAATCATCTATAAAGGTAAGAAAATATTTCTTACCAACTCTAGTTTGAATAAATTTAAGATTACAAATATCTGAATGTATTAATTCTAGACGTTTACTACTTTTTTCAATTGGTTGAAAAGAAGTTCTTGCAAGCATTGTTTCTATACAAGTCTTACATTTATGATTTGAAATCAAATTCTATTTTAGGCAAACATTCCATATTAACTAATTTTCGCAATGTATCATAATTAACATGTCTTAGTTTACCATGCCACATATTTGAAAACTAAAGAATATAAGCAGAAGTTGTGTTCTTATTATTATTAATAGAAGGTACAACTAGTCATTACATTCATCTTAAAGTGCCCATCGCTTATATATCCCTTACTCACATACATTTCATTTTTGGTAAGGACTAAATTTATCAGACACAAACACCAATTTGAATCCATTTTTGCTTAACAATGATCCAGACATAAAGTTCTTTTGGATATCAGGCACATGCAGCACATTGTTGAGGGTAAGCTCTTTTTTCAAATGTCATTTTCAATACCACTTGTCCTTGATCTTCAACCTTGGAAGTTAAGGAGTTACCTATAAAAAGTTATTTTTGATTATTTATAGCATGATACGATAGTGAACATCTTCTTATCAGAGCAAACATGGCGAGTAGCCCCAGTGTCCTACCCATCATTCTTTGGTATTACTATCATTGAAGTTGACTTCAGAAAACACAGTCGAAAGATTCATTTCAAACACATTATCTGAAAGATTGTCCACTTCAATTATGTTGGCTTGAGCTTGCTTCTTATTAGGATTCCCTTGGCCTTGTTTCT
This sequence comes from Nyssa sinensis, assembly GCA_008638375.1. Taxonomy (NCBI): domain Eukaryota; kingdom Viridiplantae; phylum Streptophyta; class Magnoliopsida; order Cornales; family Nyssaceae; genus Nyssa; species Nyssa sinensis. Next base: position 14,729,490 of record CM018051.1, on the reverse strand, counting down.
TACTACGACAATCCTTTGCACGATGGCCTGGTTTGTCATATATGTAACATTTGCCCTTGAACTTTTTGTTGTCATTGCCTTTGGGCCCTTGTTTAGCACCAATGTCAAAATGCTTCATTTCTTTGTTGTGAGAGGTTTGACCTTGTTCCACCACGTTTGCCTTAGCTTCCATAATGGCTTTCCCTACTTTCTTTTCAGAAGTACGGTTATTTTCTTCAATCCTTAATCTCACGAATCAAGTCTTCAAGTTTTATGTCTTTTTACTTGTGCTTTAGGTAACTCTTGAATTCTTTTTAAGAAGGTAGCAACTTTTCAATGATCGCAGCCATTTGGAAGGATTCACTTAGGGACATGCTTTCTGCTATGAATTTCATGCAAGATAAGCTGAAGATCTTGAACTTGATTAATCACCTTCTTGGAGTTAATCATTTTTAGTCTAGGAATCTACCCATCATGAACTTCTTCATGCCGACATGTTTCAGTTTTGTACGTTATGTCAAGAGAGTCCCGCAGTTCCTTGCAGACTTGATTGGACTTTACACATTATATAATGTGTTGTCCAAGCCATTAAGGACATAGTTTCGGCAGAGGAAGTCAACATGCTTCCAAGCATCGACTATGGCAACCACTTGCCTATTAGTCTCATTATCCCTCAAAGCAAGAGCATCTATACGAAGGAATTGAGTCAAATTCAGAGTAGTGAGATAAAACAACATCTTTTGCTTGCCATCTCTTGAAATCAAGTCCTACTGAATTTCTCTGGTTTCTCATTATGGTTCACAGGAACCAGTGTTATAATAGGTATAGGCGCCACAACAACAATAGGATTTGGGGTTGTTTGAGTTTCCATTTAATAACTACAGTATAAATTTCTCCACAGATTAAAAATCTATAAAACAAAAGTATAGTCTTTTGAACAAAAAATTTTGGAGTAAAAAAAATACTGTAGACTAAAACAGAAAATAAAACACTGTTTTATAAAAAAACTGACAAAGAAAGAATTTTCTTTAAGATTATTAGTTCCAATACTTAAAATAATGTTTATTTCAAATTAGAGAAAATTCTATTTTGATAAACAGAAAACTGTTTTGAAAAAACAAAAAAGTTTGAAACCAAAACAATATAGAATTTTACAGAATCAGAAACTGAAGATTTAGAAAGTGTGAAAATACAAAAACAGTATTTTTCCACAATATAGAAATATAGTAGACAGATTCAAAAAGCTATAAAACTTACAGAATTTGCAGAAACGAGGCTTGTGTTGAACACAATGTTCTTAAAGAAAATTCATCCCTCACGGTGGTGCTTACGAGTTTTGCGGACGTTGCTTCATAGGATATAATGATCAACATGCAAAGTAGTAGCACTTCAAACTCTACGTATGGCGAACCAAAAAAATAATTTAAACTCTCTCTAAATATGCAAAATAATTCAATTCTGAAAAAACGATGATAGATGAATGAATATACAGATTAATTTTTTAACTCTCTAAACTCCTGTTGTCTCTAATTCATTCACTGTCCGCTACCCACAAACTCAAGGGTTTTCTCCGTAACCACCTATCCCTTTATTTCTCTACTTTCTACACACGCACGCTCGCACACACACACACACACACACACATATATATATATCATGTACACAATGCATGTGCAAATACTTTTTGTACTTTTGCTTTTAAGCAAAAATACAAAAGATTGCAAAAGTTAATTTTGTATTTATTAAAAGCACATTTTAAAAAATTTATTCTACCATACTTAAATTAAATCTAAGAGTAATACTAAATTTTCTTAAAATTTTTATCAAAAATATTTACACGATTAATATGTGATAATATATAAAATTAATATAACAATATCACATTAATTATGTAAATATTTTTTTATAATATTATTTAGTCTGTCACAGCATTGCTGTAAATCTAAAATTTTCAAGGACCCCTCTCCAACCCCACCAAACACACACACACACACACACACACACGGTCTAGCTCAAGTAGGGCCTTACTCTGAAACGTGGCCGACATATCTTATCTCCAAAAGGACCCAAACACTCCAAAGATATCAGAAGTTGTTCTTAATTCCTGCATGCTTTCACGTGTCGCGAAACAAACAAGGCCTTGCAAAAGAAATCATGATGGCGCCCTCACCTCCAACCCCACCAAACGCACACACATGGTCTAGCTCAAGTAGGGCTTACTCTGAAACCTGGCCGACATATCTTATATCCAAAAGGACCAAAACACTCCGAAGATATCAGCAGTTGGTCTTAATTCCTGCATGCTTTCACGTGTCGCGAAACTAACAAGGCCTTGCAAAAGAATTCATGATGCGCCCTCACCAAAATGATGTGACAAATTGACTAGAAACCGTTTGCTGAAAAAGAAAAGGCAGCTCTTTTTTCAGCTTTCAAATCTTACATGGTCTTGCCGACTTATCCTTTCTCCATTGATGGATATTAATTAGTGCATCATTCACTGCAACTCCTGGCTCAATTATTTTCAGTCTTCAATAAGTATTAATTTATTGTGATTGCTAGAATTTGCTTTTTGATTTCTCGTATTTTAATTATTTGGGATGGTTTTTCTAATATTCATGTGAAAAATTAATATTAATAAGGGTAAATTATATTAATTTTTCATGAAATTTATTGATATTATATATAAATTCTTAAATTTTTAAAAATTATACTAATTTTTTCTTACTTGACATTAAAACAAAGTGGAGATTAGTATAATTTCTTAAATCACAGAGAATGTATGTGTAATATTGATAAATTTTTGAAGAAAGTTAATATAATTTATCTTATTAATAAATAAAAAATAATACATAATGCACAAAACTTTTGTGTTCCACAAAATTTAAAAGAAGACAATTAACAATTTTATCTCTATTTTATAAAAAATTGTTTATAAAATTTTCAAATTAGATTAGATTGGTTCCTTATATAAATTAACTTTATTTAAGTTTTAAGAGATTTAAAAAAGATTTTATCAAGTATAAAAATTTTTGAAAGTAGTAGTTTTATATTATTTTTAGACAAATTTAAAAAACTCAAACTAGTAATTTGACAAAATGGGGTGATATTTTGAGGAAAAAAACAAAGGAGACAGGTGGGAGTGGGTGTAAGAGGATAAAAATAATGTTTTCACACTGAAACCCATATCAGCCCACATGGTGTGGGGTCGGTGTGCCGGGGATGAACCTTAAAAACCACGTTTGTGCACAAATATGTTGAAAAAAACAAACAACTTACCAAAATTAGAAAAAAAAAAAAAGTGTTGGCAAGAATAATACAACCTAACATATAGATGAAAAAGCGGTGCATTCACAAGTTGGCCCCATTGCTTTGTGGCCACACTTTGCTAGGAATGGATCTAATCGTATCTTCGTGTGGGTGTTTTGAATGTGGAAAAAGATGGACGTCGACCTCTCAATTTTTACACCTTTTAGTCGATCGACACTGTTATAAATGAAAAATTATTTATCAGTCTTGATGAAATGTACCAGGGTTTATATTATTTGATTCACTTAACTTGTTTATAATAATAGTAGACTTACTTAAAAATTTTACTAGAAGTATTTATTTTTATGAGTTGGTAGTCTTGTATTGGCTAAATATCATATTATGATATAATATCATGTGATATCCAACCAATACAACACTGTCAACTCATGAAAATAAACAATTTTGATAAAATATAAAAGTAAGACTAACATTACTCATTTGTTTATGTGTTATTTATTTATGGGCTTGGATGCAATAAATCCAAAATTAATGAATCATTTCTCTTTATAAAAGGTGGGACTAATTAAGGGAATTGGTCATGTTTGTTTTCTGAACTAGATAAGGATAAATTAACTCTCTCTTTCACTAATAATGATAGAATTAATAATTTCAACCATCTTTTTAATTATTTTATTCATACTCTAGGTCATTATTTAATCTTGGTATTATTAATGAGCTCATTCCTTTTCTCTTTTTTTTTTTTTTTTTTTTTTTTTCCAAATGCCGATTTCATAAGATTATTATGACTAATTTATCCAATCTCCTCCTTAAACCGACAAACAAACATAACCTTATAAATGGAGAGTCCCATTATTGTAAGAGAGTGAATTATAAAGAAAGATAATTGAAGTGGCATGTCTATAATTATTGTTGAAAAATGTTTTCTTTTTTCAGACACAATATTCTGATAAGTAAAATTAGGAACTAATTTGTTAAGAAACCATTTGTAAGTAGTTGAAGTGGGCACTTGCAGGTACAAAAGGAGAGGGGGTCGCAAATTTTTGAAAAAATTTCTTATACACACATATATATGTGTGTTTTTTAACATTTCAATATTTTTTTAATTAGTGGACTTTCCAAGAAAAGCATCTTCACTCTGCTTCTCATTGACCCAATGATAATATCTGTTCGTTTCTAAAAGAAAGAATATGAATAAGGGAAAAGGGGTTAGGAGGAGATTAATATCATCGATCTTGGCAATTGACTAAGCTTTAAATAAAAGAGAGATTGTTTGTACGTGCAAATGTGTTTTTATTTATTAGATGAAGATTAAAATTAAAGTTATAATAAATAGAGATTTATAAAACCTTAATTCTTAAAAAAAGAAATTAATGAATAAGAGTTTGTTTAACCTATAAAAGTCTTTTTGATAACTTTATTTTACCTACCTAAATTGTTGGCCATGGTCTCTTCTCATGTTTGCCAAGCGCCCGATTTAAAATGTGGCGTATTGAATGTGCCTTGCTGGAAGTGGGGCTAAACGGCCCTTTAGTCCATTTTATGACAATGGACAATCATTTACTTTGCCTGTCGCAAATTGAATGGCCATTTGAAAAATCTAACTTTTAAAAGAACAAAGTATTTATTGCTTTTACACTTGATTTAGAGTATAAATTATTGTGCCACTTTGAGTCTCACATCGAATAGGAGTCGGGTACTAGCGTCGCTTATAAGCTCCAATCATCCTCTCCCTTGTAGAAGGTTTTTTTCCTCCTTGAAAAACAAAGCCGTGCGGGCCGCCAGTACCCGACTCCTATTCGATGTGGGACTAAAGTGGCACAACATAAATTTACAAATTTTTTACATTCAATTGACAGAAAATTATGATTTAAAATTTTTATAATATATCATACCTTATTTTTTCAAACTAAACTCTTATTTTGGGATATTTCAAACAAAAAGAAAAAGAATGGTTAAATTAAGATAGATGGAGTATTTCTTTACTTATTATGCTCTAATGCGCAATGTAATTTGGATTTTAATAACTAAAATATTCTTATTATTGAAATAATTGAGTATTGTTTTTTTCTCTCGTGTCTATCTCCCTGCATTTTTAATTATATTATGCTTGATTTTTGAATAATTAATAATTTTGAAAGACTTAAAAGATTATTAGTTAATATAAATATTAATGATTAAGTTCTATTATAATTTTATTAATAAAAACATTCTTCATAAGTATATGATTTTTATTATATAAATGGGACATTCATATATATATATATATATTGCAAAGATAATCAATATTTTTATTTAAAAATTATATCTAATTTAAATTAAAATAAATCTCCTAATCTTTTTTATTATTAAAAGGTTGATGTTATTAATAATTGTTTTAGAATATATATACCATAAACATATTAATTTTTCTATCTTAATAGTTAATGACAAAATATTTTTTTAAAATATTATAATTATTAATTATTCATCCTAGAAGAAGGTTAAAATTCTTAAAAAAATTTATCAATTGATATAATTATTAACTTCTTTAATATTAATTTTTTGAAAAAAATTAAAAAATAATTGTAGTAACCTGAACCATATTGGATTATTATTTTCTGGTGTCGGTAATATATGACAAGCATGAATGATGAATCGAATGGGAAGGTGCCAACTCACTAAGCCCAAATTCATATTCATAGCAGAAAGATTGCGGGCCCATGTAATAGACTTCCTTCTCCAACTACTAATCCGCAGGCACTTGAGTTAAGCCACGTGGGTAGTATCTCCTCTACATGTCTAGTAGGGGTGTAATTTGTACGGAAGTAGACTCGGTTGAATCATATTTAAGTTTAATTTAAATTCTATAATATTTATTTCGAATCTAATCAGAATTCAATATTAAATTCGAACAACTTAATTTGAATTAAAATTTATTAGTATTGAGTTCAATTCGACCTTGTACTAAACCCGATTATTAATTTAAATTTGAAATTATATTCATAATTTCTTTAATAAATTTTGATATTATTTTTCTATTTTAATTATACACCAAGAAATTCAACAATTTCTATCAATTTATTCTTTAAAAAAACAAAAAATCATGTCAATCTTTCTGCATTTTTAAATTAGATTACAATTATTAAATTATAAAATTATTAATTATTCATCATAAAAGAAAGTTAACTTCTTAAAAAAATTTATCAATTAATAAAATTATTAACTTATTTAATATTAATTATAAGATTACTAATGTTTTTAAAAAAATTTAAAAATAATTGTAGTAACCTGAACCTTATTGGATTATTATTTTCTGGTGTCGGTAATATATGACAAGCGTGAATGATGAATCGAATCGGACGGTGCCAACTCACTAGTCCGAAATTCATATTCATGGTAGAAAGATTGCGGGCCCATGTAATAGACTTCATTCTCCAACTACTTATCCGCAGGCACCTGAGAGAAGCCACGTGGGTAGTATCTCCTTTACATATACACAAGGGGTGCAATTTGGGCGAGCGGCTGGTTGAACCATATCTAAGTTCAATTTAAATTTTAAAATATTTAATTCGAGTCCAATTTGAATCCGATTTTAAATTTAAATAATTTAATTCAAACTTAATTCGAATTAAAATTTATTAGTATCGGGTTCAACCCGATTATTAATTCAAATTTTAAATTATATTTATGATTTTTTTAATAAATTATTATATTTTTTCCTATTTTGATTACACACTTAGAGGTTCAATAATTTCTCTCAATTTATTATTCTAAAAGAAATAAAAAATCGTTAAAATAATCTTTTCAACACAATTTAATTTTAAAAATATGTTAAACGCCAACAAGTTTTTGAAATTATAAAAATGTAAATAATAATTCTTGTAAAGAATTTTTATTAATCTATTGGTGAATAACTAAAATATAAAATAATAAATTTGGATTCGCGTTGTCAAAGTCTCAACCCAAGTCCAATCTTAATTTAGATCAAGTTTGAATTCTTTTGCCCAAACCCAACCCAAAGTGTAAAAAATGAAACCCCTACCCTAAAAAATTCGAACAGGGCTCCGATTGGGTTCGGATTGGCCGCCCAAGTTACACCCCTACATATGCATAGGAATGGAAAACGGTAAATGTGAAACCCGATGGGATGGCGTGAGGTTAGGGAGGAAGCCAGTATTTTAGTTGAAGGGAGGGTAAAATTTTTTTGTGCTAAATTACACTAACCTTTCTTGAAATGTCGAACAATTACACTAACCTTCCTTATGTTTTATAAAATTACATTAACTTCATCTGCTTTATTTGACAATATACATATACTCCTTCCAATTACTAACTTCAAAATTACAAAACTACTCATTTCTTGTTTTTTTTCTTCAATTTTTTAAATTGTGACCAATTTTGTTTTCCAATTTTTTAAATTTTGACCAATTTTGTTTTTCATTTTCTAAATAAATATTGATAAAAATCTTACATTTATTTTATATAATTTACCTTAAATTTATTTTTAAATAAAATAATAAAAAAACCTTTAAAAAAAGTTAGAAAGATTTGGCCAAATTGAAAAAATGAAAAAATAAATAAATAATAGGAAAAATTCTCTCATTTTGAAGAAAAAATTGATTGGAGGGAGTATCTGTATATTATCAGATATAGTAAGGGAGGTCAGTGTAATTTCAAAAATCTCAAAAATCTCAGTGGTCAAATTGAAATTAAAATAAGGGTAAAGTATGAAAAAGAATTAAACTTAGGAGGACAAAAATATAAATTAAAGGGTATATATGAAAAAAAAAGTTGAAAAATATGAAAAATTTTAAAATAAAAAAAATTGAGGGGGTGCAATTGTCCCCCTAGTCCCAAGCTAGCCTCGTCCCTGCGTGAGATGCCTTTCCCCCATGTCTGACCCATTTATATTCTCTCATCTCCGATCTTGTCCAATCTTGTCTAGAGATCTATTATAATACCGATCTTGTTTATATTTTCTGACTACGATTCCGTCGTGTCCCGCCTTGAATCTCGATTTTTTTCTAAGTTAAATTTTTTTAATAGATAAATTAAAATTTTATTATAAAAATAATCAACTCAAAAAAAAAAAAAAAACAGTAAGAGTATAATATGAGAAATCTTAAGGTTTATTTTTTATTGTATGATTTATTTACGACTAGATTTCAAACTCACTTAAAACTATATAATGTGTATCTAGTTATGGGCATGGGAGAGACTTGTACATTTTTGCCACTAGTGGTATGACATCCATCCTCAAGAACCAACAACAACATTATTTGCTGATCCACAAGGGTGCAAGTATAATTTTTTATTTGGTGTCAATAATGATTGTTTCTGTCTTTTTATTACATGATCTAGACATTTAAATATTTGTTTGGCATAGGTGAGACGTTCAACTGTCATAGAGAGACACCCCTCCCACGTTCCGTGACACTAAAATGACCAACTAGCCCAGGTATGAACATATTTACTTTGCATAAATATTTTGATACATGGACATACAAATCAACCAACCACCTCCAAATGATTTGGGAGCAATTTACTGTGTGTCCTCGCAGACTTGCCGAATTATTTTCTCTGAGGTCATAAGATATGGCTTGCTCGGGTGCCATTGGTCTACTTCTTAGTGGTTGAGTGGTATCTTCCATATCGTGTCCTGCAACAGTTTGGTCTTGTACAACAAAAACCAACTACCTGTGATACCATTAAGGACTTGCATTTGATTGATAGGCATAGGAGGCATGGCTGTGACTGGGTGCACTACCATCAAGATTACATTAACGTACGGCGACGTCGCGACCACCTCATCGCCAAGATGCCAGGCGCAGAGCCGATGGATGAGAGTGATCCCAGTCTACTTTGGTATAACGTTATTACTCATAGACTCATCTGTCCTCTCGTTGAGAGGCCACCAATTGGGTTCCAATCTGTGTCCAACATTAGAGAGTTATTAGTATGATATTCTTTTATGTCAATTTAATTTATTAAATTTTTATCACCATAAGTTATTTTTTGACGTACTATTCCTTACTTTCTTATAAAGGGATACTGTGACACGTATCTACCAGCTTTTGCTCCATACAGAGCAGGGCGCTCTAGAAGCTACATCCCCAAGAGAGTTGATGTTGATGGAAATCATATGACATATTCGGGGGATGTCTTTTACTTGCTTGGAGAAGTAGTAACGTTTACATATGCAACAGCTTGAGCTTGAGTCTCAGCCCCAACGCCAGAGACAGTCATGGGGTTTTATCCCTCATCGACCAACCTTAGCACATGCCAACAAGGCCTCCACATCATCTACGTGCATGCGATTCGAGCTTATCTCTAGTGTGAACCTCACCTTTGCATACCACGCTTCTCCATCATGCATCTCCTCCATCGAGACTTTCACTATAAACATTACCATCATCACATGTTTCCCATGTTCATTCATGACATAATGTCCTAGATGAGGAGCTTGTGGAGGGAGTTACACAGGTGAAGTCACATCCAATGACATATGTTGAGTCACCACTTAGAGTATTCCAATGGGGCAGGCTTGATAGAGGAGGTGGTAGAAACTGTTAGTCCACAAACATTGACGTTGGTCCATCACAACTTACACAAGACATGCAGTAGCCAGTCCAACAAGACCGACGACCTATACGGAACAAGAAGAGACTACCAAACGACACTTAGGTTATTTATTTAATTTTTTTTGAAGAGGACTCACATGTGTTGCTTTTTTTGTATATGTAATTCAAACATATGCATAATACAAATTTTATTATAAAATATATGTTTCATCCATCACAACTTCAAACTTTGAAATTATTGATTCCTAGGGTAGGGGAAAAAATTTAAAACATAAATCAAACTAAATCCAAGTCTAGACCTACAACACCTTCATGCACAAATAAAGTTACGTGAAATGATTATATGAAAAATGTGAGCTTGGAAGGATAGTTTGCAAGTTAAAGGGATTGGACTAACTTAAAATTTTGAATTAATTGATTCCTAGAGTTTTTTTTTTTTTGGGGGGGGGGGGGAGGGGGAGCAAAAAAGTAAAAACTAAATCAAACTAACTTCGGGCAAGGATCTATAACACCTTCATTCATAAATAAAGTTGCCTGAAGTGATTGGATGAAAAAATATTAGCCTAGAAGAGTAGTTTACAAGTTAAAGAGGCCAAACCAACTTAAAACTTTGAATTTATTGATTCCTAGGGTTTGAGGGGAAAAATGTAAAAAATAAATCAATCCAACTCTGGCCAGGACTTACAACACCTTCACGCATAAATAAAGTTGTGTGAAGTGACCAGATGAAAAAATGTGAGCCTGGAAGTGTAGTTTGCAAGTTAAAGGGATCGAACGAACTTTAAACTTTAAATTTATTGATTCGTAGGATTTGAGGGGAAAATGTAAAAAATATCAAACCGGCTTCGGGCCAGGACCTACAACACCTTCACGCATAAATAAAGTTACGTGAAATGATCAGATGAAAAATATGAGTCCAAAAGGGTAGTTTGCGAGTTAACATCACCGAACGAAGTGTGATGCTGTGGTGGAGTGTTACTGGTAAAGTCACATCTTGAAGATGCGAATTTAAAATTGAAGTTGCGATTTTAAACTCACATTTTGAAGGTGCAACTTTAAACTCGCATCTTGAAAATGCGACTTTTATGTGAATATCCCTTAAATAAACAAATTGATTATGTACAAGCATTAATACAAAATCGGATATTCAATATGCGATTTTAAACTCATATCTTCAATATGAGATTCTGTTTGCCAATTGTCTTTAAAATCACATCTTACAGATGCAATTTTAAAAAAGTGCATGAGTGCGGGTAATGGGTTTAAAAGTGCATGGGTTGGGTTTATAAGTTTTGGAAACACATGCTAGAGGTCAAAAACACGCCATGCACCACAACACGCATTCCGGTTGCCTTTATGGAATTGAATTATGGTCGTGAAGAGACACTTAAATGTCACGTTCGGGGGATGACAACGGGATGGATTTGGGATGACCCATTTCAGACTTTCCCAATCTCGTTTTGTGAAAAACAATTTCTCTCAAATTCATTTAAATATGTGATAGGCGAGGGCGGGTTTTCATCTAGATCTCCATTTATTTTTCAATTTTATTTATTTATTTTATTAAATTAATCGTAATTAAAACATTTCAAGCAAAACATTACATGTATTAATATAAGAAATATACATGTCAAAAGTGAATTAGAACGACACTTTTCTTTTTCAAATATGTGACTAAAACTTTGTATAAAGTTCTAATAAGTGACTAAAAAATATTATTATAAATATTGATCATGTAATACAAAACTTCTTTATAATTTTATTTTATATATAATCGAGGTGGAGCGGGATGAGGTGGGGTGCCTTTACCCCATACTCGTCCCAAACTCTAATAGGGTAGACAGAGCTTCTTCCAAACCCGTCTCATTAGGGACAAAGTATGACATGTTATCAACGAATGTATTAAATTAAGAGTAAAGGATAAGTAATTTTCATTTGTTCTACACCCAGGAAAATAGTGAAAACTTCACCTAATATATTTGTCGTGGACCTAAATTTTGAGTTTGAAAATATGGAATTAATTTAATTTTATTAATTTTTGAGTGCATATTCTTTTTTAGAAGTAAAATAATAGAGATTATTATCCTGATCTCCATTTTATATCTCTCAATTACATGATTTTTTTTTTTTTTTTATGATCTCTGATATTACACTGATCTTTTTTGTCAAGATTGTCAGGCGATGAGTTTTAGCAAAAAATATGAATTTATTATTTTACCTTAAATTTTATTTTTATTTTTTGTAATATTATTGCAATAACATCCCCGGGTGATATCTAACAATCATAAGGACTTCCCTTGTGATTACTAATATTACACTGACTTTGATTCCTTGTCAAAAACGAAAAAGAAAGAAAGAAAAAGAACAAGAAATGAAAAGAAAGAAATGAAAAAAATGAGAGGTTAGTGTAATATATAAGGGTATTTTTGTGATAAAAAGATTTGGTTGAAATTCTAATACCATCAATGACATTTTGTAAGAAGAAAAGAGTCTAAATATTATTAGTATAACAGAGAAAATAACAGTGTAATTTCAAAAAGTACAAAAAAATTTGAATTTATTTGGATGGTTGGTTGGTTTGTAATTATATAATATTATTGATATTGTTGAGTTAATTGTAATATTATAATATCATTGCTTCTGTATAAAAAAACACACAAAAAATCTTTATAATTGTTAGATAATTTGGAAGAAGTGAATGTAATTATCCAAATTCCAAAATAAGTCATTTTATTCAATCTCTTTTTCAAGTTCAGGTCTTAAAATTGTTAAAGCTTGATCCTCAATTGGGTTATTACTATATATGGGGCTGAAAAAGGTTACTTGAAAGTATTTACAAATTAATCCCAAACAGGGTGGCCGAGTAGAGCAAGGATTGTTTGTAAAAGGTTTCTTTTCTTGAGCTCGCAGGTTCAATTCTTACTGTCCATATCTCTGGGACTAACCATCAGCTAGAGTTAGTAGTCCGAACGTTCAACGATCTTACGAAATGGTGACCTTGCGTAAATAAATGAGAATTAGTCAGACTTTGACTACTTGAATATCTCCTTTGTTTGGCAAAAATAAAAAAATATATTTACAAATTACATGAGTCTCCTTATTATAAATCTGCAGGGAAGTTCAACTTCACTCGAGCCCAACCCATTAATAAGAAAAGAACGGGCTACAGTCCTTTCAGCTATTAAGAATCTCCTTCAACCCTTCAAAAATAAAAATTCCATTGACGGTCTAAAATAGATTGATTTCAAGCATAGTTTGACAATCCTTGATCTCTAAAACATCGAATAAGAAAATCTCTACAATGATTAATATAGATGTTAAATATTCAATCTTGAAGAAGAATAACAATTATTTGGTTTACTTATTAAAGTAGTATGATTTAAGAATATTGTAACATGTTTGAGAATTTTGAGATGGTGACTCTGTAATATTATTTATTTATTTATTTTTAGAAGAAAAAATAAGATTCAAGTCTCTACAGTGAGAATTTAATATTATCGATTCTATTAATTTACTAAACCATTTTAAAAGAATTTGTTTTTTTTTTTTTATGAGAACTCCATAATGCTTAATAGAAAGAAAGGGTTTTAACAATCTCTTATAATCACTTTGTGACCTCCAATTCTTCACACAGCCTCTATTTTTAGACTAATGGTGAAGCTCAATTTATGATTGTAAGAAATTAATGTCCGTCTAATAACCTTTTTTAAAGTTTTTTTTTTACTTTTTTTTTTTTGTTTAAAATAAGTAAAAAATTAAAAATAACGTTTGTTTTATTTTGCTTTTTAGAGATGATTACTTAATGAACTTTTATTTTTTACATTTTGTTTTTAAGAAAAAAAGCATATTTAAAAAGTTCTTATGAAAACTATTCTAAAAAAGTTTTAACAAACGGTTTTTGATTTTAATTTGAGATAAATTTATCTCTCATTATTTGAAAATAAATTCGAATTGTCAAACGTATAAAATTAACAAAATCCTTGTGATATTTACATGTATAATTGAGATTCAGTTATACTTTTGTTTTCAATAGAAAAAAACTAAAAAAAATAAGAGGGAGAATCTGTGGCAACTACTGTTTTGTGATGAAGCAGTTATATTTGACCTATGTATATTTCATAACAAGGATTATCACAGTGCTTGGGGCTTTCTTTATTACGAGATTTAAGAAGAGTTTGATACACACATACTTTATGAATGAAAGAGTAATGCAGTGCGGATCATGAAAGATAATTAAACACATTAAATATTTTATAGAACAAGTAATACAGGAGACTCCTCACTCAAAGAAAACAAATCTCAAATTTTTAAATAGAAATAAATTATTAATAATCTGAATAATAAAGACTGAATTACATCATATATATAGACTAAGACTACTACTAATTTGAATAGGAATCAGCTCATTCCTTATACAAATCCTATTACAATTAGGAAACTATAATAATTGCAAAAAGGAGGAAAAATCCAAAATTAATAAAAATTGGTGCTTTCAGAAAACTAGAAATTTTATCATAGTAGGAAACTATAGCTGCAAGTAGAAGTTAATTTGGACTTTATTAAACAAAGTAATTGCTAAAATAAAACTACTATAAATGGCAAAAAAGTGAAATTGAAGGCCTAAACGAAGTATTTTGGCCCTGCAGCAGTTTCGATCATTGCAAAGTGATGAGTATTATCTATCTCGCCATTTTGGGTCAAGATACGATCTCCGTTCCCAAAAACGTGACTGACCAACTCTGCGTCTACTAGTACTTTTTCTTATAATAAGACTTCGAATGTTTCCATTGTACTTTAAAAGCCTTCGCCACTTGTTTTACATCAATCCCCTTTTCTTGAAAAGAACTTGACCTCGAGTTACAATCGGGATAGAGAGGGTCTTTTACATGGTACTCATAGAGATCAACAACATTGAAAGACTGTGAAATTTCCATAGTTTCTGGCAAATCAACAACATAAGCATTGTCATTGACCTTGTGCACAATTTTATATGAACCATATTTCTTTGGCTTCAATTTGCTATAGTTGCCAACTGGAAATCTCTCTCTACGTAAGAAGACCATAGCAGAATCTCCTTCTTTGAATACATTGGCACGTCAATGCTTATCTGTAGCTCTTTTGTATTTGGCATTGGTCTGTTTCAATTTCTGCTTCACCTCAGTATGTACTGCTTGGGCCTGTTCTTCCATATTCTCTTCACTCACACCATGGCCCTTAGGCAGTCGAACCAAGTTTACAATATGCTTTGGCTGAATGATGTAGACAATTGCAAAAGGTATTCTTCTTGTGGCACTGTGAACATCATTGTTTAGGAAAACTTAGCTTGTGGCAAGGCATGATCCCAACCCAAGTCTCAAAGTCTCAACCCAAGTCCAATCCTAATTTAGATCAAGTTTGAATTCTTTTGCCCAAACCCAACTCAAAGTATAAAAAATGAAACCCAAACCTTGAAAAATTAGGGCCGGGCTCTGGTTGGGTTCGGATTGGCCCACCCAAGTTACACCCCTACATATGCATAGGAATGGCAAAGGGTAAATGTGAAACCCGATGGGATGGCGTGAGGTTAGGGAGGAAGCTAGTATTTTAGTTGAAGGGAGGGTAAAATTTTTTTGGGGTAAATTATACTGACCTTTCTTGAAATTTCTAACAATTACACTAACCTCCCTTATGTTTTATAAAATTACACTAACTTCCTCTGCTTTATTTGATAATATACATATACTCCTTCCAATCACTAACTTCAAAATGACAAAACTACCCCTTTCTTGTTTTTTTTTTTCAATTTTTTAAATTGTGACCAATTTTGTTTTCCAATTTTTTAAATTTTGACCACTTTTGTTTTTCATTTTCTAAATAAATATTGATAAAAATTTTACATTTATTTTATATAATTTACCTTAAATTTGTTTTTAAATAAAATAATAAAAAAACCTTTAAAAAAAGTTAGAAAGATTTGGCCAAATTGAAAAAATGAAAAAATAAATAAATAATAGGAGAAATTTTGTCATTTTGAAGAAAAAATTGATTGGAATGAGTATCTATATATTATCATATATAGTAAGGGTAGTCGGTGTAATTTCAAAAATCTCAAGAAAAGTCAGTGTAATTGTCAAAAAACTGAGGGGAGGTTAGTGTAATTTAACCTATTTGTTTAACTAAATGTTCGATCATAAATTTAAAAATTAATAAAATATATAAAAAATGATTGATAATATTTTTGATAGATAAATAAATTCATTAATATAAAATAATTTATAAATTAGACAAGAATTCTAGTAAAAAAGAGACCATAAAAAATTTTAGACTACACAAAAAAAAAAAAATCAAAAAGTTAATAAAAGTTTTATTAAGTGGTCAAACTGAAATTAAAATAAGGGTAAAGTATGAAAAAAAAAATTAAACTTAGGAGGACAAAAATATAAATTAAAGGGTATCTATGAAAAAAAATTGAAAAATAGGAAAAATTTTAAAATAAAAAAAATTGAGGGGGTGCAGTTGCCCCCCCTAGTCCCAAGCTAGCCTCGTCCCTGCGTGAGGTGCCTTTCCCCCATGTCTGACCCATTTATATTCTCCCATCTCCAATCCTGTCCAATCTTGTCTAGAGATCTATTATAATATCGATCTTGTTTATATTTTCTGACCCCGATTCCGTCTTGTCTCGCCTTGAATCTCGATTTTTTTTTTTAAGTTAAATTTTTTCGATAGATAAATTAAAATTTTATTATAAAAATAATCAACTCAAAAAAAAAAAAAAAAAACAATATGAGTATAATATGAGAAATCTTAAGATTTATTTTTTATTGTATGATTTATTTACGACTAGATTTCAAACTCATTTAAAACTATATAATGTGTATCTAGTTATGGGCATGGGGGAGACTTGTACATTTTTGCCACTAGTGGTATGACATCCATCCTCAAGAACAAACAACAACATTATTGGCTGATCCACAAGGGTGCAAGTATAATTTTTTATTTGATGTCATATAATGATTGTTTCTGTCTTTTTATTACATGATCTAGACATTTAAATATTTTTTTGGCATAGGTGAGACGTTCAACTATCATAGAGAGACACCCCTCCCACGTTCCGTGACACTAAAAGGACCAACTAGACCTGAACATATTTACTTTGCATAAATATTTTGATACATGGACATACAAATCAACCAACCACCTATATTTTGTTGTCCAAATGATTTGGGAGCAATATACTGTGTGTCCTCGCAGACTTACCGAATTATTTTCTCTGAGGTCATGAGATATGGCTTGTTTAGGTGCCATTGGTCTACTTCTCAGTGGTTGAGTGGTATTTTCCATATCGTGTCCTACGACAGTTCGGTCTTGTACAACAGAAACCAACTACCTGTGATACCATTAAGGACTTGCATTGATTGATAGGCATAGGAGGCATGGCTGTTACTGGGTGCACTACCATCAAGATTACATTAACGTACGACGACAACGTCGTGACCACCTTATCACCAAGATGCCAGGCATAGAGCCGATGGATGACAGTGATCCCAGTTTGCTTTGGTATAACGTTATTACTCATCCTCTCGTTGAGAGGCCACCAATTGGTTCCAATCTGTGGCCAACATTAGAGAGTTACTAGTATGATATTCTTTTATGTCAATTTAGTTTATTAAATTTTTATCACCATACGTTATTTTTTGATGTACTATTCCTTACTTTCTTATAAGAGGATATTGTGACACGTATCTACCAGCTTTTGCTCCATACCGAGCAGGGCGCTCTAGAAGCTACATCCCCAAAAGAGTTGATGTTGATGGAAATCATATGACATATTCGGGGGATGTCTTTTACTTGCTTGGAGAAGCAGTAACGTTTACAAATGCGACAACTTGAGCTTGAGCCTTAGCTCCAACGCCAGAGACAGTCATGGGGTTTTAACCCTCATCGACCAGCCTTAGCACATGCCAACAAGGCCTCCACATCATCTATGTGCATGCGATTCGAGCTTATCTCTAGTGTGGACCTCACCTTTGCATACCACGCTTCTCCATCATGCATCTGCTCCATCGAGACTGTAGAGATCTGAAAAAAATGAGGAAAAATTTTTCGTTTTTCCTGTAGGATATTTGGCATACACGGTTTTGTCGGTCAAGCCCGATTTTGCTAGTAAAACATCTAAATGCGTCAGTTCACCATTTGACATGTTTAAAGGCATATTTGGAGAGTGTCATAGAAGAGAAATATGCTTAGAATATTGTGAGGTAGCTATTGTTCAAATTTTAGCTAAAACGGAAACCGTTTCAAAATTGGACAAAAAGGGCGTTCGGGTGGCCCTGGTGGAACGGGCCTAAAACGACCTCAAATGAAAATATTTTCTTCTAAGAGTTTTCATTTAAAATAATTTTATGAACATTGGTTAAAACAAATTTTGAATTGAAGCGTTTAGGAATGGGTTGTAGAGTAACGAGGTTTCGGGCTCATTAAGGGCAAAATAGTCATTTGCCCTTAGCCCCTTTGTCCACCACTATAAATACAGCCCCCTTAGACCATTTTTATCATAAATTGGGTCTGCAATTACAGAATTCACGTTCTTATAGAGAGAGAGTGAGAAAAGCCCTAGAAATTCAAGAATTCAAGCTGCCGAAACACATATTTCGAGCGGAATTTTGGCCGAACTTTCTTCTGGAAAGTTGTTCGTCTCCACGAGTGATATATCCTCACCGAACAGTTTGGCTATCCAGAAAATACAGCTTCTACAGTTTGTGAAAAATTGATTTTAGGTATGGTTTCTCGCTAAGCTAGGAATAGATTTAGTTTTCTTGCTTTGATACATGTTGATTGAGCTGTATAGATGTTTAATTAATGCTAGGAAGTTACCTAGGTGGTGTTGAATTGAAATACCTAGAGTTGGAAATTTGGGGCTTTATGTATTCTTTGGTTTATTTGATGTTTTGTTGCCATGAGGATGATGTATCTTGTCTTTGTATTTGATTGCTATATTTGATGTGTATTTATGTGATATTTACTTGACATCTTGGAAGGGAATGAGTTGTGTAATGTATTAGTCTTTTATGTGATGTTAGTGACTTTGTGAAATTCATTGTGGTTAGTGAAATGGTGACATTGTGGCTTGAAAAATATGTTAAGTTGTGTGGTTATGATCTATGTTATGTGAAGCATGGTGTGGAAATTTAAAGTTATGAATCATGTGGGGTTTAAAGGCATGACTTGAAAATGTACACCATGTGTTTGATCAATTGTCACATTGAATTTGCATGATGAAATCATGGCATGTTGGCATGGTGAAATTCTTTGGACACATGGTGTGAGTTGAGCACGAAGTGTTATGCATTATGAGGGTATAGATCCTGTGGTGAAAAACCCAAAATTGGCCATTTGGTACTCGCATGCCAACGGGGTCCGGACCGTGAAGCGAGACATGTATCGGTGCTTGATTGACCCGACGGGGAGCGGCCCGTGAAACAGGTGTGGTACTCGATGGACCATCGGATGCGATCCGTAAAACCGAGACATGGGCGTGGCATGACATGGCATAGAGTTGACATGGGTATGACATAGAGTTTGCATGTGTGAGTCATGCATAGCGTGTTGCATTGCATTAAACAATGAGAAGGGAAATTATATCTTGAAATTGTACACTTGCACACGCCACGTCCTAAATTTGTTGCTAGTATTAGTGAGTTATCATACCAGCAGTTGAGCTGACCCATTCCTGGGCAATATATTTCAGATGAGACCTCGGGTACTTAAGACTTCTTCAAGTCTTGAAGGATGGGAAGACATGGACTAAATTGAAGATTTGGCCCTTGGGGCACTTTTTGGATGTATGGGCATAAGCCTAATTTATTTTGTTTTGTGTTGAAACAAGTTGTAAACTTTAGGCCTTGAGCCATTTTAATATGCATAAGTTGTGAATCAAATGAATGTATGATGATTGTAGTAATTACATTTTACATGGATGTGTTGAATATGGAGAATGCATGTTTTGGTTGGATGGGTTTGTGGCCACCGTATGAGGGTGGGTTGTTGGTGAATTTATATTCATACATGTCGTGAAAATTAGGTAGAAAAGCCTTGGAAAAAAACAAAGGAAACTATGCCCAAAATTTAGGAAAATAAAGTGAAAAATAAGTGTGTAAAACACCATTTAAATGGTTGGAAAAACTATCCAAATTAGGAGGATAGTGTCCTTGGGAGTTGGGCTGAAAATGGGGAAAAAGTGGCCTTTAAAACTTTGGAAAAAAAATCAGAAAATGAAACATTTGGGTTGCAGCCATGAATAGTGAAATTTCAAAAAAATCAGAAAATCAGGTCTCTGTGCTACAGTGCCAAAACAGGCCTGAACTGCCCCGCGTGCGCCAGCCAGCCGCCTGCGCCCACCCCCGCGCGCGCATGGCCCTGTCACCTGCGGCGCCCTGCTTGCTCACGGCTTGTACTGTTTTGCCCTACTGCTGCCACCTGCTGTCCAGCCTTTGTGCAGCAGCCTTGACAACCACTTAACATCCACTTTTGAGTCACCTTTTTGAGCTGTATATGGGCGTCATATTGGGCCATATTGGGCTGACCTTTAGACCATGTTTGGCCACCATTTTAGGCCACTTTTATCCATCACATAGAGCCACGTTGGGTAATTTTTTGGACACTCTTGAATTATATATCAAGGCCATGTTTGGCCATTCACTTGAACCACTTTAGGTAGAACTTTTTGGCCCATTTGTGGACCATGTCTTAGACTATTTTGGGGCCCCTTTGGGCCATCATTCCAAGGCATTATTTTTGACTTGTTTTGAGAACATTTTGGAGAAAATTTCTGGATGTGACTTCAATTAATTTAAACATAAATGGAGAGAAGGACTTGAGCAACATTTGGGGACCGCTTTGAGTTAGGTTGAATAATAAGTGTTTAATTTTAACTTTGGGAAAAATTTGGAGAATAATAAGGGATATTTCAATTAAACTTACTGGATTGTCCTTTCTTTTCTTTTCTTTTATTTCATTCAGTCGCTCCTCGGGTTCGCGAAAATCCGAGGCGTGACAGAGACTTTCACTATAAACATTACCATCATCACATGTTTCTCATGTTCATTGATGACATAATGTCCTAGATGAGGAGCCTGTGGAGGGAGTTACACAGGCGAAGTCACATCCAATGACACATGTTGAGTCACCGCTCAGAGTAATCCAATGGGGCAGGCTTGATAGAGGAAGTGGTAGAAGTCGTTAGTCCACAAACATTGATGTTGGTCCATCATAGCTTACACAAGACATGCAGTAGCCAGTCCAACAAGACCAACGACCTATACGGAAGAAGAAGAGACTACCAAACGACACTTAGGTTATTTATTTAATTTTTTTTTGTAGAGGACCCACATGTGTTGCTTTTTTGGTATATGTAATTCAAACATATGCATAATACAAATTTTATTATAAAATACATGTTACGTCCATCACAACTTCAAACTTTGAAATTATTGATTCCTAGGGTAGGGGAAAAAATGTAAAACATAAATCAAACTAACTCCAAGTCCAGAACCTACAACACCTTCATGCACAAATAAAGTTACGTGAAATGATCATATGAAAAATGTGAGCCTGGAAGGATAGTTCGTAAGTTAAAGGGATTGGACTAACTTAAAATTTTGAATTTATTGATTCCTAGATTTTTTTTTTTTTGGGGGGGGGGGGGGGGGGGGAGAGCAAAAAAGTAAAAACTAAATCAAACTAACTTCGGGTAGGGATCTATAACACCTTCATTCATAAATAAAGTTGCCTGAAGTGATTGGATGAAAAAATATTAGCCTAGAAGAGTAGTTTACAAGTTAAAGAGGTCAAACTAACTTAAAACTTTGAATTTATTGATTCCTAGGGTTTGAGGGGAAAAAATGTAAAAAATAAATCAATCCAACTCGGGCCGAGACTTACAACACCTTCACGCATAAATTAAGTTGTGTGAAGTGACCAGATGAAAAAATGTAAGCCTAGAAGTGTAGTTTGCAAGTTAAAGGGACCGAACTAACTTAAAACTTTAAATTTATTGATTCGTACGATTTGAGGGGAAAATGTAAAAAATATCAAACCGGCTTCGGGCCGGGACCTACAACACCTTCACATATAAATAAAGTTACGTGAAATGATTAGATGAAAAATATGAGTCCGGAAAGGTATTTTGCGAGTTAACATCACCGAACGAAGTGTGATGCTGTGGTGGAGTATTACTAGTAAAGTCACATATTGAAGATGCGAGTTTAAAATTGAAGTTGCGATTTTAAACTCACATTTTGAAGGTGCAACTTTAAACTCGCATCTTGAAAATGTGACTTTTATGTGAATGTCCCTTAATTAAACAAATTGATTACGTACAAGCACTAATACAAAATCGAATATTCAATATGCCATTTTAAACTCATATCTTCAATATGAGATTCTATTGGCCAATTGTCTTTAAAATCACATCTTGAAGATGCAATTTTAAAAAAGTGCATGAGTGCGGGTAATGGGTTTAAAAGTGCATGGGTTGGGTTTATAAGTTTTGAAAACACGTGCTAGGGGTCAAAAACACGCCATGCACCACAACCTAACGCATTCCGGTTGCCTTTATGGAATTGAATTTGGTCGTGAAAGGACACTTAAATGTCATGTCCAGGCGATGACAACGGGATGGATTTGGGATGACCCATTTCAGACTTTCCCAATCTCATTTTGCGAAAAACAATTTCTCCCAAATTCATTTAAATATGTGATAGGCGGGGCGGGTTTTCATCTGGATCTCCATTTATTTTTAAAATTTATTTATTTTATTAAATTAATCGTAATTAAAACATTTCAAGCAAAACATTACATGCATTAATATAAGAAATATACATGTCAAAAGTGAATTAGAACGACACTTTTCTTTTTCAAATATGTGACTAAAACTTTGTATAAAGTTCTAATAAGTGATTAAAAAATATTATTATAAATATTGATCATGTAATACAAAACTTCTTTATAATTTTATTTTATATAAAATCGAGGTGGGGCGGGATGAGGTGGGGTGCCTTTACCCCATACTCGTCCCAAACTCTAATAGGGTGGACATAGTTTCTTCCAAACCCGTCTCATTAGGAACGGAGTATGACATGTTATCAACGAAATGGATTAAATTAAGAGTAAAGGATAAGTAATTCTCATTTGTTCTGCACCAAGGAAAATAGTTAAAATTTCACCTAATATATCTGTCATGGACCTAAATTTTGAGTTTGAAAATATGGAATTAATTTAATTTTATTAATTTTTGAGTGCATATTCTTTTTTAGAAGTAAAATAATAGAGATTATTATACTGATCTCCATTTTATATCTCTCAGTTACATGATTTTTTTTATGATCTCTGATATTACACTGATATTTTTTGTCAGGATTGTTTGGGGATGAGTTTTAGCAGAAAATATGAATTTATTATTTTACCTTAAATTTATGTTTATTTTTTGTAATAATTATTACAATAACATCCCCGGGTGATATCTAACAATCATAAGGACTTCCCTTATGATTACTAATATTACACTGACTTTGATTCCTTGTCAAAAACGAAAAAAAAAAAAAAAAAAAAGAAAGAAAGAAAAAAAAACAAGAAAAGAAAAGAAAGAAAAAAAAAATGAAAAAAATGACAGGTCAGTGTAATATATAAGGGTAATTTAGTGATAAAAAGATTTGGTTGAAATTCTAATACCATCAATGACAGATTTTGTAAGAAGAAAGGAGTCTAAATATTATTAGTATAACAAAGAAAAAAACAGTGTAATTTCAAAAAGCACAAAAATTTTTGAATTTATTTGGATGATTGGTTGGTTTGTAATTATATAATATTATTGATATTGTTGAGTTGATTGTAATATTATAATACCATCGCTTCTATATAAAAAACACACAATTTTTTTTATAATTGTTAGATAATTTGGAAGAAGTGAATGTAATTATCCAAATTCCAAAATAAGTCATTTTATTCAATCTCTTTTTCAAGTTCAGGTCTTAAAGTTGTTAAAGCTTGATCCTCAATTGGGTTATTACTATATATAGGGCTGAAAAAGGTTACTTGAAAGTATTTACAAATTAATCCCAAACAGGGTGGCCGAATAGAGTAAGGATTGTTTGTAAAGGGTTTTTTTTCTTGAACTCGCAGGTTCAATTCTTACCGTCTACATCTCTGGGACCAACCATCAACTAGGGTTAGTAGCCCGAACGTTTAACGATCTTACAAAATGGTGACCTTGTGTAAAGAAATGAGAATTAGTCAAACTTTGACTACTTGAATATCTCCTTTGTTTGACAAAAAAAAAAATATTTACAAATTACATGAGTCTCCTTATTATAAATCTGCAGGGAAGTTCAACTTCACTCGAGCCCAACCCATTAATAAGAAATGAACGGGCTACAGCCCTTTCAGCTATTAAGAATCTCCTTTAACCAAAATAAAAATTCCAATGACGGTCTAAAATAGACTGATTTCAAGCATAGTTTGACAATCCTTGATCTCTAAAACATCGAATAAGAAAATCTCTAGAATGATTTATGTGGATGTTAAATATTCAATCTTGAAGAAGAATAACAATTATTTGGTTTACTTATTAAAGTAGTATGATTTAAGAATATTGTAACATGTATTTGAGAATTTTGAGATGGTGACTCGGTAACATTATTTACTTATTTTTTTTTAAAAAAATAAGATTCAAGTCCCCACAATAAGAATTTAATATTATCGACTCTATCAATTTACTAAACCATTTTAAAAGTTTTTTTTTTTTTTTTTTGAGAACTCCATAATGCTTAATTGAAAGAAAGGGATTTAACAATCTCTTGTAATCACTTTGTGAGCTCCTATTCTTCACACAGCCTCTCTTTTTAGACTAATGGTGAAGCTCAATTTATAATTGTAAGAAATTAATGTCCGTCTAATAACCTTTTTTAAAAGTTTTTTTGTTTTGTTTAAAATAAGTAAAAAGTTAAAAATAACGTTTGTTTTATTTTACTTTTTAGAGATGATTACTAAATGAAATTTTATTTTTTACATTTTTTTTAAGAAAAAAATAATATTTAAAAAGTTCTTATTAAAACTATTCTAAAAAAGTTTTAACAAACGGTTTTTTATTTTCATTTGAGATAAATTTATCTCTCATTATTTGAAAATAAATTCGAATTGTCAAAAGTAAAAAATTAACAAAATCCTTGTGATATTGACATGTATAATTGAGATTCAGTTATACTTTTGTTTTCAATAGAAAAAACTAAAAACATAAGAGTGAGAATCTGTGGCAACTACTGTTTTGTGATGAAGCACTTATATTTGACCTATGTATATTTCATAACAAGGATTCTCACAGTAAATGGGCTCTCTTTATTATGAGATTTCAGAAGAGTTAGATACACACATACTTTGTGAATGAAAGAGTAACGTAGTGTGGAACGTGAAGAAAAATTAAATACGTTGAATTCTTTATACTATAAGTTGTACAAGGGACTCTTCATCCAAATAGAACAAATTTTGAATTTCTAAACAGAAATATATTATTGATAATCTGAATAATAAAGACTGAATTACATCATATATATAAACTAAGACTACTACTAATCTAAATGGGAATCTATTATTTCATTATATTAAGCATATTACAATTAGGAAACTATAATAATTGCAAAAAAGAGGAAAAATCCGAAATTAATAAAAATTAGGGCTTTTCAGAAAATTAAAAATCTTATCATAGTAGGAAACTATAGACGCAAGCAAAAGTTAATTCGGACTTTCCTAAACAAAGTAATTACGAAAATAAAAATTACTATAAATGACAAAAAAATGAAATAAAAGGTCTAAACAAAGTATTTTGGCCCCTTGGTAGTTTCGGTATTGGCAAAGCGATGAGTATTATCTATCTTGCTATTTTGGGTCAAGATGGGGTCTCCGTTCCCAAAAACGTGACTGACCAACTCTGCGTCTACTGGTATTTTTTCTTAGAATGAGATTTAGAATGATCCCATTGTGTTTCAAAAGCCTCTGCCACTTGTTTTACATCAGTCCCATTTTATTAAAAAGAACTCGACCTCGAGTTACAATCTGGATAGAGAGGGTCTTTTGCATGGTACTCGTAGAGGTCAACAATATTGAAAGACCGTGAAATTTCCAAAGTTTCCGGCAAATCAACAACATAACCATTATCATTAACCTTGTGCACAATTTTATATGAACCATATTTCTTTGGCTTCAACTTGTTATAGCTAACAACTGAAAATCTCTTTGTGCGTAAGAAGACCATAACAGAATCTCCTTCCTTGAATACCTTGGCACGTCAACGCTTATCTGTAGCTCTCTTTTATTTGGCATTGGTCTGTTCCAGTTTTTGCTTCACCTCAGTATGTACTGCTTGGGCTTGTTTTGCCATATTCTCTGCTGCAACACTCACACCATGACCCTTAGGCAGTCGAACCAAGTCTACAGTATGCTTTAGCTAAATGATGTAGACAACTACAAAATGTGTTCTTCCTATGGCACTATGAACAACACTGTTATAGGAAAACTTAGCTTGTGGCAAGGCATGATCCCACTGCTTAGGCCTATCTCTACAAATACTGCGAACTAAGTTACCCAACGTTCTATTTGTCACCTTTGTTTGGTGATAAGTGGTAGTACCGTGCTTCAAGGAAGTGTTAAAAATTCTCCATAACGTAATCCAAAATTGACTAAGGAGATTCGTGTCACGATCTAAAGTAATGGACTTTGGAACTCCATGGAGTCTCACAATCTCTCGAAAGAACAGTCGTGCAATGTGTGTAGCATCTGATATCTTTCTGCATAGAACGAAGTGCGCTATCTTAGAAAACCTGTCAACAACTATAAAAACAAAATCTACCCCTCATTGTGTTCGAGGTAGTCCTAACATAAAATCCATAGACAAGTCTTCCGAAACAAAATTAGAAACAGTTAAAGGAGTGTAAAGACCAGTGTTTTGTGACTGACCTTTAGAGACTTGACAAGTATAGCATTTTCGAACATAATTAGTAACATCCCTCTTGACTTGTAGCCAAAAATACCGCTCCTCCACACTTGCTATTGTCTTATCTCTGCCCATGTGTCCACTCAAACCACTACTATGTAGATCGTGAATCAGCTTCTCTCGCAGGAATGTTTGAGCGATGCACAAAGAGTTGCCTTTGAATAGGTACCCTTCATGCACATAGAAATCTACAACAGTTTGAGACTCTTTGCACTTGGCCCAAATTTCCTTGAAATCTGCATCTTCTTCATACAATTCCTTTAGAAACTCAAATCCCATAAACTCTTGTGCCAATGTAACAATTAAGAAGATTAACCCTTCTACTTAACACATTTACAACTCTATTTAAGCTACCAGATTTGTGTTTAATGACAAATGGAAACTTCTGAAGGAATGTGGACCATCTCATATGCATTTTATTCAAGTGTTTTTGGCTGTTAATGTACTTTAAAGCTTGGTGATCTGTGTAGAACACAAACTCTTACTGCACAAGATAATTCTCCCAATGCTTCAAAGCTCTAACAACCACATAGAATTCTTAATCTACTCCACTTTTGACGAGTCTTACTTATCTTCTCACTAAAGAATACTTCTCTTGAGACAATACTGCCCTAATGCCAACTCCACTTGCATCACACTCTACTTAAAAAACATTCTCAAAGCAAGGCAAGGCCAAAACTAGAGTAGTTCACAACTTCTCTTTAATAAAGGTGAAGCATTTTTGTGCCTCTTCACCCCAATTAAACTTGCCCTTTTTCAAGCATTCAGTAATTGGAGCTGTAATGGCATTAAATTGCAAATGAATCTGTGGTAGAATGTCACTAGACCATGAAAACTCCACACATTCCCAACTGCTTTGGGCGTTGGCCACTCATGAATTGCCTGCACTTTTTTTTTCATCCACATGAATGCCATCTGTGCTAACCACGTAGCCCAAAAACAATAAACTGTTAGTCAAAAAACTACATTTTTTAAGGTTGATGTACAACTTACTTTCCAACAATACTGTTAGGATCTGCCGCAGATGATCAAGATGCTCCTTTTTAGTTTTGCTATAAATAAGAATCTCATCAAAATAAACAACAAACTTTCTAACAAAAGGCCTCAAAGTCTGGTTTATAACTCGCATAAAAGTACCATGTGCATTAGTTAAGCCGGAAAGCATCACCAACCACTCATACAAGCCATATTTAGTCTTAAAAGCAGTTTTTCATTCATCACCCGGCCTAATCCGAATCTAATGGTAGTCACTGCAAAGATCAATCTTGAAAAATATCTTTGAACCCTTAAGCATATCAAGCATGTCATCTAAGCGTGGAATAGAAAATTTGTATTTGATGGTGATCTTGTTAATTGCAATCTATGCACTTGTGCCAACTACCATCATTCTTTGGCACAAATAGGGCTAGGACTGCACAAGGACTCATACTCTCTTGAATGAACCCCTTTTCCAGTAAGTCCTCTACCCCCTTTCCCACAATTTCATTTTCCTTTGGACTCATTTTTTAATGAGCTAGATTTGGAAGGCTTGCACCAGGTACTAGATCAATGTGGTGCTGAATATCTCTCATAGGAGGAAAGTAATTGGGCAGATCCTCAGAAACTAATTCGCTGAATTCTTCCAACAATGGCTGCAGTTTTTCTAGCACAACCATTGTTGAATCTGCATTTGGATCCTCAATCACTAAAGCTTTAACCACTAAAGTGTAAACTTCTTGCACCTCCTTAGCTTAAGCCTCGAACTCGGCTTCAAACTTGGATAAAACTAACATAGACTGCCCATCTTCTTCAGAACTGTTAGTCTCAAAGTCAAATTTTGAAAGGGTCATGGTAATTTTGTGTGCCCCACATGTAAACATATAAACATTATCATTTCCTTTATAAGTAATATCAACATCATACTGCCATGGCCTACTCAACAACACACGACTAGCATCCATATCAACTACATCACAAATTACTTTATCATGAGAATGTTTACCAATGGAAATAAGAATACAACATATTTTTGTTACCTTTACCGTTGGTCCCTTTTTAATCCAACCAATTGTGTAAGGAAAATGAATTTTTTTTTTTGTAGGCAGCTTCATGTGATCCACTAACTTCTTGGCCACAACGTTCTCACAGCTTCCACTGTCAACAATTAAATTGTAGACTTTTCAATCAATAGTACAGCAGGATCGAAAGATGTTGTGGCGTTGATTTGTGTCTTTCTGCTTTGGTGCATACAACAACTGCTGCACCACATAGTTGACTCGTTCTCTATCTTCTTCTGCGAATTCTGCTCCTTCATAGAAATTATCTTCTCAAGCAGGTTCATATTCGTCTACCTCCTCAACAACATCCTCGTTCTCAATATAGTTAACAGGCTGTCGTTCTAAACAGCTATTAGAGTGATGCCCAAGTTTACTACATCGATAGCACTTGCCAGGTGTAGGCTTACCATAGGGATTTGTATTCGTGATGGGTACTGGCTTTTTTAGAAGGCCTTTTCTACTACTGCCCTCGCATAACTTGTGCCTTGCGATTTGATCTGAACAAGTTGAACATAAGATTAAAGTGCTGCTGTTTGAGTGCCTTTTCCTTTATCACTTGTTGCATACGAGGATTCGAAAAAATTCTTGTGAAAGGGTACTGTACTAGAACTTCTAGCCCTTCTCTCATTTTCCAATAATTCTGCCTTCAGTGCCATGTTATAAGCCTTATCAACCGTCTACAAAACCTGCATTCAATTTTGTCACGGATTGAGGGCTTAAGTCCGCTCAAATATCGTGCCACCCTCTGTCCTTCTGTTTCAGCCAGATTATTGCAAACAAACAATCGGTTAAAGTATGTTGTATAATCAAAAAATGATCGGCTGCCTTAGGTGCAATTCTAGTATACTTGAAACAGGTACTGCTCATAATCTAGAGGGAAAAATCTTCCCATTATGTACCGCTTTATCTTTCTCCAAACTCTAATTGGTTGCTTGCCTTGTCTTTGTCAATTTCGCTACAATTGGTCTCACCAAATTATTGCACCACCTTTCAGTTTAAACATGATAAGCTTGACCATTTTATCATCGGGAACTTCTATCATGTTTAGAAATTGGTCAGCCTCAGAAATCCAGTTAAAGAAATCTTCATTGTTAAGATTTTCATTAAAGGTAGCGATGTCAGCCTTCATTTGATAATCCTCAAAATCTCGGTTCCGTTTGGCAAGCCTACGAACCTCGTAGTTCTCCTCATCATTTGAATCTGATTCGTCTCTATAGGCAGGTTGCCTTTGAGGACGCTGACCTAGTATAGTCCTATCTTCAAGATGGCCTTGGGCAAATCCTCCTGCACAATTTCGGTCGACTGGAGGGTCTCTAGGGACATTAATATTGAGCCACATGAGTGTCTGTTGCATAGCACCAAGCCAATCATTGATATATGCTAACTGCTGCTCATGGTAGCCAATTGTCGCCCATAAATCCTCCATCCCACGACGAACGTCAATGGGATTTGGGTTCTCGACTCTGTCGTTTGTCATTGAGCTAGGAAAAACCTTGCTCTGATACCAACTAAAGCAGTGCAGAACATGAAAGA
This sequence comes from Nyssa sinensis, assembly GCA_008638375.1. Taxonomy (NCBI): domain Eukaryota; kingdom Viridiplantae; phylum Streptophyta; class Magnoliopsida; order Cornales; family Nyssaceae; genus Nyssa; species Nyssa sinensis. The sequence continues at coordinate 14,699,092 of CM018051.1, read as the reverse complement.
GAATCAAACACGTTGAATTCCTTATAGAACAAGTAACACAAGAAACTCCTCATCCAAAGAGAATAAATTTCAAATTTCTAAACAAAAATATATTATTGATAATTTGAATAATAAAGACTGAATTACTTCATATATATAGGATAAGACTACTACTAATCTGAATAAGAATCTACTAATTCCTTATTCTAATCCTATTACAATTAGGAAACTATAATAATTGCAAAAAGGAGGAAGAATTCAAAATTAATAAAAATTGGGGCTTTTCAATAAACTAGAAATCTTATCATAGTAGAAAACTATAACTGCAAGTAGAAGTTAATTCAGACTTTCCTAAACAAAGTAATTACGAAAATAAAATTACTATAAATGATAAAAAAGTAAAGTTGAAGGCCTAAACGAAGTCTTTTGGCCTTGTGACAGCTTCGATCATGGCAAAGTGATGAGTATTATCCATCTCGCCATTTTGGATCAAGATAGAGTCTCTATTCCAAAAAACGCGACTGACCAACTCTGCGTCTACTAGTACTTTTTCTTAGAATGAGACTTGGAATGTTCTCATTATGCTTCAAAAGTCTCTACCACTTGTTTTTACACCAAAGAATTAAATGTATGCATACTTCGTGAATAAAAAGACTATTTCCATAACTCCAAGTACCATCTCTAGTAAAATATGTTGGAAAAATGAGTTTTTGAGCATTATAATTAGCTATCTTTGAGCTAAAATTAAAGTGAGTTCCACAAATTAATTTTAGGGGGTCCACATGGGAATGTGTTTTCTTTCATAAGGAGATTAAGATTATATATTGGGTTGCTCAAAACCATTAAGGAGTGAATGAGAAATTTCCTCCAAACATCACCCCTTGCAAATCGTAACAAAAGCTTGAAACTTGTACAAAAAACTTATGTCCCACATAGGATGAGTACAAGGCTTTTAAAAAGTATATATACACTTACCTTGGAGGAGAGTTTGGGCCCTAAGGGGTACTCAAGTTTTGTGGAAGGGGAAGGACCTAGCACATGCTTGTTTCACCATATACGCGAGCAGCCGCCGCCCCATACCGAACCGGGCCAGGTCGGTTTGGGCTTGGGCTTGGGCCATCGTATATATATCTTTTTGGAGAAAATTAATTTAAATTTTTTTTTATTAAACGTTGTCGTTTTATTATTGTTAAAAACAAATCAAAACGCTACCGTTTAGTTACCAGATTAATTAAAACAAAAAACGTCACTGTTCTGCGAGTATGTTTTTTTGGTTTTGGTTTAAATCCAAAACGACGTCGTTTTGCGATTGCGTTGGTTTGAATTTTGATCGAACAGTCGTCTTCTTCATGGGTGTGCCTGTGTCTGTTCACCATGAACAGACACAACTGAACCTTCATGACTGTACCAAACAGCCATGAAGAGGTCTATAAATATACATACATTCAAGCATTCGATTTTTACAAGTCTTCTGCATTCTGTGTCTGTGTTTTGAGAGAGAGTAAACCACTGTTGGTTCGACAGGCTCACAGATTGAAGTGCTGCTTCTTTGAGATTCAGATCATTGTATCTTGGGAGGCAAACGTCCAAGATCGTGAGCACCATTGCAAGGATAAAATTTGTCTTAAGGATATAGTGTCAAACACTATTCTTGATCTAATTCAGACTTTCCAGTTTCTGTATTGCTTTGAAAACTTTCCTGTTTTGATTTATTGCTTAGGAATTTTTCTACTTTACTGCTTTGGAAACTTATACTTTGTGTTTTTAAAAACAATCTTCTCTGGATTTTTTTTCTCTTTCTTTTCTGTTTTGATTTTTGTTCTTCAAAGAACATAAATCTATATATATATATATATATATATATATATATATACACAATAGATTCTTTTTCAAATTTTTTTATATATTTATATATAGTGGTTAACAATATATATATATATATATATATATATATATATAAATAAAATTATATTCACAGCCCATCCTAATTTATCCTTTGATAGCGTTATCTTTGTTCTTTAAAGGTTACAAAAATCAAATAACTTTCCCTATTCTCTCCATTTGTCGTCTCCCTCACAATTTCAAACATTTGTGTTCCCACCTTTTTCATTCAATCAATATCTCTATCTTAATTGGGTTGATATATAATTGCATAATCAGGGATATTCTATAAAATAATATATTTACCAACAATATTTCCTGGCTATGAAAGCAACACGAGGGCGTTAATAATAATCAATAGATATCGTATAGCGTTAGTACATTTATAAAATCATACCACATAATATAATATACTCAACCAAAATAAACATTATATTACAAAAACTTCATTATCATCATTATTCATCACTAACAAGAAGTAACCATTTTTTATGTTCTAAAACTTCCGATATGAACTTTGAAACAAGTAGTTCATTTTTGATACAGTGAAATGGACATTTTAAGAATACTTATTTTAATTTTTTAATTTTATTTGGTATGATTTAAAATACAAAATTTATAGAATAGATATTCTATTAAAAAAACTTTTCAAATATTCTTTTGGTCTAAATAAGTAATTCTTATTCTATTTCATATTATTTTCATTCTATTTTTTTGTTCACTTCATTCCTGTGTACTAAACATGTCCTTAAAAGCTTTACAAAGCATTAATTCTGCAGCCAAAAGCATAGATAAATTAATTGCATTTGCTCCTATATATGACTCACAACATCTCCAACCGATCTTCAAATTTTGATTTAAAGATGGGGATGGAAAAACTCAACTCCAACCCATCTTCAAATTTGAAGATTGGCTTTCATTTGTGATCTTCAAATTCTAAGATTAAAAAAAAAAACTAAAGATAGTTTTTAAATCACTATTCATCCACTGATTAATTTTTATAATAACTTCAAATTAATAATTAATTATTTATATATTATTTAAATAAATATTTTTGAAATTTATCAATAAATGAATTTGTATTTTAATTATCAAATATTATTTTGAAATTATATTTTATATTTTAGGAAATAAAAAAAATTATCAACCAATCTCTACCATTAAAGATTTCAATAACAATTAAACTTTTAACATTCCATTGAAAAAAAGAAATTTCAACTTGAGTAAAAATATAAAGATTACATGAAAAATGATCTTTGTGGATCATTTATTAAATGTAAATTATGGAGAAAAGGTTTCGTGATTCTCAAATAAGTAGATCATCAACTAGTTTTAGTCACGACAATTTCAGTTGCTTTTAGCCAGTATGACAATGGGTTTGGAGATGGTGACTTACCACCTTACTAGTGCTTATAAGTTGTGTGATTTCACAATTCTTGGCTATTATATATTTTATTAATTTCTTAATGTATTTTATTAGTTTTTAATGTATTTTTATTTATTTTATAATGTATTTTAATTAGTAATTTCTTGGCTATATCGTATGGAGTTTTAACCCCCCAAAAAAAGTAAAAAATAATTGAATTTTGGATAAATATATATTAAATAATTATATTTGGACATAAATAATAATATTCAAATTGAGATTTGAAGAATAAATAATGATTTGAAGATTGATAGATTGGAATAAAAAATGTGGGTAAATAGTGATATTATTAAAAGTGAGATTTAAAGACTCTAGATCATCAATATCAATAGAATGTTTTTGCATCCTTATGATATCCTGGATTGTGAGCTTGACTTCCTGATAGAGTAGGAGTTTTGTCACAAATACTGGAAAGGATAAATAGGAATGGCCATAGATATTACTAGAGTGATATATAATCTCACACATCAATCTCGGTAAATCAATTGTCACTCTGGTTTTTATTGCGTATAGTAGATATACCCTCTCATGACGAAACCAATTAAAGCCATTACGCAGATCAATATTTAAACTTGATAGTCACACTTTAAATGATGATTACACGATCTCGCTATAGTTGACTTGACATTATAGCTTCTCATAAATATAACATGTATAACCTCATGAATATTGGGGAGTGTCTTTTCTTTAAATAGATAGACAAGTGATCCATCTACTGGGACTGCTCGAGAGATTCCCAACACTCGTGCAACTAAATCAGGATTGATCAGAATTCTTGTTCCTCTCACACTTGAAACTAAGGTGCATGTATCTTGTACAAATAGATTAATGTTAAGTTTGTATAGAAGACACAAACCAGTTTCACACAAACTAATCATTCAGTGTTGATCAGACTGGTTCATACTGGAAAAATAAAATTTGAATCAATGAAGGTATCAACTATGACGATATCAAGTATTGTCCTTCCAAAGACTACCTTGATTAACTTTCAGTATTAAAAAAATACTAAGATCCTTCATAGGGGTGATGATGATTTTTATCTTTTTATTAAAATTGTTTGAAGATTTCACAAGTTTTAGTTCTCTTTTGAATTGGTCAGCTTCAGAAAGAGTTGCCCAATTTGACTATCTAAGAAAAACACAACGATTTAGGATTTAATTAGTAAAGTAATCTTTTGAAGAAACTTTTATTATATAATTGAAATAAAAATATATGTTTTACTCAAAACATAATTTTGAACAAAAGAGTTTTGTAAGAAAAAACACTTTAAATCAAGATTCACTTACAAACACAATTAAAAGGTGACTTAACCATTTTTATACTTCTTGTGTTTAAGTGATCCTAATATCATAAGCCTAAATTGGGAATAGTGTAAGTTAAGAAATTAATGTGCTCTTCATACTACCCATTTTTGGCTATGTGTGTTTAGAAATTATATATTTTTTCTTTTCATTTCTTTCTCCCCCTTAATTCATTATTTCATTTTTATTACGCGATAGCACATTTTTACTACAACTTTAATATTTTTGGGCTTCTTATTATAGAAGATTTGTATATTTTTAGCCTTACACTTCAAATTTTTACTATCTATCTCTCTCTTTCTAAGAAAAATTAAATATATTTTAAAAGCACTTGGGGATTTACAAGAAAATACACATCATATTAAAGGGAGTAGCTAAGGTCATTAACTTCAAAAACTAGAATGTTATCAACTTCGTTATGTGACGATTAGTTGTGCTTTGTGAAATTTTAGCAGTTAGACTTAAAAGTCACGATCTAGTTGTATAAAAGTAAAAGAAAAATCATGTGTTTCTTTAAATCTATTTCTTTCAACAAAATGTTTTAAATGAAACAACAACAATAACAATAACAATAATAATAATAATAATAGTTTTTTTTTAAAAAAAACTAGCCTCTATATGACGTAGCGGAAGCTAGTAAAGAAATAGGACACCGCCTGCTTCTTGAAGAAATGAACGAACAAAAGTAACACACCCGAATCCACGAGCTCAGATAACAAGATCTCAAAAAGAAAATTCTTTATTGAATGAAAGTTAACCTTACAATGAAAAAAAAAAAAAAAAAGCCTTTATATAGGCTGCAAAACCTAATTCGTCTAGAACTCGAACTCGTAATTCGACTAGAGCTGCAACTTTAGAAAAGAAATAATTAAAATAAGAAAAAATACCAAAAATTCCAAAAATAGAGATATTCTAATTAAAATAATAAATCAAAAGTCCTAAACTTAAGCAGCAATCTGGTAAAATGACAGTTCCAAACGTCAACTGTAGCTCCCCGAACTCAAACAGCACATTTATTACCAAAAATAGCAAAAACACGCTTTTGAAGGCCAAAACAAAGGACTTTTCCCAAAAAGAGTTATACATCATGACAAAGAGATGAGTATTGATCAACACATCGTTTCAAAGTCCGCCCACCGAATTTCATGCAATTTTGACCATTCTGGCTTTGCACGTAATTCCGTGCTAGGAATTGAATTTTTTTGCAACTTGTTCAACATCATTATACATATATATTATATATACCTTCTTTTTTTTCAAATAACTAGTCAAATAGAAAGATATACTTTCGAGGTTAGTAAAAGGAACTAGGAAATTTTACTTTTCTTCCTTTCAGATTATCACATGAGTAAGAATCCTTATCAAGCTGAAAATATGCTATTATCTTTTTAGTTTTAGTATTATTGGATTTATTCAGAACGACTACTTGATCACTAATCTTAGAATATTCAACCTTAGAACTGTTCTTAATACTGGTGTCTAATTTCCTAACTCAAACCATCTTTATGTTTCACCCTAGCTTCTCTATTTGCTCAATCTTAGCTTTTCTCGAAATAGATCCAAAACTTGCATTCCTTATAGTATCTTGTCTAGTTGCATTCCTAACAAGACCCAGGATTTTGATTTTGTCACTTAATTTATTAAATTGTTTAAGAAGATATTGTTTTTGATAATTTGTATTCTTCTTATTATTTTGAAATTGAAGACTTCGAAGTTTATGACAATTGGGTCTAATATGTCGTTCTATTATACAATAATGACAAATGAAAATGAACTTCCTTTGTGATTTCCACCATTGAAAACGATAAGGACTTCTAAGTAGGCACAATTTTTTTTTATCTTTTTTTATCTTAAGCAGGATTATTAGACTTCTTTGAGGTAGTCTCAATTTTCTAACAACTACTATTGTTCTTAATAGTCTTAGGTTTAATATGGGTATTTTGTTTTGATGTATCTCCTTTTTCAACTTACTCTAAACTTATTTTGTCACTAGTAGCCCTAGATTTTTTAAGTATTTTGTCTAGCTTCATGATTCCTTTATTAAACTTTTAGATAGTTTCTTGAGATTTTTTTTTAAAATCTATATGGATAGTTTTTAACTTTTCCTCTATTGATTTTTTATCATTCATAACTTCTACAACATTGCTCTCTAAGTTTTTTTACTTGCCTTTTACATTAGAATCTTCATTAAGTAAGCAGACTCACTTGATTCCTAGGTTCTTCAATAATCGATTTAAGGGAGTACTTAGTTTCTTCTAGGTCATTTACTTTGACAAACAAGTTTTTATTTATTTATTTCTATTTAAATCATTCAAAAACCCTAGTCTTATCAAACTTATCATTTTCTAACTCTACAGGTTTTTTTATCACTATTATCAATACTAGATAATGAACTCAATGAATAGCAAACTTGACATTAAATAGGATATTTTAAATCAGTCCTAAATAGATATAGCAACAAAAAATATATTATAGGAAAATCCAATACCAATTGAGGAGGTGGAACAATATAGTGATACGTACTAAATTGTTCCAAATCTCGATGCAATATAAAAACTAGTAATTTTAGGTGTCTACCAAAAGTGAAGAAATATTTAAATCACTTTTTTATTAAATAAAACATATTGTAATTAATAAGGAATGTAGATTTTATAAATTATCTTATTAATCAAAATAGATTACTATCGAAAATATTCTCTTGTCAAATATTTAAGATTTTAAATTTTGTATATCAACTACTATTATAATATATCCCAATGTGTGTGGTTATGGGATATATGTGATAGTGATATGAAGAATGGTATCACATATACGATTCTTAGAAAAACTTTCGTGGTTCTGTTCTTTTTAAGATTATCATTGCGATACATCGGGAATTGAATTGTAAAAATGCATAGTGATTCGATCTTGTAATCATTCTATTGACGAGAAAGGCTTATCCAATGACGTTCATGATTATAAAGTTCATAACACAAATATATGGTGGATCTTGGATAATTTTGCAAATCCAAATCATGGACTATGACTCGTATCTGTGAAGATATTTTGTATAAATATCCAACACTTCTAAACGGGGATGGAGGAAACTTCTTAAATCAAGAAGCCTGGCTAGGCCTCTCATCATGAAGGTCATTAAAGATAGCAAAAAAACAATCTTGTGGAATAACTATTGGGGATTGGGTATTATTAGTTTGCATTTTAGCCATACCATCATATCAGACTGTGACAGCTGATGAAACCACCAGAGTTGCATTTATCATTAGAGGTAGCTAACAAAATTCATGGAAGGAATTTATTCTATCTCATGTATATATTTTTACATAGAATGAATACATATATATATATATATATAAAAGAAAAAACCTATCTATACTTGGCTATACTTATCTTATGGCTAGAACCAAGGTTGACCCTTATATGAAGGGATTGACAACCAAGGTTCCTCCCATAATCACTTTAATGACAACTCACGCCAACACTCCCCCTCAAGTTGGTGCATTACAAGTCTCTGATGCCCAACTTGTCGAGTGAGTTGTAGAGACCCTTGCTGTATACAGCTTTTGTAAGTACATATGCCAACTGGTCCTCGGACTTAATAAAAGGAAATCGAATTATCTTGGTCTTAAGATTTTGTTTGATGAAATGTCGATCCACCTCCACATGTTTGGTGCGATCATGTTGGACAAGATTGTGTGAAATATCAATGGCAACTTTGTTGTCACAGAATAGGTCCATCTCACAACTTGGGGCAAAGACAATTTCTAGTTAACAGTCTTTTAAGCCAGAGAAGCTCACAAAGACCCTTAGCCATCCCTCGAAATTCAGCTTCAGCACTTGACAAAGTCCACCACATTCTGCTTCTTACTTCTCCATATAACAAGGTTCCCGCCAATAAACGTGAAGTACTCCGAGGTGGATTTTCTGTCTGATATATTTCCTACCCAATCTGCATCTGTATACCCCTCAACTCTAAAATGATCACTTTCTGAGAACATGAGCCCTTTTCCCTAGAGATGACTTTAAGTATCGAAGAATTCTGATCACCGCATCCATGTGGTCCTCACTCGGACAATGCATGAATTGACTTACTATGTTCATAGCATAGGTAATATCTGGGCGAGTATGTAAGAGATAAATGAGCTTCCCAACTAATCTTTGGTATCTCTCCTTATTTGTTGGCACTTGGTCTGGATATTCTCCAAGTTTGTGATTTTGGACAATTGGTGTATCTACAAGCTCACACTCTAGTAGTCCCACCTCTGATAGTAAGTCTAGGGTATATTTTCGTTGAGAAAGAAATATACCTTGATTCGATCTAGCAACCTCAATTCCCAAAAAGTATTTAAGTCCCCCCAGATTTTTTATTTCAAATTCAGTCGCCAAATGCTTTTGGAGTCTTGATATTTCTTCTGAATCATCACTTGTAATAATCATGTCATCTACATAGATTATTAAGGCTGCGGCCTTGCCCAATTGACGCTTTAAGAATAGTGTATGGTCTGAGTTGCTTTGTTGGTAGCCACATTTCTTCATTGCCAAGCTGAATTACCTGAACCATGCTCTAGGTGATTGTTGTAATCCATATAGTGCTCGTTGTAATTTAAACACCATTCTAGCCTCGAAATTTGCTGTGTAGTCGGGTGGAACATCCATGTAGACTTTTTCCTCACGATCACCATGGAGGAAGGCATTCTTTACATCAAATTGGTGCAGCGACCAATCGAGGTTTGCTGCGAGGGATAACAATACTCTAACCGTAATTCAATTTAGCCACTGGTGAGAAGGTCTCTTGATAGTCTATGCCATATGTCTACGTGTAGCCCTTTGCTACTAGCTTTGCTTTGTATTGGTCGATTGAACCATCTGATTTGTGTTTGATGGAGAACACCCATTTACAGCCCATCGTCTTCTTTTCTTTGGGTAAGGAAACAAAAGTCCATGTTTCATTTTTCAGTAGTGCTTCCATTTCTACCTTCACAGCCTGAGTCCACTTAGGATCTGTCAAGGCTTCATGAATATCGGTAAAAACACGGCATGAGGAGAGTTTGAATGTCTTGAGTGGTTCAAAAAGCCTTTTTGTGGACACATAGTTTGCAATTGGATACTTTGAGCTTCATTTTTCAATAACTGGAGAATATCTATTGGGTGGTTTGTCACAATTATGCCTGAAAGGTAAAGTACAGCCAACAGGGATATTCATATCATTAGAGTTTGGAAGTATAGGGGAGTTTACCTCAAGAGAGTTTACCTTAGGAATATTCTCAAGAGATAGGTCATTATGTACTGAGGAGTGGGGGGGGTTTCTATTTCAGCTTCTGGTGGTGTAGATACTTCTTTGGGAGCTGTATCAACTTCTGAAGACACACCTAGTTCTGTATTTGGTTCCTCCTCATTAACTAGGATTTTGGTGTCATTAAATCTCAACCAGTCAAATCTTAACCAATTCGGCTCTTCATCATGGACCTCCCCCTAACGAGGAGAAATGGCTAAGAAGGGAGAGAAGAATGTGTCAGACTCCAAAAAAGTGACATCCATAGTCACGTAAGTGCGTTTAGTGGTCGGATCATAGCATCGGTATCCTTTTTTATGTAAGGCGTACCCCAAGAGAAGACATCGGATGGCACAAGGATCAAGTTTCATGCGTTGGTTCTTATGAAGGTGGACGAAAGCAACACAACCAAAAATTCGGTGCAGAAGCATTAACATTGTAGATAAGAAAACATAAGTCGAAAGAGTCTGTAGTGGAGTCATAAAATTCAAGACTTTGGGGGGCATTCGATTAAGGAGATGCACAGCAGTGGCAACGGCATCAGCCCAATGTCTACTGGGCACATAAGCGCTAAGTAATAGAGCTCGAGCAGTTTAAAGAATATGGCAATTTTTTCTCTCAACCACACCATTCTGCTGAGGAGTCTATAGGCAGGACGTTTCATGAATAAGTCCATGACTTTGGAAATAATCATGAAATTGGTGGTTCACATATTCACCACCATTATCTGATTGAAGAATCTGAATCTTAGTCGAGAATTGGGTTTGAACCATTGATAACTGGTTAAAAAGTGCATATTTATTTTGTTAACCCTAGATATTTTTGCACTTTTATTATTTTAATTTCTCCAATCTATATGCATTTGCTAGTTAATTCTTGTTTTATCTTTTTGCAGAGAAAGCTTGACAAAGTTGATGATTTAGTGGTGGATTTGGAGCAAAGATGAAACCCTAGTCAAGTAATATTGCTTCTTTGTATTTTATTTTTGTGTTAATTAATTTTGGATGTTGATTGTATAATGTTGGGATTTTATTAAGGCAATGATCGTATTATTCAGTTTCACATAATCAATTTCTGTGATTTTGTTTATGTGGTTATACAATAATAATATATGTACATACATCAAAACTGTAGGACGAGTCATAACTTAGGAAAAATAAATTGTGACTATGACCTTAGAATTAGCTGTAGACAATTTGTGTTGACCAAAGATGATTCGTGCTTAGGGTTTTGATGCGTGATTTTCTTGATGATTGTATTGAGGCTTGTAGCCAAAAATACATCTTTTATATCCAAATTTAATGGCCCAAGAATTAATACAATTGAAGCTAGTTACAAGATTAGTGGTGGACTCAACACCCTAGGAATCATCTTTTAATTTGATTCATCATTAATTCAATTAAATATTTGCTTTAATTAGAAGTTCTCATTTAATTTTAGAAAAGAATCAACAAACAATCACCTTTTGTGAATTTGAATTAAAGTTAATCTCAACTTTGATTTTTAAACAATTAACAGTCTCTGTGGGTTCGACCTTTACTTCTCTACTATACTAGTAGTTTAGTTTGGTAATTTGATTGATTTCCATGATAGATCAACCATAGTATGGAAAGACTGAAACACACTTAGTACTTCATCTTTATGTTTTAGCAAATAGAACCAAGTCATGCGAGTGTAGTTATCCACTAAATATCACAAACCAGTGGATACCAAATATTGTAGAAGCAGGAGAAGGGCCCCATACATCAGAAGTGAATTAAAGCAAAAGGAACATCACTTTTATTCATACTCAAAGGATAAGTAGCTCTATGACTTTTAGCAAGAATGAAAGTCTCACATTTGAAGTCTAATATCGACAGACTGGAAATAAATCAGGAAACAAATGTTTCATATAACCAAAGGACGGATGTCCTAACTGACGATGCCAAAGCCAAATTTGTCGCTCTTTATTATCAATCGGATGATGCATGTGATGTGCACGTGGCCCATACTGAAATCCTCCACGCAATATAGCCCCCCCTCTTAGTACCACGCCTAATGATCTCCTTGGTGAGACTATCTTGAAGAAGACAAAAAGTAAAGTACATAAGTACAACACAGTTCAAAGCGGTGGTAACTTGACTAACAGATAGTAGTTTATGGAAAAGAGAAGGAACAAGCAGTGTATGAGTTAATAATAAAGTAGGTGAAAATTTTACAAGTGCCCGCCCTTATGATTAGAGAAAAAACCCCATTGGCATTAGCAATGCAGGTGCACCGTGGTGGGGAAGTTTGTGAGAAATCTGTGGCATCATAGGTCATGTGGTTGATTACTGTAGAGTCAAGTATCCAAGAACTGTTATCCCCATCTCGAGAATAACTACAGAGGGCAGTACTATATTTACCTGGATCTTTGATGGATAAATTGCCCTAGGAGGTTTCGACATGGGGTGAGAAAGAGAGACGTGATTCTGTTGTAGCCACTACAGCCTAACCAGTTCTGTTATCAAAGTCGGTAGCATCATGGTGTTTGCAGGCTTGAAGTTCAGTCCACTAGTAGGGACACTAGTGTAGTTTGAAGTAATTTTTGCGAGTATGTTTATATTACCATAATAGGAAACACTTGGGTTCAACGGAGGAGGCTCGCGGCTTAGAGGAGATTCCGAATTTCCCATTGCCTAGAGAGAGAGACCTGGTAAAGGACGGAGTTGTCTCTCCTGGCTTGAAGCCTTTTGAGGCCAGAACTACTCCCGGAGTATCCGTGGAGTCACCAGTGATCATAAAGGCTTTCCGGACAGCTTCTCGGTGAACATGAGCGTACACTTGTTTAATCATAGGGAACGGTTGCATCTGTGATATATCACCTCTGATTTTATCAAGCCGATCATCGAGACCATCTAAAAAAACATACACTTGGTCTTCTTGAAGCATGCCGTTGTAGTGCTGAATCTCAACAACGCATTCCATTAGGTTTGGACAGTGAAAATCAATCTCACGTCATAGTCCTTGGAGGTCATTAAAATATTTTTCAACGGGACCACCCCCTTGTTTCAGACGAGTCACACGCCATCGAAGGTCATACACCTTAGAGGTATCACTTCCGTTAAAGTAGATAGTAGCGATGGAATCCCATACTAGTTTTGCGGTCGAAAATCTAATGAAGTTATCCGATTAGCGATGGGTCCATGGATTTGATTAGTCATCCCTTGACAATGGCGTTATCCGTGTGCCACTTTCGAAAGGATGGATCCATCTGAGGAGGCTGGTGGATGTCGCCATTAATGTATCTCAACTTGTCCTTGCCAGAAATGTACATCTCAATAACTTGGGATCAAAGAGCATAGTTGGTGTCGTCTAACTTAATGCCAATCAGGAGCAACGGTAGTGTCAATGATCTGGGTCGGGGACTAAGCTTTGGTCAAGACTTCAGTCATTCTGGTGGTTAACTCAGTGAGAGTGGGTGTTGGTTGGGGTTCATTTGTTTGGTCGAGATCGGTCATGGATGCAAGAGATAATATTCAGGAAGCACTACCACTCGGTTTTAGGCTCAACCTGATAGGGCTTATAAGTCACTTCAGCCGAAGTCTAATAATGACTGCCACTGATTTTGCTGCACGTGGTCTTGGTAGGATCACTATGTTTTAGGACTTAGGAATAAGTTTTCATGTATAAGGTCTTAAATTTTTTAAAAAGAGGCGAGACCAGAGAGAGAGACCTTGCCCACGTTTCGTAACTGTAAAGCCCTTCCAAATATACATCAATACCCCTGTTCCAGAAAAAAAAAAAAAAAACCCTTCACAGCGGTGATTGAAGGGAAGAATTGTGGCGACAGAGAAGCAACTCGAACCAACCACGAGAGCCGAAGTTCGTTGGAGCCATTATAAAGTCTCCGTCGATGCAGGAGAAAGACAGCAAAGAAGAAGCAGTAATCGACGAGCAACGGTGGCAACGGAACCAACTCCATCGATTCGGGCTATCTCGGTAGTGCAATTATCGGCGGAGAAGCAGTAATCGAGGAACGACAGTGACAACAGAACCAACTCCACCAGTTCAGGCTATCTCGGCTGCGTAATCATCGGCGGAGCCAAAGGGTCCTTCGAGGGCCTCAAGGCAGTTGAGCCCGGCGATCAACCGTGTGCTAAATTTAGGTGGGCAGACCGGCCTGAGGTTTGGGAAACCGCTCGGCGTCGTGGATTTGATATTCGCTAGGTTGGAGATTGGGATTGAGCTCTATAGAGAAATTGATGATTTACTGAATATGCGAGTCAGCCTGCTGCTGTTTACTCATCGTCTTCTTCTTCAGCGACTGAGACAACCACACTCTTTAGCGACAGAGACGATCGTTCAGGCCGAGAAGGATCGTCTTCTTCTCCGACGACTGAGATTTTTCAGAACTGTTGGTGCTGGATGTATAAACAGGCTTTTACTCCATCGGTTGAAGCCTTTCAACTATAACCTCCTTTATCATGATAGAATCAAGTCGACACCGGTGACAGGATCAGAACCTGCTCTGATACCATGACAGAATTCATGGAAGGAATTTATTCTATCTCTTGTATATATTTTTACATAGAATGAATACATATATATATATATATATATATATATATTAACAAGAAAAAACCTATCTATACTTGGCTATACTCATCTTATGGCTAGAATCAAGGTTAGCCCTTATATGAAGGGATTGACAACCAAGGTTCCTCCCATAATCACTCTAATGACAACTCACGCCAACAATAGTAACTAGAAAATGCCTTGTTGTAGTTCCCAAGCCATCCAAACCATAAGGAACTCAACCCCCTTCTTTTCTTCCCAATCCCTCCCTTCCTGACAATATTAATTAATGGCTTCCTAGTCTGGATGATTCTTTTATCTTTAAATCAACTTGAAATGCTATTCCTGAAACCCACTCTAAACTTTTTTTATTTTTATCAGCAAAGAAAGATAAATCTTATTGATGTATAATGGTGGGCGACTTGGAATCGACGTGCTGATCAATAGTCATTGCCTTGCCATGACGCATGCTGTTTTTCGGGCGAATTCCTTCGTTTTGGTGGGCAAAAGTGCGTTTTTACTACTTTTGGTAAAAAATGTGCTGCTTGATTTATTATGGCTACGGTTGACGTTTGGAGTTGATTTTTAACCAGATTGCTGCTTAAACTTAGGACTTTTGATTTATTATTTTTTCAGAATTTTCCTATTTTTTGGACTTTTTGGTCTTTTTCCTTATTTTAATTATTGCTTTCCTAGTCCTGGTTGAATTAGGGTTTGTTGCCTATATAAAGGCTTTTCTTTTCATTGTAAGGTTAACTTTCATATAATAAAGAATTTTATTTTCGAGATCTTATTCTCTGTGCTCGTGGATTCGGGTGTGTTACGTTTGTTCGTGGATTCGGACGGTTCTCCAAGAGATAGGCGGTGCCCTGTTTCTTTACAAGCTTCCGCTGCGTCACAAATGTGCAAGGATTACATGAGGACTACATCAACCAAGATTGGAAAAGAGGAAAAGGCATCATGTTTCCAAAACTTCATTCCAACTAGGTTGATACCAAGATTAATAGAACTAATCATATGCCAGCATCAACCAACAAACAACAGCCTACACCAATATTAATACAAAATGACTACTGCCATCCTCTAACATACATAAATGAATTGCAACCAAAAGCAACTTTGCAGTCTAAAGTTCCATGGTGCAAAGTTGTCTGGGCTAAGAAACTCATTCCTAGACACAACATTATTCTCTAGCTTATTTACAAGGAAATGTCTTACCACCAAATCAAAGAATAAAGAATGGGTCTAGCCATAGATAACACTTGTTTGTTGTGTAGGTAGCAACCATAAACAACTTTTTTTTCTTTGCTCTTGCTCTTCCAAAACCTAGAGGGATGTCCTACATCTTTGTAATATTAGGAAGACCATTGACAATTGGAAGAATGAACTAGAATGGGTCACAAACCAGTTGAAAGGAGGTTCCTTTAAAGAGTACGTTCTTAAAATATCATTGGCCACTACTGTTTACTTTATATGGAAAGAAAGAAATAAATGATATTGACACCTACGTTTCCTCATGGAGGAAAATGCCTAATTCCTAAGAGAACTAGGCATCAGTTTAAACTTTGATTTGCCTAGAGCTATTTTTGCTTAGTGGTGCTCCCTTGCTTTAATGTTCATGTGTTTTCATTAGTGTGCTCTGTTGGAGTTTTGTTGCTCTTGGCCTTGGCCTTGGATAGCCTACTTATCTAATGTCTAGGGATATCCCCCTGTATTCTTGAAGATTTTGGTTTCTTTAATATATCTTATTTCTCAATAATAAAAATAAGAATAAAAGTAAAACAACAAATATTGAGAGCTAGAACAATTTTTTTGTCCAACTCATGTGATTAAAAAAAATACTTAACATTTTCATGTTCTTTAAAAAGTATCTAAGAGATGCATGCTAGATAAGAATGCGTGAGTAGAGATGGCCCTTTTAAAATAAAAGACCTAAATTCAAAATGGATTTTCCTATTAATTTTTTTTTTTTTTTTTACTTTTACGGATTAAAAAAAATTGAAATACGCTTTAATAAAAAGTTGCATTTAACAACTGTACATTTCCTGTAAAATTGTATTCTAAATATTTTTAAACTAAAAATGTATATTGTAATCACATCATTAGTCTTCTAAATACTTTTAGAATAGCTTGAGAGTATAAAATATTATTCTAAAATGCAAGTGAGTGAAAAAAAAAAACTTTGAGTTAGAAACGTTGGTCCAAAAAGACAATCAAGTTTCTAACAATTGATGCCATTATTGCTTTTATCCAAATTCTTGCATAATGTGTTTGTGTGTGTGTGTGTGTATATATATATATATATACACACGCACACACACACACATATCTGGTCAAGTTTTTGCAAGGTACTTGACACTCAATTGTACCAACGACAAAAATAAATAAATTGAGACCTCCTAAGAAGACCATCTTTTAACTTACAAAAATATATAATCTTATAAGTTATAAAATAATTTCGCCCTATATATATATATATGTGTGTGTGTGTGTGTGTGTGTGTGTGTGTGTGTTGCTGAACTCAAACTTATCCCAACTGCATGAATCTGAATTTCTTATTTCCTTTTGTTCTTTCAGCTGGCTTTGTACAGAGCTAGAACCAATGTGTTGAAACTTGAAAGATATGTCTTAGAATTTCTATTTTTTCTATTTTTTATCAATTCAACCAGGTCATTACAGTTAGTTTGTTGTAAATCAATTTGTTAGTTTTGTAGTTGTTAGTTAGTTAGTAAGTTTGTTAGTTGGTTAGTTAATTTCTCTTTCTTCTCTATATATATTAGAGAAGTTCATGTAATTGAAACTGCAATTTTTCATTGTATGAATATAGTCATTTCCTCTTTCATATTCTATTCTTCATTTTGTAATATGGTATCAGAGCTTCTTTAAGCTTCCATCAATGGCGTCTTCTCCTTCTTCTTCTCATTCTTCTGATGATTCAGCTAGCCCTTATTTCCTTCATCATGGTGACAGTCCAAGAACTCTGCTTATGTCCCAATTGCTCACAAGAAAGAATTACAATACCTGGAATCGATCAACGACCATGGCGTTGACAGCAAAGAATAAGATTGGATTCATCAATGGCACAATTAACAAGTCGTATGATGTTTCTGATCCTCTGTTTAATGCTTGGATCAGATGCAACAATATGGTCCTATCTTGGATCTTGAATTCTCTATCAAAAGAGATTACAGCAAGTGTGATCTATCTTAATACTGCTCAAGAAGTCTGGCTCGATCTCAATGATCGATTTCTTCAAAGCAATGGCCCTTGAGCTTTTCAGCTTCAAAAGGCTATATCTTCTCTCACCCAAGAAGATAAATCTGTGAGTACATATTATACTCGTTTGAAGGGATTATGGGATGAATTACTTAACTATCGTCCAATATTAGAAGTTTTTTTTTTCTATTTTGTATCAATTTAGCCAGGTCATTACAGTTTGTTTGTTGTAGATTAGTTTGTTAGTTTTGTAGTTGTTAGTTAGTTAGTTAGTAAGTTTGTTAGTTGGTTAGTTAATTTCTCTTTCTTCTCTATATATATTAGAGAAGTTCATGTAATTGAAACTGCAATTTTTCATTGTATGAATATACTCATTTCCTCTTTCATATTCTATTCTTCATTTTGTAATATGGTATCGGAGCTTCTCTAAGCTTCCATCAATGGCGCCTTCTTCTTCTTCTTCTTTTCATTCTTCTGATGATTTAGCCAGCCCTTATTTTCTTCATCTTGGTGACAGTCCAAGAACTCCGCTTGTGTCCCAATTGCTCACAGGTGAGAATTATTGTCACGACTCGAGACCCCACCCTATGCAGATCTCGTGTCGCGCACCCGATCTAACGCTGCTTGTTGAACCAAGGGTCTCAACTTGTAACACAATCAGTGCTACTAACATGCAACAACTAAAATGCAAAAAAAATAAATAAATAAAAGCTGCATGTAATATATATAACGTTTACAAAATGCAGAATATAAAATTTTTTAATACAACTGTTCATCCCCAAGACGTGGATAACATGGGAGAGCTATAAGACTGTCTGTACTAGGTATTACATTGCAATTTCAAAAGCAAATGTCCACCATCTAGCTATCAGACTTTAGGATTTGTCCTCAATATCTGTGCTTGCATAATGTTGTGTAGTATTTGATGAGCTATGAAAACTCAGTAAGTAATACTCATTTACTCTACCATGTGTACAAGTGTATATAAAGATGCTAGTCAGTCAATGAATATATAGCTCAATATCAAATGATAGAAGTCAATGATAAGCAAATGAAATTTGTTCTGCTAACAATATTATACTGCTACAGTCATGAGCTGTCTCAAGTATATATTATCTATTCCCAATAAAAGCTGTGAATCTCATGATCATTTATAATGAAATAATATGATTAAGCTATGAAAATCAATAATAGATACTGATAACAACAAATGTGGATGCACTTTAACTTGGGGATCTCTCAGCCAAGCATTAACACGTCGGTTCAGTACTCGCTTCGCAAATCCCACTTTAGCTACCATTTTAATTGCCACTTTTGATTCCGTTTTCTCGACCCGTAGGTCTAGTAAACATCAAATGGAGTTTGTGACTGAGCACAAATCCGGCTACAATATAATATATCGAGATCATGCTAAATCCCATAAATAGTAAATGCAATAACACTATCTCAGCAGTGAAAAGAAACGGTTGCCTTAACAGGCCAATGTAAGCTAGCTACTGAGATTATAAGTTTTGCCCCTTAAGGCCTATGTACAGAACGTACATAAATCATGATCAAGATATATAACAGTCAATAAACTCTTTCCACAAGATAGAGCAATATCAATATGGACTTAATGATTGTTCTAGCATGTATGGAGTACAATAAATAATATAAGAAAGATTGTTGACATGGCTGGGAATGTAACACATGCAGAGATCAGACATTTACTTACCTCTTAACCCGTTTCCTTTCTTTCACAATAAAATCAAGTCACTGTTCCTTCCTCTTTGAAATCCCTCAAATTTCTGTTTTTTCTTGGTATAGTGCACTGCTTCTACTTCTGTATTCCCTTGGCTCACTTCTGATCCTTCCCAACAATTTTCCCAACTTTTAGACAATGCTCACAGCCTCTGAATCTTTTTTGTTTTTCTTATCCCACGCACCATGTATATATATATATATATATATATATATATATGTAATACACATACATACACTTCACCGCCCCTGTCACTTCTCTCTCAACCCTACGCCCCTCAAGCCCTCATTCTTGACTTTAATTTCTGATCTCTTTTACCCAAATGCAGCCTTGCATTTATGGTAAAAGAGATATTTGTATATATATATATATATATATATATATATATTATCTCACACTACCAACACACACTAATATACATTTGTCACACACACATATATACATACTGCTTGACAGCTTACCTTTTTCTTTTCTTTATTTCTTTTTCATGCTTTTTAATACACATTAATGTATACATGTACTATACCATGTATATACATATATAATACCTACTTTATACTTGTATATGTACTCACATATATACACATATTTTAAATTCTAATTACACGCACATACACTTATTTAAAATAGGTTACGTGTGTGAGTATACGTATGCATGCATGGAAGTAGGTGCATGCACGTATTACGAGGCATAGTTCTGGGTCGCTCGGGTACTGCCTGACACTGGCTATATAACTAACATTATTTACATTCCAAAATTATGTAGGGCATTTGGTGATACGATATAGAACTTAAACGGCTCGGTTTACAATTGATAGCACACTGCCTGATCCGGTCTACCTCGGTATACGTGCTAACCCGGGTCAGGGTATTACAATTACAATAGCTGGAAT
Source organism: Nyssa sinensis (assembly GCA_008638375.1). Taxonomy (NCBI): domain Eukaryota; kingdom Viridiplantae; phylum Streptophyta; class Magnoliopsida; order Cornales; family Nyssaceae; genus Nyssa; species Nyssa sinensis. The sequence goes on along the minus strand of CM018051.1, from coordinate 14,678,850 downwards.
CAATCAATGACCATGGCGTTAACAACAAAGAATAAGATTGGATTCATCGATGGAACAATTAACAAGCTGTCTGATGTTTCTAATCCTCTGTTTAATGCTTGGATCAGATGCAACAATATGTTCCTATCTTGGATCTTGAATTCTCTATCAAAAAAAATTGCAGCTAGTGTGATTTATCTTAATACTGCTCAAGGAAGTCTGGCTCGATCTCAATGATAAATTTCTTCAAAGAAATGGCCCTCAAGTTTTTCAACTTCAAAAGGCTATATCTGTAAATACATATTATACTCGTCTGAAGGGATTATGGGATGAATTACTTAACTATCGTCCAAGTCCTTTGTGTTATTGTGGTGCCTTGAAGATGTTGATTGAATATCAACAACATGAATATGTAATGCATTTCCTTGTGGGATTGAATGATTCGTTTTCCCACATTCAAGGACAAATTCTACTAATGGATCCTCTGCTACCCATCAACAAAGTTTTTTCCTTAATTCTTCAAGAAGAACAATAGAGAGATTATTTTTGTACCTTCTCTTGTTGAATCTACTACTCTTCTAGCCAAATCTGAGAGTCATTCTAAAGGAAATTTTGGGAATAAGCCTCCAAATCGTAAAGAGAAACCAATATGTGGTCATTGTGGTGTACTTGGCCACGTTGTGGAGAAGTGTTTCAAATTACATGGTTTTCCTCTAGGCTACAAGTTTCGAAACATGAATAGTTCATCTGCCAATCAAGTTTCTGTTCCAGAGCTTCAGCCACCTGCATCAACAGAACCTGTAACATCTGTTCCTCAATTATCATTCTCTCAAGAACAATGTAAGCAATTAATTGCTCTCCTCAACTCTCAAATGTCCAAATCTGTCCATACTTCAAATGATTCCACAGCAAATTTCATTCAATCAACACAACACTTATCAAGTAATTCTATCAATATATACTTATTCAATTTTTTCTTCCAAAAACGATAATTCTAATCATCTTTCCAATGATATGTGGATCATTGACACTGGTGCCACTAATCATATGGTCCATTCTACTTCCTTCTTTACTGACTTTACGTCAATAATGAACAAATTTGTTACTCTTCCTAATGGTGTTACAGTTTCTATTACTCATGTTGGTACTGTTCACCTATCCAAAAGTCTTATATTGACTGATGTCCTTTGTGTTCCCTCTTCTAATTTGAATCTGATTTCAGTGAGTAAATTGACAACCTTCACTAATTGTTTTCTTTGTTTCCTTACTGATTCTTGTTTCATTCAGGACTGTATGCAAATGAATGACGATTGGAGCAGGTAAATTGAAAAGAGGCTTATACATTCTGCAAAGACCAAGCTTCACTTCTGATAGTTTGCCCTCCGTTTTAAATGTTTCTTCTGTTAATGAGTCTAAAACTCATCTCTGGCATTATAGATTAGGACAACCTTGTTTTTCCAAGATGAATTTTTTTGATTCTCTTGTGCCACCTATAGAAAATAATAATAACATTTCTCATCATTGTTCTATTTTTCCGTTGGCTATGCAAAAGCGTTTACCTTTTTCATCAAGCAATCATATATCTCAATTCCCTTTTGACTTAATTCATTGTGACATCTGGGGATCACTTTTCAACACTGTTACTATGGCTGGTCATAAATATTTTTTGACTGTAGTTGATGATTATACCAAATGCACTTGGGTATATTTGATGACCTCCAAGTCTGATGCTAGCTCCTTGTTACAATCTTATGTTGCGATGATTGAAACTCAATTCAATACCAAGATTAAATGTATTCGTAGTAACAATGGAAAAGAATTCAATTTAAGAACTTTCTATGCCTCTAAGGTATTATCCATTAGCTTAATTGCGTTGGCACTCCACAAAAAAATGTTGTTGTTGAAAGAAAGTATTAGCACATCCTCAATGTTGCTTGATCACTCATTCTTCAGTCTTCTCTTCCTTTAATTTTTTGGGGTGATTCAATTTTAATAGTAGTTTATCTCATTAATCGAATACCATCTTCACGTCAATCCAATAAATCACCATATGAACTTTTTTTTAATTCTTTTCCTTCGTATAATCACAGAAGAGTATTTGGATGTCTTTGTTATACAAACACCCTTATTGCAGGACGATCAAAGTTTGATCCTCATGCTAGACAATGTGTTTTTCTTGGTTATCCTTTTGGCATCAAAGGTTATAAGCTCCTCGATCTCAATACTTATTCCATTTTTACATCTCGGGATGTAGTTTTTCATAAGAACATTTTTCCTTTCAATTCTTTTACTTCTAATTCTCTTGATTCTTCATCCTCTTAAATACTTTCTCCAAATATTGTTCTTCTTATTCCTATTTCAAACCCCATTACTCCTTCCATTTCATATCCTGATATTTCTAATAATGTTCCTATGACTGTTCCTACTAGTATTCCAGAAACAGTTTTTGCCTCTTCTAAGACTCTTTGTCAATCTACTTGAGTGCCTCGTAAACCAAGTTATTTGCAAGACTATCATTGTCAATTAGCTTCCTCTTCAATTACCCCTTCATCAGATTCTACTACTAATGGTCCGACTTAGCCAGGTAAAGCATATGACATTTCTTACTTTCTTTCTTATTCTAAACTTTCTCCTTCTCATCGCCAATTTGCCTTATCAATTTCTAGTACTTTTGAGCCTCAATACTTTCATGAAGCAATTAATTACCCTCATTGAAAAATGTTATGGCAGAGGAGATTGCAGCCTTAGAGGCTAATAATACCTGGACTATTACTAGTTTTCCTTGTTGATAAGCAACCTATTGGTTGCAAATGGGTTTACCGTGTAAAGTATCGCTCTGATGGTTCTATCGAAAGATATAAGGCTCGATTGCTTGCCAAAGGATATACCCAAAATGAAGGCATTGACTACTCCTCCTGTAGCTAAAATGACTACAGTTCTTCATTTTTTTAGCCATTGCTGCTATCAAGAACTGGCATCACATTCAATTAGATGTCAACAACGCTTTTTTACATGGGGATTTACATGAAAAAGTATATATGTCCCTTCCACCTGGTTTTTGTAGTAAGGGGGAGTCTCTAGTTTGCAAACTAAACAAGTCCCTTTATGGTTTGAAGCAAGCTTCACTGCCAATGGTTCTCAAAATTTTCGTCAACATTACTTGCTCATATCTTTCTTCAATCAAAATTGATTATTCTTTTTTCACTCGAATCCAAGGCTCTTCATTCATTGCTCTTCTTGTGTATGTGGATGATATACTAATTGCTGGTAACGATTATGAGTCTATTACTACACTGAAGAGCTCTTTACATGCTTAATTCAAGCTAAAAGATCTGGGCCCATTAGAATATTTTATAGGTCTTGAGGTTGCCAGAACCAAGGCAGGTATTTCATTATGTCAGCGCAAGTATGCTTTAGAAATTCTTTCAGATAGTGGTTTTATGGGGTGTAAACCTGCCAAATCTCCAATGGATCAACATTTGAAGTTAACAAAATCTGATGGCGTTCTTCTCCCCGATCCAACCACTTATCGAAGACTTATTGGTCGCTTGATTTACCTTACACTCACTAGACCAGACTTGGTTTATTTAGTTCATTGTCTCATCTAGTTTATGGATGCACCACTGACAACCTCATCTCAATACTGCCCATCACATTTTGCAATATATTAAAGCAACACCTAGTCAAGGATTATTTTTTTCTTCCCATTCTTCTCTTCATTCTTAAGGCATTTTCTGACTCTGATTGGGCTTGCCTGCTCTGACACTCGCAAATCAGTCACTGGTTATTGCATCTTCCTTGGTGATTCCTTAGTTTCTTAGAAATCGAAGAAACAACCAACTGTTTCTCGGTCCTCTGCTGAAGCAGAGAATCGAGCCATGGCTTCTACAGTTTGTGACATTACTTGGTTATTACTATTTGCTTCATGACTTCCAAGTTCAACATCCCTAGGCAGCAGCTCTCTATTGTGACAACCAATTAAGCTGCTCTCCATATTGCAGCAAATCCTGTATTCCATGAACGAACAAAGCATATCGAAATTGACTGTCATTTGGTTTGTGAGAAGATTCAAGCTGGTGTAATCCGTACCTTCCATGTCTCTTCTCAACATCAACTGGCAGATTTGTTTACTAAAGCACTCGGTCATCCTCATTTTTTTTCTCTTCTTTCCAAGATGGGTGTACGTAATCTATACACTCCATTTTGAGGGAAGAGTATTAGAATTGCTGTTTTTTCTTTTCTTTTTTATCAATTCAGCCAGGTCATTACAGTTAATTTGTTGTAGATCAGTTTGTTAGTTTTGTAGTTGTTAGTTAGTTAGTAAGTTTGTTAGTGGTTAGTTAGTTTCTCTTTCCTCTCTATATATATCAGAGAAGTTCATGTAATTGAAATTACAATTTTCATTGTATGAATATAGTCCATTTCCTCTTTCATATTCTATTCTTCATTTTGTAATAATAGGTGCATTCACATGGCACTGGAATGACGAAATATTCAAATCACATGCACTTTGTTTTACGTCGTTTTGTTTTGTTGCACTAGGGACGCCTAATCCAGTGATTCAACCTAAACAAAGGAGAAAAAATCGAAAGAGATTCATGTTCATTTAATCAGTAGAATATTCAATATTATCCTAGTAGGGTATGCTCTACATCACATGCAATTATCAGAAAAATCTGCAATCCCAGAATTTTTTTGACAAATAAATCTATCTGGTGATGTGAGCAATGAAAGAATCCAACTCCATGCGAGAAACTCCGCCTTCTGCCACCGACTGTCGGACAGCAGCACCCAATTCAGCTACCCTCTTCCTAATCTCATCTCCTTCTTTGGACGCCATCAATCTTCCCACAGATTTTCCAACAGTCAATGATGTCACCAACTCATCCCGGCGCGCCCAATCCCTAACCACTACACCAACTCTGAGCACCTTTGTTATTAACACACAGTTCTGTGGTTGGTCTGAATGCATCGGCCAAGCTGCAACTGGCACTCCCATGGTGATGCTCTCCATGCATGAATTCCATCCACAGTGACTCATAAATCCACCTGTTGATGGATGACCCAGAATTTCCAACTGGGGTGCCCAGTCTCTCACCACCATTCCCTTCCTTTCCACTCTCTCTTCAAACCCTTTCGGCAGTTCAGCTCTTCTCACTTCTCCCGCAAACACATCTCCTTTATCTGCATCTCTCAATACCCAAATGAACTTTTGCTCACTTTGTTCCAACCCAGTAGCCAGCTCTTTGATTTGATCATCGGTTAATGAAGTTATTGTCCCAAAGGAGACGAAAATCACTGAGTTTGGAGCTTGTTTGTCCAGCCACTCCAAAGATTTGTGGCGTTGATTCGAGTTCTTGTCATTGCTTGTTGCCACCAGATTGAATGGCCCGATAGCCCGTTGCTTCTTGCCTCCACTGATCTGTTCTCTTGCTAGTATATCAATATATGGACCTTCAATTACTTTGCTTGCATTAAATAGATTACCGGAGTTGAACCTCTGACAATCAAGTTGACTGGTAATGAAATTCCAGAACTCTGAACTGAAACAGCTTTCAAAAGATGGGACGTCTTTCAGTATTTCGGTGTCAACAGGGAAAGATTTCCCCATGGTTTCGCAGAGGTAACAGAAAATAGAAAAAGCAGAGGTAGTATGAAACTTGTAAGACTCCGCATTTGGTATTGAAGTGACGTCTCGAACAATGAAGCCATTAGAGAGTCATGAATAATGATAACTCTTCGAGCTGTGGGCGAGAGTGTGCGTAGAATTGTGGCCACGGGCTCGCGAAGGTGCAATGATGTGTCGAATGATGGTTGGAGGTGTGAGGGGAATTTATTGGAGGCGTCGGGGTTTGGGGAAGGAGAGTGAAAAGAAGGGGTTGGAAATTCATGGAAGTGGATGTTGGCGGTGGCGAGAGGGTTCCAACCATGGACACGAAGCTTGGCTTGCCGGTTGTGGGTGGTGGTGCCGACGTAGTGGACAGGTATGTCATAGGAGGAGATGAGGCGAGAGAGTTGGAGGAGCTGGTTGAGATGGCCTTGTGCTGGTAAAGGGACCATCACCACCGCAATTTGAGCTTGTTTTAGGCCATTTTGGTGATGGTAGTGGTGGCCGGCCATTGAAAGGGTTTAAAGTGTATTCTAAGCTTTGGGTTGGGTTGTTCATTGGAAATTTATAAGAGAAAATTAGGATTTTGTGGTTGATAACGTGAATGATGATTTCAATGGCAATTTGTAGTCAACATTCATATTCAATTAATTGGGCTTGTTTTAGTTCATTTTGGCCATGGTTTAATTCTGGTGATATTACTGGTGGCTGGCCATTGAAAGGGTTTAAATAGTGTATTCTATATAAGGTTTCGATTGTTCAGTGTTGTGTTTCGATATTTGTAAGATGAAAATTTTGGACTTTGTGGTTGATGACTAGCATGATGATTTCAATGGCAATTTGTCCACAATTTAATACTTCTATATGCACAAAATAACATGTAACTTGATATATGATTGCCTTTTAACATTATCATTGGTAGATTTAGAAATTTTAATAATGGGACTAAATTACAAATATTAAAATTTAGAAGTGTTTATATAAATATATATAAAAAAAAATTAGAAATCTTAGTCTTATTTTGTTAAAATATTCTAACAAAATTAACGATAAAAAAGAGAATTTCAAAAATTTTGGACCCCTTTTTGTCTCCCCTTGGATTCGCTGGTGTTCAACTTGTTTTAGTTTAAGTTGCATCAAAGATGTATTTCGTCTTAGTGGATATGAAAATTTTGAGATGAAATCACATAGAGTTTATTTTGACAATATGAAATATTCAAATATCTATTTGATATAAAAACTAATGATAGAATTTCGTTACCAAGAGTGTGAAAAGATTTATATCAAGTTTAAGTTAATTAAATTATTAATTTAATTAATAAGGAACATAAATTTCATAATCCTTTTTAAATTTAGGATGGACTCCTATTGAAGAAATCTCCTTATTAGATTACTAAGATCTTTAGTAGAGTCAGACTCAACCATAAAACCAACAAAGTAATTGCTTTAGACTCCATTTAAAGAGAAGACCCCAAATTTTATATATTCATAATATAATTAAATTAGAAGTTTAAGGTTAATAAAAGTACTGACTCTACACACAAAAAAAAAAATCCTCAAATTTTATTAATTTATAATATAATCAAATTAGAAATCTAATATTAGTAAAAATCTAACTCTACAAAAAAAAGTTGCATAAAGACTATAAAAAAACTTAATTTTATTAGTAAAGTTTTCTTCAGTATTTTAATCTAATATATATAACAAAATTCTATCATTAGAGTTTCATTCAATATATACCTCTCTCTCTTAGGTGAAAAATAATTAAATTTTACATAATAAAGTAAATATAATATATATATATAAGAAACAAAGTAAAAAAAAAAATACATTAATATTAAAAAAAGTCTCAATTAGAGTTATCACTTTATCTCTTTCAGCCTCTAATTGTATAGAGCCGCCCATGATCCTAAGTTGATGCATATATTAAGTCTATTATAATTATAATCAAGTATGGAAACTGAAATAAATATTAGACATGAAGATTTTACATAAGAAACCCTCACGAGTAATAAAACTCATTAGTTACAAAAGATACACTAATCAATAATTAATACAATACAAGTCTGCAAAGATAAATCTCAAACAACTAACCATGCAACGAACTGGTGGAATACTCCTACCCCATTTTTATACTAAAAAGAGAAAAGAACTGGCAATATTCAGGACAATAATGAAAAAGTAGAGAAAAGTCAGTTAGATATAACGTACTCATTTAGATGAGCGGTGGAAACAGACAATTTGTGAAGCGAACCTGAGTGTTTGGATAATGTATTTGAAACAGAGGTATAATAATTGTGTATTTAAATGAGTTGTTAAAAAGTGTTGAACATTTATATAAATTGTCTTTTTTTGTCCTTGTATACATTTGTGTGTTTTGTAAATAATTTTAATAAATAACAATTATATATAATCATATAAATTAATTAATTTTGTAAATGATTTTAATAAATAATAAATATATGTTTAGGAAATTTTCTCTTCAGACCCACATCTCAAAACAGGCTTTAAACGTCCAGTCCGTTTCCCAACCAAACACTCCTCCAAATCCAACCACTACGTTTGGACTCTCCAAACATCAAACGGGCTCTTGAAACAGGCTTCCAAACAAGGCAACATTGCTCTAAAACACACTGGCACTATCATCTTTGTTAAAGTTGGTCCATCTAAGATAATAAAGTCTTGTCCTTTTATAGATAAGTTTCAAGTTTGAATCTCAACACACGTGACTACAATAAAACAATGGAGAAAAGCTACTTACATAAAAGAAAATAATAATAATAATAATAATAATAATAATAATTGCTCTAAAAGTTACATAAATGACATATGCTAAATCTGTTTTAATGATATGTGCTAAAATAAAGTATGATTTTAATATTTTTATTAAAAAATATAATTATATTTAATAATTATATTTTAACAGATATAATTTTTATAACGATTTAACTTAAATTTATTTTTTAAATTAAATTTAAAAAATTAATTTAAATTTTAACAATTAATTAAATTTAAAAAATTATTTAATTATAAAAATTAGTTAAAGAAATAAAATCATCTTAAATTAACAAAAAAATCATAACTTAAAAAATAAATTAAAAATAAAAAAATCAATTTAAATTACAAAAATTAATTTAAAAAATAACAAACCCATTATATTTTTCAGCCTCTGTAAGTTTTCTCTTTACAAATTTTCTGTATTTATAAAATTTTTTGTCAAAATAAAGTCGTTAAAATTATAATCGTTGTAAGAATAAAAATAAAAATAACTCAACCGTCAAATAAAATCTCTTCATTCTCTCTCTCCAAAGTTTGTAAAAATAACATCCCATAACGTTGAGTGTCATTTTACAGTCGCAAATGTCACTCTTGTTGGAATAAAAAATTTGAAGTTTTTCGTTGAAGTAAAAAATTTTAAATTTGAGATTGGATGGTTATAAATTTAATACTCTAAATGACATTCCACTTGAAGTTGCTATTACATGTAAGGTAAGCAAGTACTGCCCAGATTTTTGTGACAAATAATCTATCTAGTGATATGAGCAATGAAAGAATCCAACTCCATGCGTGAAACGCCACCTTCTGCCACCGACTGCCGCACGGCAACACCCAATTCTGCTGCCCTCTTCCTTATGTCATCTCCTTCTTTAGATGCCATCAGTCTTTTCACAGCTTCTTCAACAGTTAACGATGTCACCAACTCGCCTTGCCGTGCCCAATCCTTGACCACCACTCCAACTTTGAGCACCTTTGTTACAAGCACAGCGTTCCTTGGCTGGTCAGAATGCATCGGCCAAGCTGCAATTGGCACACCCATGGTTATGCTCTCCATGCATGAATTCCATCCACAGTGGCTCATAAATCCGCCCGTTGATGGGTGACCCAGAATTTCCAATTGTGGTGCCCAATCTCTCATCCACCATTCCCTTCCCTTCCACTCTCTCTTCAAATCTTTCTGGCAGTTCAGCTCTTCTCACTTCTCCCTCGAACACATCTCCTTTATCTGCATCTCTCAATACCCAAATGAACTTTTGCTCGCTTTTTTCCAGCGCAATAGCCAGCGCTTTGATCTGTTCATCTGATAATGAAGTCGTTGTTCCAAAAGAAACAAATATCACTGAGTTTGGAGCTTGTTTGTCCAGCCACTTTAAAGATTTGTGGCGTTGATTCGACTTCTTGTCATCGCTTATCGCCACCGGATTGAATGGACCGATAGCCCATTGCTTCTTGGTTTTACTCATCTCTTCTTTTTCAAGCAAATCTAGATATGGGGCTTCTATTACTTTGCTGGCGTTGTATATATTACCACAGTTGAACTCGCGGAAATCGCTTTGAGTGTTAGCAAAATCCCAGAAATCTGAAGTGAAACAGCTTTCAGAGGATGGAGCTTCGTTCAGTATTTCCGCGTCAATTGGAAAAGGCTTTCCCTCGAATTCCCAGACGAACCAGTAAATAGCGAACGCAGATATACTTTGAAATTTGTAAGACTGCGTTTGGCACGGAAGTGACGTCTTGAACAACTGAAGCCATTAGATCGTCATGAATAACGATAACTCTTCGAGCTGTGGGCGACAGAGCGCGTAGAAGGGTCGCCACGGGCTCCCGAAGGTGCGATGTTGCCAGGAATGATGGTACTAGTTGTGAGGGGAATTTATTGGAGGAATTGGGGTTTGGAGGAGGAGTGAGAAAAGAAGGTGTCGGAAATTCATGGAAGTGGATGTTGGCGCTAGCGAGAGGTTCCAACCATGGACGCGAAGCCTGGCTTGGCGGTTGTGGGTGGTGCTGCCAACGTAGTGGACGGGTATGTCATAGGAGGAGATGAGGCGAGAGAGTCGGAGGAGCTGGTTCAGATGGCCTTGTGCTGGTAAAGGGACCATCACCACCACAACGTGGCCTTGTTTTAGGCCATTTTGGTCATGGTTTTCGTGGTGGTAGTGATGGCTGGCCATTGATAGGCTTTTAGTGTATTCTATAAGGTTCGGATATTTCAGTGTTGTGTTTGGGTATTTATAAGATAAAAACTAGGAACTAGTGGGTTCATGACTATGATAATTTTATCGATAATTTGTCAGCTTTCACATTCAAATTAAATGTAAGTTTTGATTTTTCTAAACCTGAAAATGATATATATATATATGTGTGTGTGTGTGTGTGTGTTTGTATGCACGCGTATATACTCGTGACATATTTGTGCTACACACCGAACAAATAAAAAATTATATATGCAATGATAGACCATCTGGATCTGGTTCACATCTTTATTTTTATCATGTTATGTTTTTTAAATATTTATTTTAATATTTTTTAAATAATGTGATACAATAATATTGATAATATATTTAAATTATGTAATTAATGAATTACAATAAAATTTTGTTATGTTCCTGCTGTCTCATTTGAGATAAAAATTTGTGATAAAATTTTAGAAAATATAAGATTATTCTTATCTTAATTATGAAATTTATTAATAAATTTCATTTTTATAAAAAAAAAAAAGAGACAAAAGTGAATTATGAATGATGGGATATTTATTTTTATTATAATATATATATATATATGTATATATATATTATGTATGTGTGTGTGTGTGTGTGTGTGTGTGAGACAGTAAACAAACTTTCGATAGGGACTAGTAATATAATTTCTAAATAAATTATTTATAGAAATTATGATGTAAAATATGTGGCGGATGTTTTTGAGGTACAATGGAAACATTATAGGTTGTATTTTAAGAGAAAAAAATACTAGTAGATACAGAGTTAGTCAATCACGTTATTGGGAATGGATATCATTTCTTAAACTAAACGACTTTCATTTAGCTTTCTAATTTAACTTTTTTGTCATTTATAATAATTTTTAATTTTATAATTACTTTTTTTAGAAAAGTCCAAATTAAGGCTATAGTTTCCTAGTATAATAAGGTTTTTAGTTTTCTAAAAATCTCAAATTTTTATTACTTTCCAAATTTTCCTCCTTTTGAAATTATTATAATTTCTTAATTATAACAAGACTAGTATAAGAAATTAGTAAATTTCTATTCAGATTAGTAGTACTCTTAATTTATATATGATGTAATTCAGTTTTTATTACTTAAATTATTAGTAATATATTTCTGTTTAAAATTTTGAGATTTATTCTTTTTTAAATAAGAAGTGTCCTGTGTTATTTATTTTATAAAAAATTTAACGTATTTAATTTTTTTATTTTACACTAATTTAAATTAAGTATTAAATATTTAAAATTTGAGGGGCATGGCCGCCAGCCCCTACCCTCGTGTATCCCCCTCTGTATTTAGTGGCCATTTGTCAACTTCCACATTCAATTATATGTAAGTTTTGGTCTTCCTAAGCTTGGAAAATGATATATATATATATGTATATATATATATACACACACACACACGCATATAGATACTGTGACATGTCTGTTAAAAAATATTATATGTAATGATAGATGTCCCATTTAGGAAAAAAATTTCAATGGATTGCATATAGTGAGATGGTAATGTGTTTAAGTTAATAATTTTTGTAATATATAATATGACTCATTTTTTTTTGTAGCACAGAATAATATAACATAATATTATTAAAAAGATACATTAACTCGTGACATACCAAATTCATTCAAGAATTCCTTTTCATTTAGACTGTCTCTCATATCCCATGCAATGTTGTGAAGCATTGCATGAAAATGTATATCGGAATAATCAATTTGATTGATTAAACCATCGACCAATTGAAGAAATAGTTCGATTTAGACCGATAAATCAAAATTAAAGAGAAATTGTTATAAATTTTAAAAATCATTCAAACTGGACAGTCAGAACCGGAAAATTTGAATAGCAGTGACGGTTGGACAAGTTTGAACGGTTTGCTTCTAGCTTAAATATTTTCGACCGATCTAGGGCACCAAATTAGTTTCTCGCCCTCTCTCAACAAAGACAACGCAACCAATTCATCGCGAGTGGCGAGTTGATCAGCAGGTATGTGATTTTTGTCCCTCTCTATCTGCCTCTGATTCTCTCTCTTTGTTCCTCTAATGTCTCTTCATTCTCTCCTCTAATTCTTCCTTTGTTATGAACCTGACCAATACGCCAAAAGCCCTAGGACTGATGGAACGCGTGAAATCAAGTCTTTTAACTATTTAGGATCATAACAAACCACCACGCTTCCGAACCGACGTCCACGGCGGCCCACTCTATCGACACTGACCAGTTGATAGCCCTTTCTCTTTTGGTGGCTCCATCTAACTATCAGTATTCAATGATTTGGTACTATGCCCATACATAACACCAAGACATTTTAATCCAGCCTCTAGGTCGCCCCCTCCATGACTCGAACCCGTGACGTGGTGCCTGCTCTGATACCAATTGTTATGAACCTGACCTGTAAGGGACCTGTTATAGTCCTGGTTGGGCCTTAGGGGATTTGGACGTAAGGCCTTGATGTAATGCCTCCTGGTAGGTTTCATAGGATTTAGTCTTTCTGTTAAAAGTGGGTCTGTAGGGTTGACCGAGTCTTGGGGTATTCAGTTGTATTTTGGATTATGCAGTTAGTTCTTGGGTTATTGAGGGAGAGTCTTTTACGCAGTAGTGGTATTGTTGGGTTGTTAATTGTTGCTTCATTTCAGTAGGTTAGTGGGCTATTGGTTATTTGTAATGCTATTTAAGTTGTTGTTTGGAATGAAAAGGTATCTAGAATTTTATCCAATCTGTGTGCTAGGAGGACCAGCCCCCTCGAAGTGGCTAATTACCATTCCTTGTTAACAAGTTCCTTTCAAGTGGTATCAGAGCCGTTCGGTCCATGGCGGAAGGGCACAATACGAGCTATTCACACCTTGCCGGATCCTTGGCTTCAGTTCGGGAAACTCAAGAAATTCAGCACCAAAAGCAGGAGGCCTTGCAACAGGCGGTTGACGGCTTGACGGCACAATTACAACTTGTGGTTGCTAATGTGGAGACCTTGGTCCGTAATCAAGGAAAACAGAAGGAGGATGTTCCATATGGATCGACATCTCATATGGGAAATCCTTTATTTGAAGAGCATGGTAGCATTCAAACACGGGTTATTCAACTCGACTTTTCGCGAAGTTTGATGGCGAAGAACCTAATGGTTGGATCTATCGTGCAACTCAATTTTTTACTTATCATCAAACTAACCCTCATCATCGGGTCCTATTGGCTTCTTTTCACATGGAAGGGAAAGCCCTCACTTGGTTTCAGGATTTGGAGGCCTCGGGCGTGATCACTAGTTGGGAGGGTTTCACTCAGTCTTTACTCACCAAATTTGGTCCTTCCATTTTGGATGATCCAATGAAAACTCTTACAAGGCTCAGGCAGACTACAACATTGGAGGCTTACAAGACACAATTTGAGGTCCTATCCAATCAACTGAAAGGGTTGGCGGAACCTTACAAGCTCAGTTGTTTTCTAAGCGGCTTACAGGAGGATATTCGATTCATGGTTCGTATGCTAAATCCCTCTAACCTCACAATGGCTTTTGGTATGGCAAAGATGTAGGAGGAAAATGTCGCTGCCTTTCGGCGGGGTTCACGGATGGGATCTACTTCCACAAGGCCATTGAGCAACCCTCCCACATTGGATACAAAGGCACTTGTTCCAGTCCAACGATTATCTCCATTACAAATGAAGGAGAGGAGGGCGAGGGGATTATGTTACAATTGTGATGAGAAGTGGGGGTTGGGCCACAAATGCAAATTAGCCCGTTTGTTTATACTGGATTGTGCTGATTCAGAGGAAGGGGAGCCACAACCTATTCAGCACCCACAACTTTTAGAAGCAGCCGATTGTCCTTCAGGTGGAAAGGAGGTGAATCAGGAACGAACCCCTAAGATTTCTATCCATGCTCTAGTAGGTTCTCCAAGCCCCAAAACCATGCGCATTCTAGGGCATGTCAATGGTTGTGCTGTGGTAATCCTAATCGATACCGGAAGCACACATAACTTCATGGACCCCTCAATTCAGCAACGAGCGCATCTACAATCACAATCGACAGCAGGACTCTTGGTTAGAGTAGCCAATGGTGACACTATGTTCAGTACAGGAAAATGTGAGGATATTCAGCTTCACATGCAGGGTAACACTTATCACACAGATTTTTATATTTTGACTTTGGGGGGTTGTGATATTGTGTTAGGAGTTCAGTGGCTCAGTACCTTGGGGCCTATTTTATGGGATTTTGTCAAACTTCGCATGGAATTTAATCTCTTGGATTCTAAGCATGTTTTACAGGGCATTACACCCACGGAAGTTTCCTTGATGGATGGGGAGCAGTTTGAAAAGGCTATGACTCAAGACAAGCGGGGTGTGGTATTACAGGTTCTTCCACCTGATGCAATTCATATTTCTGCTCTTGAAACTGACCCCTGTCTTTCTAAATTACTTGACCAATTTCAGGTAGTTTTTAGTGAGCCCAAGGGACTTCCACCAAATCGTGAACACAACCACCATATTGTCCTTCAACTAGGGGCTAAACCAGTTTGTGTAGGACCATATCGATACCCCTATTTTCAAAAATCTGAGATCAAAAAACTTGTTAATGACATGCTTGTTTCAGGTATCATTCGACCAAGTCATAGTCCTTTTTCGTCTCCAGTTCTTCTAGTTCGTAAACAGGACGATAATTGGCGTCTTTGTGTGGATTATCGTGCCTTAAATAAAGATACCATTAAGGCCAAATTTCCTATTCCTATTGTGGACGAACTTCTAGATGAATTGCATGGAGCAACTATTTTCAGTAAATTAGACTTGCGTTCCAGGTATCATCAAATTCGAGTTAATCCCAATGATATCCCAAAAACTGCTTTCTGCACTCATGAAAGCCATTACGAATTTCTCGTAATGCCCTTCAGCCTTACAAATGCTCCATCTACTTTTCTATCCCTCATGAATCATATTTTTAAGCCCTTCTTAAGAAAATTCGTGTTAGTTTTCTTTGATGACATTCTTGTTTATAGCACCAACTATGAAGAGCATCGGCACCATTTAACACTGGTGTTGAATATTTTAAAACATCATCAGCTTTTTGCAAAGAAATCCAAGTGTGCTTTTGGCTGTCATGAGATTGAATATCTTGGCCATTTGATCTCTAAAGAGGGAGTCCGGGCTGATCCTAAAAAAATTGAATCCATGTTAAACTGGCCTTTTCCTTCCACCCTTAAATCCTTGCGGGGTTTTCTTGGTCTCACAGGGTATTTTCGCAAATTCATCAAAGGATATGGTTCTATTGCTGCTCCTTTAACTTCTTTACTTCAAAAAAATTCCTTTGTGTGGACTCTTACAGCCAAAGAAGCTTTCACTGCCCTTAAGGAAGCTGTAACCAATCCCCCTGTTTTAATCCTTCCTGACTTTACTAAACCCTTTATTATTCAATGTGATGCTTCTGGTTGTGGTGTAGGTGCTGTATTGATGCAACAGGAACGGCCCATTGCCTTTATGAGTCAGGCTATTCATGGGAAGGCCTCGCACCTCTCCACCTATGAAAAGGAGCTCATGGCTTTAGTTTTGGCCGTCAAGAAGTGGCGTTATTATGTTTTGGGGCAAACTTTTCGTGTGCAGACGGACCATCAGAGCCTAAAGTACCTACTTGAGCAAAAAGTAGGGACACCCATGCAACAGAAATGGCTAACCAAGTTGTTGGGATTTGATTTTCTGGTGGAATACAAGAAGGGAAAAGACAATTTGGTCGCAGATGCCTTGTCCAGAAAATTTGAAGATGCACCAGCCACGCTGGCAGCCTTGTCATTCCCTTCTGCTCATTGGCTTTCAGATTTAAGGGTTTCCTATTCGGAGGATCCTAAACTACAAAAACTGATTTCTGAGTTTGCCGGAAGAGATTTAGATGTGACCAAATATAGCATGAAGGATGGGCTGCTATTTTACAAAGGGCAGTTGTATATTAGTAATTCTACTGCTATCAAGAATCAGCTGCTCCACTTATTTCATAAAAGCCCTCAGGCAGGCCACTCAGGGTTCCATAAAACTCTCTCTCGAGCTAGAGCTAACTATTATTGGAAGGGTATGAAGGCAGATCTTAAGAAATTCATTAGGGAGTGTGATGTTTGCCAACGCAACAAAACTGAAACCATTCATCCAGTAGGTCTCCTCCAACCTTTGCCTATTCCTACCCGGGTATGGTCTGATATCTCCTTAGACTTTATTGAAGGGCTGCCTCTTTCTAATGGATTTAGTGTGATTTTAGTCGTGGTCGATCGATTGAGTAAATATGCCCATTTCCTCACAGTGCCGCATCCTTACACAGCCACTAAGATTGCCCAGATTTTTATTGCAAATATCTTTAAATTACATGGCATGCCTAGCTCTATTGTCAGTGACAGGGATCCGGTGTTCACTAGCTTATTTTGGAAAGAGTTGTTCAAATTGCATGGGACTGAGCTCAAATTTTCTTCGGCTTATCACCCCTAAACGGATGGTCAAACAGAGATTGTTAATAAGTGTGTGGAGCAGTATTTGCGGTGTTTTTCTGGTGATAAGCCTAAAGATTGGTCTCAGTGGTTGCCTATTGCCGAATGGTGGTATAATACAAACACTCATGCTTCTACAAAACTTAAACCCTTTGAGGCAGTTTATGGATACCCACCCCCACCATTGTTGGCTCACTCGCCCGGGACAGCTGCAGTTCAGTCGGTAGACGACACCCTGAAGAGTCGGGATCAGATTTTGCGCTTACTACGTGGGAACTTGCAGGTGGCCCAAGAAAGGATAAAGCGTTTTGCGGATTAAAACGTACTGAACGGAATTTTGACATAGGAGACTGGGTCTACCTTCGTCTCCAACCATACAAACAACATTTGGTTGTGCAGCGCAAAAATCTCAAGCTTTCACCCAGATTTTATGGACCTTATCAGATCGTGGAGCGGATTGGTCGTGTTGCTTATCGATTGGACCTTCCCTCCACCTCCCTCCTTTATCCCGTGTTTCATGTATCGTGCTTGAAGCGGAAGCTGGGCGCTCGGAATGTGCTGGTAACTACGATTCCACCGGTGGCTGTTGGTGGTGGACCCCAAGCTGAGCCTGAAGAAATCTTCCAGCGACGCCTAAGGAAGAAGAAGGGTCACGCCGTGAGTGAGTTGCTGGTCAAGTGGAAAGGGCTAGGATTCGAAGAAGCTTCGTGGGTTGATTTTCGGAAGCTGCAAAAAAACTTCCCTGACCTTGAGGGCAAGGTCTTCTGATGGGGGAAGAATTGTCAAGGACCTGTTATAGTCCTGGTTGGGCCTTAGGGTATCTAGATGTAAGGCCTTGATGTAAGGCCTCCTGGTAGGTTTCATAGGATTTAGTCTTTCTGTTAAAAGTGGGTCTGTAGGGTTGACCAAGTCTTGGGGTATTCAGTTGTATTCTGGATTATGCAGTTAGTTCTTGGGTTGTTGAGGGAGAGTCTTTTACGCAGTAGTGGTATTGTTGGGTTGTTAATTGTTGCTTCATTTCAGTAGGTTAGTGGGCTGTTGGTTATTTGTAATGCTATTTAAGTTGTTGTTTGGAATGAAATGGTATCCAAAATTTTATCCAATTTGTGTGCTAAGAGGACCAGCCCCCTCGAAGTGGCTAATTACCATTCCCTGTTAACAAGTTCCTTACATGACCAATACGCCAAAAGCCCTAGGACTGATGGAACGCATGAAATCAAGTCTTTTAACTATTTAGGATCGTAACATCCTCCAAGATCGAACTTTCTTGTTTTCAAACTAAAGATTAGGGTTTCATTGTTTTCGTGTAATGGTGATTGTTCTGTTAATGTTTTGGGTGCGTTAGTTATGAATCAGAAATTCTAATTAAAAAAATGATACTTAATGAACTTGGATGACTTTGCAAGCAAGGGTTGAGACGCAATTCAACGATTGGATGAAGGGTTTCATAGATGTGTCCTAATGTTTCATCGATATCGGATGTGTTTTCCTGTAATAGCTCATTGTCAAATTTTCTTTCTAACTGTTTGCATTTTATTTATTTTTATTTCTAACAAATAATATGCTTCTCAAATGTCAGAAAAAAAGTGTTAAGAGGTAGCACCGTACTATTTTTACTATATTAACAGTATATTAAATTATGTAAATTGTTTTTTTTTTAATGTGCGTTGGAGTATTTGAAGAGTTGATAGTGCTGTGGTGCCTTGATTCACATAATCGCTCTCTCTTTCTATTATTATTTGCCGTATTCCTATTATAGAACTTTTTAGTGATTTTTTCTTACTTTTTTTAATTTAGTTTATCATTAATATATATTAATAAATATATTTATTATATAATTTTAACATCACAATCTAATTTTAGTTCAACCGGTAAGCCGTGACTTGCTTACTTTTTTTATTTGAAGAAAGATTTAGGTGTTAAAACATTGATCCAATGAGCCCACATCTGTTCTCGTTCTTCATAAAAATGGATTTCACTACTTACAGAATTTATCAGTGGATCCTGCTTTTATGAAAGAGGCAAAACAAGGTAGGTTATGGGTGCTGGAACATTTGTTTTTTTATCGTAAAATATAGAATTTTTTACTTAAGTCATGTATATTTTTTTAAAATTTTCAAACTCACGTCATTTTTTTTGTTATCGTCAAAATTCATACAGGTTTTAAAAACATCTTTTTGATCCGATTTTTTCAATAGAAACGTCTTTTCAAAAGATGTTTTTAAAAACGTCTTTTTAAAAAATTTCTTTTATTAGATAAAATTTTAAGTGTTCAAAAATTCATTATTTTTTAAGTTTTTAAATAGTAAATCTAAATGTGTCTTTTCAAAAGAAGTTTTAAAAGAATCTTTTCAAAAAAACGTTTCTATTAAAAGAAATTGGTTAAAAACGTCTTAAAAATTTGATTTTAAAATTTGTATGAGTTTGAACAATAACAAAAAAAATTGTATAAATTTAAAAATTTTGAAAAAAAAAAATGATTGAGGAAGATAAAAAATTCGTAAGATATATATAACACTACTTTTATATATGCACGCACAAAATACAATAAATCGTTAATAAATGTATTTGACATATGATTATAGATAGTTTAAAATTAATAAGTAACAAACTTTGATAGTTACTCGTAATATTCTATTACCAAGTGTAATTGAAAGTAAAGAGAGGGTTGGATTCTTAAAAGGTTAGTAATTGACTATTAACAAAGTAAAAGGAACCTTCTTCTAATTAAATACTTATTCAATTATAATATGTTATATTGTTGGACCTAATTAATCAAAAATCAATTATTGAATTGTATATAATATAAAACAATTCACGGCAGCGTTTGGAGCAAGTAAAACTTAGTTTATTATATGAAGAATGAAGAGGAAAAAGTAAGATACAAGTTCAGGATATAGACTCTCACAAGAAACCGTGCAAAAGCAATTTTTTTATTGAAACAAATTTTCTTATTCTTGGGCAGAATACCTCACGCCTCTTCTTTGGGCTCACAGCGCATCCATGTGGCACACAGTGCCTACATATATATATATATATCATATAAAGTTTAGTTATAATAAAATTAAGACTTTTAGTCTCATTCAAATTAATAATATTATTTTTATTAGGATAAAAAATTTTAGTCTACTAATAATAAATTACCCAACTCTTATCTAAGATAAAATTTATTTAAAATATATCAAACATTATTATGACTCAAAATTAAGATTCTTACTAAAATTTTACTAACTTGGTTTAATTGGCTTATATTGTCTCCCTTAAACCAAGCTCTTATGCCAAGCAATCTCTTCAACTTCAAAAAGGAATTTGTTCTAAGCAGCTTTGTAAAAATATCTGCAACTTGTTCTTCAGAAGGAAAAAATTCAAGTTGGATCTCCTTGTCATTCACCAGACCACGAATGAAGTAGAACTTGATGCAAATGTGCTTGTTTCTCCCATGAAAGACTAGATTCTTCGTCAATGCCATGGCTGACCTGTTATCACAAAATATTGTTGTAGGACCATCCTGCTTGTGTTGTAGAACACCAAACATCCGCCGTAACCAAACTACTTGAGTAGTTGTATTCCCTGCTGTAATATACTTTGCCTTTGCTATGAAAAGAGTAACAACCTGCTGCTTCTTAGAAGATCAAGAAAATACACCAGAACCAAGATGAATGATACAACCTGAAGTACTTTTTCGTATCTTAGTATCACATGCCCAATCATTATCTATATAGCCAACAAGTTTCAAACTGTTAGAGGATGAGTAAAAAATACTATCACTTTGCGTACTTCGAATGTATCGCAAAATTCGTTTAACAGCTTGCAAGTGAAATTGATGTAGAGTTTCCATGAATCTACTAATCAACCTAACACCAAACACTATCTGGTCTAGTAGAAGTTAAATATCTCAAGTTTTCCACCAACCTTTTAAAGTAGATTAGATTTACAAGATCACCTGTCCCATCTCTTACCAACTCCAACTTCTCCTCAATCAGAGTCAAAATTAGATTGGACTTGTCCATCTTGAACCTTTTCAAAATATCACTAACATACTCTTTTTGTGAAATAAAAATTCTACCATCTGTTTGAACAACTTCAATGTCAAGAAAATAAAACATTAATCCTATATCTGTCATCTCAAAGTGAGCATTCATAGCCTCCCTGAATTCTGAAATCAACTTTGGATTATTGACAGTAAATATCAAATCATCAACATATAAACACACAATAAGAATATCACCATGTGAATTAAACTTGACATATAAAGTATGCTCACAAGGACATCTCTCAAAACCATGTTCAACAAAATAAGAATCAATTCGTGTATACCATGCTCTAGGTGCTTGTTTTAATCCATACAAAGCCTTATTCAATCCAAAGATTTTGTTTTCATACATTTTTATCACGTAGCAGCAGATTGCTCAACATAAACCTTTTCTTCAAGTACACCATTCAAGATCGTAAATTTAACATCAATTTGAAAAATTCTCCAATTATTTTTAGCGGCAAGAGAAACAAACATACGAACTATATCAAGTCTAGCAACAAGAGAAAACATCTCAAAATAATCAATACTTGGATTTTGTTTGTAACCCTTAGCCACCAATCTCACTTTAAAGCGATCTACCTCACCATTGGGCCTGTACTTTGTCTTATACACCCACTTCACACCAATTGGTTTCTTACCACTAGGAAGAGTAGTAAGTTGCCATGTGTTGTTCTTCTCAATTGTATAAATCTCATTATCTATGGCTTTAATCCAATGATCATCATGAGAGACTTCTTCAAAGGTCACTAGATCATAATCTACAAATAAAGAAAAACTCATCAAATCTTCATTAGTTGGCTCATTATCACTACGAACATAATCCTGTAAGCAAGCAGGAAAGTGGTGCTGGCGTTGAGGACACCTAGAAGACTTTACATGAGGTGATGACACATATGAAGATGGAGGATCACTAATCTAAGGCTCACTCTGCATTTCAATCTGCGGATTTGAATTATTAAGAATTAAAGCTGGCTGGATTTGATCATTTTGAGACCAATCTCAAACTCCTTGCTCATCAAAAGTCACATCACAACTGATAATCATCTTCTCTATTATTGGATTGTACAACTTGTAGGCTTTTGAAAATTGACTGTAGCCAATGAAAATACACTTTTCACCTCTATTATCAAGTTTCTTTCTAAGATGATTTGGCACATGAGCATATACAATGCATCCAAACACCCTTAGGTGTTTAATAATAAGCTTCTATCCACTCCAAGCTTCCTACGGAGTGTTGTTAGAAACAATTTTAGTAGGACACATATTTAAAACATAAATAACACAAGCAACCGCTTCAGCCCAAAATCTTTTAGATAAATTTTTAAACTTCACCATACATCTAACCATATCCATATATAACAGTTCTATTCTTTTCCTCTGTCATTCTGTTTTATTATGGAGTATATCTAGCAGTCAACTGATGCCTAATACCATGTTTTTCCAAACAATCATCACAAACAAGATATTTTGTACTCCTATTAGTTCTCAAAGTTTTAATTTGAAGTCTATTTTTCTTTTCAACTTAAGTCTTGAATTTTTTAAAAGTATCACAAGCATCAAACTTATGTTGCAAAAAATAAAGCCATGTTTTTCTACTGAAATCATCAATGAAAGTAATGAAGTACATACTTCCACCATTAAAAGGTACCTCTACTAAACACAAATCTAAGTGAATCAACTCCAAAGCCTCTTGGCTCTCCATGAATTTCTTGTAGGAAAAACGTCTTTATGTTTCTTTTCCATAACACAAGTCTCACAAACTTTGTTAAGGATATCAATAGTAGGCAAAACAAAAACCCAATGTTTTCGAGCAAGAAAATTAAGATTGCCAAAATTCACGTGCCCAAAACGCATATGTCGTAACCAACTATCATCATCAATCATAGAATTAAAGCAAGGTAAATTCTTACGTTTAATACTCAACGGAAATGAACGATTTGGAGTCATGTTTACCTTTGTTATTAGCCCCATACGATCATCATTGATTGTGCAAACTGCATGGTGAATTCACATATCATAACCTTCTCTGAAAGTTGCCCCATATTTAACAAATTTTGTTGCAAACCTGGTACATAAAACACATCTGAAATATACTTGTGAGACCCATTTTTCAAACTGATTGCTATTTTGCCTTTACCCATCACAAATATCTTTGAACTATTTCAAAACTTTACCTCTGATCAAACGAACTCATCCAAATCAAAAAATATGTCTTTCTTACCACACATATAATTACGACAACCAGTATCCAAATATCACTTAGTACTATCATCATTATCCACAACGTTACAAGCCAACAACACAGTCTCTGAATCATTATTACCACCAAGATTATTTTCAGCAATATTAGCTTGACGATCTCTATTATTCGGTTTTCTAGATATGCAATCAAACTTTTTATGCCCAAACTTGCCACAATTAAAACATTGAATATTAGATTTATGAGATTGTAGATTAGAATTGTTATTGTCCCCTTTTCCTTGGACTTGTCTTTGCTGCCAATTATTATTCTGCCACTAATTGTTGTTCTGTCACTGATTACTTCTGCATCTTCCTCCACTAGATCTGTTCTGCCTATCATTGCTTCTGCCTCATCTATTGTTGTGATTTTGCCCTCTGTTGTGGTAGTCTTGGAAACGTTGATTAAATCTTGCATTATTCTGAGACTCGTTTTTTTTATTCTTCAAATTTAATTGAGCTTGAAAAGCTTCCTCCACTGAATTTTTTGATTTCTCATTCAAGCAGTTGTTCATAAATTGTCAATGAACCCTGTAATTCATCTAGTGTGCATCGCTAAAGGTTACAATTAACGACACACATAGTGTGCGTAGCTAAAAGCTACAATTAGCGACACACTACTATATGCGTAGCTAAAAGCTACCATTAGCAACACACACCGTGTGCGTAGCTAAAAGCTACCATTAACGACGCTCTGTGTGCGTCACTAATGGTAGCTTATAGCAACGTCCGTTGCGTCTGTGTATAGTATTTGTGACGCCCATGCCCAATTATTAGCGACACCATATGAGCGTCACTAATAGTTACCTTTAGCGACACATACAGGTATGTGCGTCGCTAATAGTATTAGCGACACGACTATTTGCGACACCTTTAGCGACGCCCATTTGTGGGTCGCTAAAGATCTTTAGCGACACATTTGACTACTGCGTTGCTAATAGTGCATTTTCCTATAGTGTCTCGATGCAATATAAAAACTAGTAATTGTTAATGTCTACCAAAAGTGAAGAAATATTTAAATCACTTTTTAATTAAATAAAACATATTTTAATTAATAAGGAATGTAGATTTTATAAATTATCATATTATCTTATTAATCAAAATAGATTACTATCAAAATACTCTCTTGTCAAATATTTAAGATTTTGAGTTTTGTATACAACTACTACTATAATATATCCCAATGTGTGTGGTCATAGGGATATATGTGATAGTGATATGAACTGTTAGAAGTATATTAGGGCTACATATATAGTATTGTGTAATTCTAAGAAGAAAAGAAGAAACAATGAGGAAATTAGAAATGTAGGGTTTTAATTACGGATTGTTTGGAGCTGTACAAAAGTTTTATTATGAAAGAGGATGCTAAAAAAATGGCAAGAAATGCAAAAGGGAGAAAACTCACAAAGAGAAACCGGTTATTCTACAACAAGGACACCGTCTTAGTACTAGTTAGAAAATTCAATTGTTTGTAAATATATATTATATATGCATATATATATATATATATATATCTGCAGCAATTTGGTTGGGAGCCTATTGAAAATCTTACAATTCGGTGCATCAATTTGGTTGAGAATTTGTTGGAAACTTTGCAATTTGGTTTGCTACTGTGATATATTTGGTTGGGAAGATGTATATATGTATATTCAATTGGAAAGGTGATGTGGGTCATGAAATCTATTGGGTTAGGCAAATTGATTTATATGAAAGTCCCTCTTTCTTAATAACTTAATATGAAATCATAATCCTACTAGAATTATACAATACTATATATGTAATCTTAATATACTTCTAACATGAACAATGGTATCACATATACGATTCTTAGAAGAACTCTCATGGTTCTATTCTCTCTAAGATTATCATTGCGATACATTAGGAATTGAATTGTAAAATTACATAGTCGATTTGATCTTGTAATCATTCTATTGACGAGAAAGGCTTATGCATTGACATTCGTGATTATAAAATTCATAACACAAATAGTGGTGGATCTTGGATAGTTTCGCAAATCCAAATCACGGACTATGACCCTATCTAATGAAGATATTTTGTGTAAATATCCAACACTTCTAACCGAAGATGGAGGAAACTTCTTAAATCAAGGAGCTTGGCTGGGCCTCTCATCATGAAGGTCATTAGAGATAGCAAAGAAACAATCTTGTGGAACGACTACTGGGACTAGGTATTATTAGTTTGCATTTTAGCCATACCATCATATCAGACTGTGACAGTGTTGAAACCACTAGAGTTGCATCTATCATTAGAGGTAGCAACTAGAAATGGCCTTGTTGTACTTCCCAAGCCATCCAAACCATAAAGAACTCAACCCCCTTCTTTCCTTCCCAATACCTCCCTTCCTGACTATATTAATTAATGGCTTCCCAGTCCGGATGATTCTTTTAGCTTTAAATCAGCTTGAAATGCTATTCGTGACACCCACTCTAAATTTTTTTTATTTTTATCAGCAAAGAAAGATAAATCTTATTGATGTATCAAATGTACAAGGATTACATAAGGACTACATCAACCAAGATTGGAAAAAGGAGGAAAAGGCATCATAGTTCCAAAACTTCATCCCAACTAAGTTAACACCAAGATTAATAGAACTAATCATATGCCAGCATCAACCAACAAACAACAGCCTACACCAATATTAACACAAAATGACTATTGCCATCCTCTAACATTCATATATGAATTCCAACCAAAAGCAGCTTTGCAGTCTAAAGTTCCATGGTGCAAAGTTGTCTGGGCTAAGAAACTCATTCCTAGACACAACATTATTCTCTAGCTTATTTGCAAGGAAATGTCTTACCACCAAATCAAAGAATAAAGAATGGGTCTAGCCATGGATCACACTTGTTTGTTGTGTAGGGAGCAACCATAAACAACTTTTTTTTCTTTGCTCTTGCACTTCCAAAACCTAGAAGGATGTCCTGCATCTTTGTAATATCAGGAAGACCATTGACAATTAGGGAGAATGAACTAGAATGGGCCACAGACCACTTGAAAGGAGGTTCCTTTAAAGAGTACGTTCTTAAAAAATCATTGGCCACTACTGTTTACTTTATATGGAGAGAGAGAAATAAAATGATATTGACACCCAAGTTTCCTCATGGAGGAAAATGCCTAATTGCTAAGAGAACTAGGCATCAGTTTAAACGTTGATTTGCCTAGAGCTATTTTTACTTAGTGGTGTTCCCTTGCATTAATGTTCATGTGTTTTCATTAGTGTGCTTTGTTGGAGTTTTGTTGCTCTTGGCCTTACCCTTGGATCACTACAACAAAATGCACTATTAGCGACTGCGCTTAGGGCGTCGCTAATAGTGCCATTGTGCGTCGCAAAAGATATTTAGCGACGCACAAACGTGCTGTCGCTAAGGCGTCACAAATAGTGTCCGTCGCTAATACTATTAGCGACGCACAAAACCGTTAGTGTCGCTAAAAGTGCCTATTAGCGACGCATACAACGCGTCACTAATAATTAGGGCACAGTGCGTCGCCAATAATACCCAAGGGCGCATTGTGCGTCGCTAAAAGTCAGTAGTAGCGACGCACAGTGAGCGTCGCTAAAAGTGATTATTAGCGACGCACAGTGTGCGTCGCCAATACTAACTTTTAGCGACGCTCACTGTGCGTCGCTAAAAGTGAGTATTAGCGACGCATCAAATCGCTCGTCGCTAATACTCACTTTTTAAATTAAATCCTGATTTTTAGCGACACTATGGTATGCGTCGCTAAAAGTTTTTTTTTTTTAGAACCATATCTGCTTTGTATTATTTGTTGTTTTGTTCTTGTTTAAACCTGTATCAATCATCCATCCTGATATACAATAAAATACAAGCATTCTGAAATGAATATATTAAAAAAAAAAATACATTCATATATATATATTAAACTAATTATGTACAATTGTAAAAGTACAATTCATCAATAAATAGAAAAATTAAAATTGTCTCCAAAATGTTACTACAGATGTCATGAAAATAGAAAATAAAAATAACAAGTTCCGATGAAAAACATAAAGACGGTGCGGCAATAATCACCGGTCAATCTGAAATAAAGATCAAATGACGTATATTAAAACAATTATTAAATATATATGAACATAGAATGTGAATAGTTTTTTTTTTTTTTTTGCATGCATAAATAGTAAGAACGACATAAAGTAGCATAAGTCTATTTTATCATTTGTGAGGTGTGTGATGTGGTTTCGGTGTAGTTAGGCCGATATCCGGCATTTTGGTCTGTCAAAACCCTAAAATGGGCCTTTTTGGAGCTGAAAACTTGCATAAGTTTCAAACCGGGCATCGGAAACCGAGTGTCGTAAGTTCGGACAAGTTTATTTTATCATTTTTGAGGTGTGTGAGGTGGTTTCAGGTGCAGTTAGGCCGATATCCGACATTTTGGTCTGTCAAAACCCCAAAATGGGTCTTTTTGGAGCTGAAACTTGCATAAGTTTCAAACCGGGCATCGGAACAAAGTGTCGTAAGTTCGTGCAAGTCTATTTTATCATTTGTGAGGTGTGTGAGGTGGTTTCGACTGCAGTTAGGCCGATATCCGGCATTTTGGTCTGTCAAAACTCCAAAATGGGCCTTTTTTGAGCTGAAACTTGCATAAGTTTTAAACCGGGCATCGGAACCGAGTGTCGTAAGTTCGTGCAAGTCTATTTTATCATTTGTGAGGTGTGTGAGATGGTTTCAGTAGCAGTTAGGCCGATATCTGGCATTTTGGTCTGTCAAAACTCCAAAATAGGCCTTTTTGGAACTAAAACTTGCATAAGTTTCAAACCGGACATCTGAACCGAGTGTTATAAGTTCGTGCAAGTCTATTTTATACAACAGGTGTGTGATGTGGTTTCAGTGCAGTTAGGCTGATATCCGGCATTTTGGTCTATCAAAACCCCAAAATGGGCCTTTTTGGAGCTGAAACTTGCATAAGTTTCAAACCGGGCATCGGAACCAAGTGTCATAAGTTCGTGGCAAGTTTATTTTATCATTTTTGAGGTTTGTGAGGTGGTTTCGGTGCAATTAGGCCAATATCCGGCATTTTGGTTTGTCAAAACCCCAAAATGGGCCCTTTTTGGAGCTGAAACTTGCATAAGTTTCAAACCAGGCATCGGAACCGAGTTTCGTAAGTTTGTGCAAGTCTATTTTATCATTTGTGAGGTGTATGAGTAGTTTCAGTGCAGTTAGGCTTGATATCTGGCATTTTGGTCTAGTCAAAACCCCAAAATGGGCCTTTTTGAAGCTAAAACTTGTATAAGTTTCAAACCTGGCCTTCCGAACCGAGTTCCGTAAGTTCATGCAAGTCTATTTTATCATTTTTGAGATGTGTGATGTGGTTTCGGTGTAGTTAGGCCGATATCCGGTATTTTGGTCTGTCAAAACCCCAAAATGGGCCTTTTTGGAGCTGAAACTTGCATAAGTTTCAAACCGGGCATCGGAATCGAGTGTCATAAGTTCGTGCAAGTTTATTTTATCATTTTTGAGGTGTGTGAGGTGGTTTTGGTGCAGTTAGGCCGATATCCGGCATTTTGGTCTATCAAAACCCTAAAATGGGCCTTTTTGGAGTTGAAACTTGCATAAGTTTCAAACCGGCCTTTCGAACCGAGTTTCGTAAATTCGTGCAAAGTCTATTTTATCATTTTTGAGGTGTGTGAGGTGGTTTCGGTGCATTTAGGCCGATATCCGGCATTTTGGTTTGTCAAAACCCCAAAATGGGCCTTTTTGGAGCTGAAACTTGCATAAGTTTCAAACCGGGCATCCGAACCGAGTGTTGTAATTTTGTGCAAGTCTATTTTATCATTTGTGAGGTGTGTGAGGTGGTTTCGGTGCAGTTAGGCCGATATCCGGCATTTTGGTCTGTCAAAACCCCAAAATGGGCCTTTTTGGAGCTGAAACTTGCATAAGTTTCAAACCGGCCTTCCTGAACCAAGTTCCGTAAGTTTGTGCAAGTCTATTTTATCATTTTTGAGGTGTGTGATGTGGTTTCAGGTGCATTTTCTATAAATAATAAATCTACCAAAGTATATAATTTTAAAAACTTACCAAGGTTGTGAAGAGTCACGCTGTTGGCTAAGCATCGTCTGCACAAGAGTCTGTAGCTCGGAATATCGCTCCTCGAGGCTATCTAGTCTCTAGAGTAGTGCTACATTCTCTTGTTGAACTGCCTCAGTAGCTGTGTGTGCCCTAGCATCACTCTCAAAGGACGATGTCGTCGGCGCCATCCTAGTCCCTAAGCCACGCACATAGCCACGCCTCTTGCCCAGAACAATCTCCCGTATCTGGTCATCGGTCGGCGGATCCTGACCCTCAGGTGTCGGTTGATCACGTAACCAGGACCATCTCCTCCTATAAAAACATAAATATATGTTACTACTTTTATAACTTTAGATTAATATTAAATTTGTAAACTGTAGCAAGTTACATAAAAATTACATAAAGCCGCTGTGCTTCAAGCCCAACCCAACCCTTATTGGGGTTGTAGTGCGTCCTGTGCCACAAATCAATGGGGCTGGGTGGTGCACCGGTGTCCTGGTGTCGCTGGAGCAAATAAATAGTAGCTTCTGAAGATTGATTTCATAAATATGAAACATGCAATAAGAACTTGATACATTTATTAACTTACCATATCATGCCTATACTATACAAAAGAACGTGATCCACTACAGTGGGTCACCTTCTGCTTGCTTCTACTCTCGCTATTCTTCCTGCTTAGTTCCTACACTTGGCCAAAACAAAGAAGGTTAGTATAAATGATACTGATTTAAACCAGACAACAAAAGTAATTTGGACAATTTTTACCTGGAATGCATCACTTACGAACTGGTCGCACAGTAACATCCAATCCTCCACCGTCACCCCCTTGTAGGCTCTGTCACGGGGCTCTCTACCGGCTGCCACCTCCGCCTAGTAGTGCATGTGAAGACGATGTCGATAGTCCCTGAAACGGACTCCCAGGTAACGGTCCACAGCCCTCGCTACGTGAGGTAGGTGGAGATCGATGTCAAACTTCTCTTGTAAAGAATGTCATTGTCAAAACATTACGGCATTAGAAATGTTAAAATTTAGTTCAACACAATAATAAAAGATATACCAGGATCTGCGCATGAATAGCCTGTAGCTCCTCCTAAGTGACGAGACTCCAGTCAGTAATATGGAGTGGGGCGCATAATCGGCAAATGATGCCGACCTCTGTGATGAACTGCTGTGCCCACCCACCAACGGGCTTCAGCAAGACCTCAGGTAGCTCAATCTGAAGTCGCGCACCCCCTGCTGCCTCCATCTGTGTCTGCAAACTCTAATTTTTCGACCTACCACGCCCTCGTCTAGCACTGGTGGTGGCCAAAGCTTTAGAAACAATAAAATAGAAACAATTAGTACCATATTTATATAAGCATTAATACAAAATGGAACTATCCATACCATCAATAGCAGGATCGGTCGATCTTGCAGAGGAAGGGGAAGGGGTCGATGGGTCCACCAGGGCTGCGCGTCTACGTGAGCCTGGTCCAACCATATCTAAAACAAAAGTTTAAAAGTAAATTCTATTACATCATAAAAATTAAAATCCATTACAGCATAAAATTGAATATCCATTACACTTGATCTTACCACATGTAACACCTATTAGAATTACTCATCTGAGTTTGTATCATCATCTGAACTTGAATTTTCTTTATTCTCGGTACAATACTCTAACAATGTCTCATCATCAAAATCACTTTCCTCGTCATCATCATCATTAATGAACGTTGCATCCCTCGGATCTAATTGTGTGGTATTGGTGACGTCGGAAACTACGACATGAATTGGTTCTACATCAGTTCTATTCAACCGATACGAAGTAACATCTTCCTGATCATGCCGGACAACACCATCGTGGGCAGTTTGAGACTCTTTTTGTAGTGCCTCCTCAATCCTCTCCAACTCTTCATCTCCCTCGCCAACTTCTAGGACATCATAAACATTTCTAGTTTTTATTTTTTGGACAACATGCCAATCACCTCTTATTTTTGTGTCCTTCAAATAGAAAACTTGTTTTGCAACCGATGCCAAAACATACGGATCATCTTTAAATGCCGTACGTGACGTATTAACACTTATGCAAGTGCTTATCAATCTGCATTTCTAGTCTTCTTATTACTTACATCCCACCAATCACATTTAAAAATATACACAGAATGACCAGTAGCAATAATGCAATTGTATGATGTCTTTTAAAACACCATAGTACTCTACAGTTTGTCCTCTGTCACCATCTCCTTCAACAAGGACCCCGCTATTCTGTGTTCGTCGGCTAACCTCACGTTCCCTTGTGTGAAATCGAACACCATCAACAATTAAACCGGTGTAGCGGGATATCCTTTGATCAGGACCACATGCCAAGGAATATAATTGATCGTACGCCTCAGGAGATTGTTAGTGGCGTAATAGCTTCATCTATTAATTCAGTACAAGTACAAAATTAATTGAATACAAATGCATTAACTAATACAATTACAATTAATTGAAACCTATTCTTACGCGTTCTCCGAACCACTTTGGAAACAAATTTTTCTGTCTTTGCTCCAAATCACAACTTGATACATGTTCTCTCTGAAGCTCGAGCGTATGCTCACTACATAAGATGAGATATGTTATATGTAACTTACATTTGGATACTAACGTAGTATTGCAATGATTTCGATAAACTTACTTAAAATATGGCAATGTCTCCTTGCAGTTGTTGAGCACGGTAGTAGTGGGCTCTTTCCAACATGTATACCACTTGTCCATCCCGTGTTCGAGTAGGTGCTCTTTGACCTCATCTATGTGCATATAATCCCTATTATTACACCTCCTACATTGACATATCCTATTTCTCCCATCTGCAAATGCACGAGCAAACTCAATAAAATCTTTGATCCCCTTCACATACCCTGGCAAATGCCTGCCCTTCAAGTCCATCCAACTCTTATCCATTTTCGTCTACCTGATACAAGTCAAAAATGATACTCGTTATAAATATGAAACATGAATCCTATCACTTCCAACTTCTCTCTAAAAGGCAAAGTGGTCCTATCCCATTCGTGAATGCACAATCTACATTGCAATCAGCAGCAATCAAATGCTTGATTCCACTCGGACAAAATTTCGGCAGCATCTCCCCAAGGTTCTCCAAGTATACGAGATAGACGTTAACACGCCTAAATATATACCCAGAGAACAATAGGAGACTGTGCTGAAATTTTATCATAGTGAAATATTCAAGCATATGCGCTATTGATTGCAATGCAGATTTATGCATTCCCGAACTGTCCTTTCTGGACAATTCAAGAATCGATTTTCATACACACGAGCCCAATCGCGAATAAATTTCGCGACAAGATTCACATGTGATGAAAATGACTCCCGAACGGGGCTAGGCTTGCATGAATGCAATTAAAAATTTCATTAGTGTAAGTGCAAACTCTGATTGTCAGACAGATTTTTGCTTTAAAAAACCATTAACAATAGCATTGAAAATGCCAATAAAAAATATATTGATCTTGGTTGCTAACAAGTAAAAGCACCTAGCTTTCAATTTTTATCTATTAATTAAGGTCATTCATCAAGAATTATTTACTTAGCGCCTGACAACAACAACTTAACCAACAAAAGCAAATCAATTGCTACCTAAAACCACTAACTGACTTAGTAGGCCAGGTGTATCTAGTTGATCTCTTAATCTATAGGACTCAAGAACTCTTATTACTTGGCAGCTAAAACAAAAAACAAAAAAATTGAGCTAAGCCCAAAAAACTCATATCCAAAGAGGAACATATATAATTATTGTTGCTCAACTGACATATGCAGAAAATTAGTCATAGCATAACATAGGATAACTCATACACATACATATAATATATGTGTATATAGTCACATATATATATATATATATAAGATTGAAACTTTGCGTCACAAAAGGCATTCAACTTATAGTTTGAAGAGTCAATTAATGGGGGTTGTACCACAAACCTAAATTCAAGACTAACCATGATGCTAAAGTAACAGCTAATAACAGAATAATGTTCTGTGAGGAAGAAAAAAAGGACAGAAAAATTTATTTCCCTAACAATAAAACACAAAATGGTCAATGGTACTCTCATTAAAAATAAAGAGTTAAATATATACAAATATGATTATAGCCAAATTAACTTTTTTCAACACTATATATTAGATAACAAAGAAACCTAGATGATAATTAATGACTAAAATGGTGTCATTTAATTTTTTTTTTCAAAAAAAAATATTCGTTGACGAATAATTTCAATCTCTTGTCCAGTCTTTGTCCAAATTAGGAACAAATATCAATAAAGCCATAATTTATCATTTTTATTTTTTATTTTTTTTACTTAGTTTAATTATGGAACCTTTTTTTTTAATCTTGAATTCCTAAATACTTAAAACATCCTCATAATTTTAATTAATTTTTTTCCCACATTTGTTTTAAATACTTAATTTTCAATGATTGGCTTAGCCATAAATAACAAAGCCAAAAGGGGGGAAATATATATATTTTTTAATATTTGTTAAAAGTTTTTAATAAAATAAAACTTGATTTCTTTAATTTGTTTAATATATTTATTTAAGTTATTTTTCAATTTTAATACTTTCTATTTGATCTTTTCAAAAATTTAAATATTATATTTTTTACTATTAATTTTATTAAAAAAAATTTAACAAAATAAGAATTGACTTTCCTAATTTTTCATTATATATATTCATATGAACTCTTAAATTTTATACTACTAATTTGATACCTCTAACTAAAATTTATGTTATTTCAAAATTACTCTGTCCTATTTCTCATGTTCTAATAAAAAAATAAATTATATCACACATAATAAAATATTGGTAAAAAAATACATTACCACATTATCACCTATTTAAAAAAAAAAAAACTATCATGTCATCCGGACAACCGAACAAAAACTATTAACATATATGTCCAGTATTTATAGAAAGGAATATTTGAGGAAGAGGCACACTACAACATATATATACATACAACAATACATACATTCAGAAGTAGTTAATCGAGACAGGTGAGGAAGAGGCATACTACAACAGATATACATACAACAATACATACATTCAGAAGTAATTAACCGAGAAGGGGGGGGGGGGAATCACAGGACGAATATATTATCTTAATTTGTTTATATGGTTGTTCGGAGATTGAAGCCAACAACTAATCCTAACACCAGTTAAATAGTTTAGCTATTTAAATAAATAAAAACATAAATTGTACCTTTTAGATTGAACACAATGAGATCAATATAGCTTCAGGCACAACGGGTGGCGGAGGCGCAGCGAACAAGTGGCGGTCGAAGCAGAGGCGCAGCGAAGGGGTGGAGGTGGAGGCCGAGGTGTGCGAACGAGTGGATGGTGGTGAGGTTCGACGAGTTGAGAGAGAGATATAGAGAGAGACAGAGAGAGAGAGAGATAGAGAGTGCGAGAGAGATCGTGAATGTAGTGGCGGTGGTGAGGTTCGATGAGTTTAGAGAGAGACATAGATATAGAGTGAGAGAGAGATCGTGAATGCTT